>JAQPPZ010000897.1:0-393546 GCA_028583015.1 Wollemia nobilis | reverse complement strand
AAATAGAAAGACCTCTTATTTGTGAGTAATAACTATTTGACCCAAGCAAGTTGACTTCTCCTCATAATAAACTAAAATGCATGATAGTATTTTAAAATGAGGATAAAATAATTTATATTAAATTTATTAATATTTAAAATACATTCTAAAATTTATTATTGTTTTTAGCTATTATGATAAAAGTGATTCAAGTTTATTGTTGGAGATATTATATTATTTGGTAGCTATGTAAATATTAAAGTACTTGCATGTACTATTGTAAATATTAGATTAGGGAGTGTGATTTATAATGTATGTGTAAATGTGTGAAAAGTATCCAAAAGGGTGCAAAGTTTCAAGTGAGTAAATCAAGAGTCACATGATATGTGGCAAGATGTAAAATGAATAGTCATAAGAATTTTGTCATATATGAGGAATAGGAAAGGCTACATCTCTCAGATGTTTAAGGAGAGCAATAGTCAAGTATTGATAGGTAATTTGTAATATTATACTATGGAGAAAAATCTCCATGCATTATATAATAAAGTGAAGTATAATGTTGTTAGGAGTGAAACTAATGAGATAATATTATACAACAAATGAGTACAATATATAGGCATAAGCCTATATGATGAACATGACAAATGTCAATGAAACTGACAAGTGTCAAACTAAAGAGGCATAGTGCACTTTAATTCTAACATTCCCCCTTAAAGTGCACTATCCTAACTAAAGAAAAAAACAAGTCAACATTAGGTAACATTCCCCCTTAATGTTGACTTTTATAAAATAAACTTATCATCCTCTTTTGTTGCTGATTTGGTCTAGGCTTGTGCTCCTTGTGCTTGGATCTCCAACTGTAAATAATGCTAGATCAACTGTGTATACATCTCGATCCGTTACCTCAGGGTCAGCCACTTCCACGGTCTGTTACCACTAGGTCAGTCGTCTAAGTATCTCAAGGTCATCATGGGTGCCTCAAGGTCAGCCACTTCTAGGTTTGTTGCCTCTTTAGGTCATCCTTAGAGGATGTTGCCTTTCGTAGGTCACTGACTAGATCCACCATGAATATCAAATCCCTCCTCATGGTGAACTCAATCTAGAAGGTGTCGATCTCTGTCAAAAATGCACCTTAATACATAAGAAAAAATGAGCCATGAAATACAATAAAATGAGCCATAGAAGCCAAATATGGAGGAGAAGAAGAAAGAAGAATAGAAGAGAATATTATGAAGTGTCTTCGTCTGTAGTCTTCAAAAGTAGATCCAAAAAAACCTTTGATAGAGTCTAGGGTTTCTATGTCTGTAGTCCCTAGAATAAGTGTCCTTATGGTAGTCAGCTCATCTTACCAAAATGTATGGGTAACCAGCCGCTGCATCTACCAAATAGAAAGAGGATAATTCTAGATACTAGGTTCACTTACAAGTGCCTTGGGAGTGTTGGATTCAACTAAGAGTGCACTCCAAGGTATAAAAATTTGAGTCTTAAAAAATCAAATGAAACAACCTCAAAATTACAAATGGACACCACCAATGTGTCCATCTTGAAAAAAACTTTCCAATGACTATAGACATAGCTATAGTCAGATCTCAATAAGAATCAATTACACAGACATCCAGCAACTTTCAAAATCACATTTGCATCTTCTTCACAGTCGCCTTATCACTAGTGCACTCCTAGGCTATTCATCGCCATTAAATTCAAGCAACGAAGAGATTGATAAAAGCAGATCTCGGATACACCTTCATCGATAATTTTCACATGGCACAAAAACACATACCTCACGCTGAAAATATTTGGCTTCACCCGTTAGCAGAATTAGGCGACCCTTAACAACATTTGATGATATTCCCATTTAATTTAATCTCTCCACGACCAAGCAACTTTGTTCAGCAAATAGATCCTATTAGCTGAGTAGACAAAAATAACAGTGGTGCCAAACTTGATCGGGGGATTAATTAATAATGGGGATTAACGAACCTGCACGGTAGGTGGAAAAAATAAACAAGCGCTCCACACCAAAAATCGCATCACACACCTGAATCACATCGTATGCTGCAGCGCTCCACACTAGAAATCATGATCATGGACAAACAGATTTCAAAAATTTCTTCCACTATTGACAACCCACTTCTGTCCAAAATCTGTGATTATCTGCTTCATCAGGAACACAAACTAAAGAACTAGTTGAAAATCTTCATTCCAGCCCTCGGGTGATCTTATCACCAAATCGTAGGCAATTTATCCATGGAAAAATATCTCTACTCGCCACAGATGAAAATAGTCATCCAAAATTACCTGCAACATGGTAGAAGAAATTATAAAAAAAACTGGTGGTTCTCTTGCGGTATTTAAAAAATTCCTTCAATGCATATCATGAGATGGAATGTCGAAACAACAGGCGCTTAGACTCCTCTCATTGTCGTAACAACAGTTCACAGTTCACCTCCATTCACTTGTGAATGTGTAGTTGTACGTGAAGTCTCTGCATACAAGGGCTCAATCTCTCCATTTGCATCTAGATCTGAGAGCACAGTCGTGTGCTAAAAAAGTGTTTCTTCCAGCTAATAAAATTTTCACCGCTAGCAAATCAAATTTTGGACTTCATCTCCATCAAGCTCGAACCTGCTCTTCGGATGGCAAGTCATGCCCACAATCATCAGTGGCCTAGGTAAGTCTCAAACCTGTGAATCAAACAGGGGGTACAGTGGAAAAATGTAAACGTTCACATTTATGATTTGCCTCATCAAAGTAGATTTTCAAACCTACACCATAACCACTCATAGACATAGATGCCACAATGATGGATGATTTAGAATCTCCCTCATCAATTTGGTAAATTCTAACTGTAAACTGTTACACAAGCACCAATCAATCCTCCATGTTTGTAGTTGCATTTGTTTTTAATCAATGGCAACAACAGCTTCATGAAAAATCCACCTTCCTTCCACCATATCGATGATGCCACACAATAGCTCATTCACCTCATATGGCACATATAATGCTTATAATGAAAAATTTGTTCACCTCGTAGGTAAAAAAAATTCCTCATCGTGTTTCCCTGTTAAAATCTCCATTGGAAATGAAGCAGTGAGCTACTTTCAAATGCATAGCCCGCATGTAGTATTATGATCCGTGGAGTCATAGGAATCGATTGGAGGCATGAGCTCTTATGTGGCTTTTCACTAACATGGAGCTTAAATTGGGTAATCTCACCTGCATTGATATTGTATTGGGCATCTTACAATACTTGAGCGCATACCCATCTCAAAAAAATAGCACACTTAAGCTACCGTAGTGCCATATTTAATCACAACAAATTTTTCAAGATCTCTCCACGAAAAGGGCACGAAGGGCATTACCTGCAGACACTAATTATCTCTGCACGAATAGCTTCCTAAAACTGATGAGATCTAAAAAACTTTAAAACCTAAAAAAAATAAACTCCCAAACATATATTTATTTTTGACCATCTGGTTTATGATCCATCAAAATATGGAGAGCATACTCCCTCGGTAAAAAAGGAAAAAAAAATGATGGGAGGAAAAAAAAAGAAAAAGAGGGGGGATTTCTATGAGGGAAATCCCCCCATGATGAAAAACTCCTCAGGTTCACAGGGAAGGGAAATCTCGCTCTGATACCAAATTTTAGGAGTGAAACTAATGAGATAATATTATACAACAAATGAGTACAATATATAGGCATAAGCCTATATGATGAACATGACAAATGTCAATGAAACTGACAAGTGTCAAACTAAAGAGGCATAGTGCACTTTAATTCTAACAAATGTAACTCAAACTTATTAATTTATGAATAATATTGTGAGACTTTATATTGTAAAAAAATATTATGAGATGGAGCTCTACTAGGGTTTGCAATCAATATTACTTCCATTGCATGAAAAAGCCTTTATACATTGAAGTAAGTGTACGTGGCATACATGTGAGGGATAGGAGAAATCAACAAGGGCCTATGGACCCATGGAGGAATCAAAATACATGAAAACTATAGGATGATGGTTGAATAGTGAGAGGAGAAATTGGCATGGAAACCCTTTTCACTAAGAAATTTTAGACACAAATAAAATAGTATGGAAATAATTCCAAACTTATGTAGTTAGATTATTAGTATCTAGGACAAGTGATTACAAACTAGTAAGACCACTTTTACATAGAAGATCACAATAATTTTTAATTTATAAAATAATCCAATGGGAAAATTTCTAAACCAACAAAGAAATAATCCCAAGGGTAGAAGAAACCAAGGACCCAGATCTAGGGTGTGGATCAAGATGAAAATAAGATCGTACAAAAAATCTAAATGAAAGCAAAGCTCTCTAAACCTAATATCCAAGCTCACATAAAAGAACCAATGATAGCAATATCTATGAAAGAGAAAGATAACAGGGATATATCCCATAAAATGATATTCAAAGATGACCTCTAAGGAGGTAAATCCCATACAAGAGGTATTTACAATCAAATAATGTTAAGAAGAACATTGAGGATACCAAAGGTGGATCCAAGAAAAATGAAAGCATAATGTATGAGAGCAGTAGATGGGTCCTTGGTATTAAAATTAGAATCAAATAATATCTAGGATGGTATATATGCAATGGAAATAAGGGGATTAATTTATCAATTTATGAATTTCCATATGATCCTATTGACTTTCAAGCTATGGGCTACCAAATAGTGGAAATCCAAAGGTGAGTTTCAATTTTTTTTACTATCCCAATAAGTATTTTCTAGTCATGTTTGCTAAATAAGAGGATATAGAAGACATATTTCAAGTAGGGCTATGGTTCTTTGGTAGATCATGGCTCTTCATGAATCCTTGGCATACAAAATTTAAACTAGAGGAAGGAATACCCTAAATTAGACCCATTTGGGGTAGAATTTTTGTTTTCCTGGTGGAATTTGAAACTTTTCAAGTCCTAGCTACAATTGGTAACACCCTAGACACATTCATGATGATAGCCGATAGTACCTATAAGTTTGAATTTTTTATTTATGCATGAATTTGTATGTTGATATATATTAACAAACCTCTCATGCAAAATATCACATCACAATTTGGGGAGGATAAATGGGAAAAATAGGTGGACTATGAGAATTTCCCCTTTAGATGCATAATTTACCATGAATATGGCTATTTGGCTAAGGATTTACCATATAAATTCTAGAAGAAAGAGAAAGAAGATAAGGAAAAGGTGGGATTATAAATACAAAATAAAACTTACACACAAATAAAACCTATAGCTGAGGAGAAGAAAGTGCTTTCAACAAATATGTTTGAAATCCTAGACATAGATGACCTCCCAGATGAAGTAGAATATGGAACTAAAACAACGATTTTGGAAACATAATTTAAGTAAATTTGAGGAGAAATAAATATGAATGAAATTAAAAGATCAATAGAGAAAATATTGATGGGGTAAATCAGTAGCAAGGGATAAATAAACTAGATGGAAATGAGCTATTAGAGAATTAATAAAGACAAAAACAAAATAAATGAAAAATGTACTTCATAAGATGGAACCACAAATAATGCATTGGCAACTTGTACACATATATCAAAACCTATGGGGGTGAACTAGGAACCTAGTAAAAAGATGAGGTGGACACTAATTAGAACGTGGAAATAAAGTCCACTAGAATTATGTGGAAAAGGGTAGTAAAAATTTAATTTAGGAAGGTAAGGTTACGTTACCCATATTTTAACCCGTGTTACTGATGAAATTCATTCCATTGAATATTAGAGGACTAAAAGGACGTCCTTATAAACAAAATGAGATAAAACGGATGGTTTAGATAAACTAGCCACAAATGGCCTTCCTCCAAGAGATGAAGGTATTTTTCAAGGAAATAGATATAATAAAAATAAGGATATGGAAACCTAGTAAAGTAGTATCCTTGAGTTCCCAAGGAGCTTCATGGGGAGTTGCATGCTTGTGGGACCACAAAGAACTAGTGGTACACTATATAACTAAAAACAAAGGATTGATTTATGTGGTAGTAAAAATTAGATAACATGGTCAACAAATTCTCTATCTGAATGTATATACCCCAAGCACCATTGAAGAAAAAAGAAATCTATGGAGGGACATAGACTATATATCTTTACAATTTTTTAGAGCATGGATATTGTTGGGGGATTCAACACCATTGTATCTCTAGAAGAGAAGGTGGGAGGAAAATAGGCTCTAGATGGTACACATATTATGAGTCATTACATGGAACACCTAGAACTCATATATATCAAAACTAATAAATGTTTGATGACTTGGACCAGTAGAAGACTGGGCCCCATGCATTTTGGAAATACTGGATAGGTTCATGATATCAAAAAACCTCTTCATACAAGGACATATATTGAAGGTAAAAATATTAAATAATGTAGGTTTGGATCATTGGATTGTAATAATAGAAGTATGGAAAGTTATTCCAAAATAAGCAACCTTTCGATTCCAACTCATGTGGCTCAAAGATAAATTATTCACACCGTGAATGCAATAATGGTGGTAGGAAGGAAAACCAAGACATGACATACAAATATTATATATTTCCAAATGACTATGGTTTATCAAAAAAAATATTTAAATCTAGAATTGAAAGGAATTTGGGGATGTCCAAAAAATGAAATGCAATTTATTGAATGACTATAGGATATAAATGATAAAATTAGAAAGGAAGGACTCATAGAAACTAGGTCCAAAATAGAACTAGATCTCACAAACCAAAAATAGGAATGGGAAAGAAGGGAAGAGTTATTATGAAAAAAAAAATCTAGAATCAAGTGGATAAGAGAAAGAGACAAAAACACATGATTCTTTCACAAGTCCTTTTTAGTCCAGATGACATATAACTTCATCTCTTCTATAAAAAATGAAGAAGGCGAGACAATTCATACATGGGACGGCATGAAATCGATAGCAATGAACTATTTTGTAAATCTATTCGTGGCTAATACCTTGTATCTAGAAGACCAAATAGAAATGCTATAGAGAATTCCCACACTCATTATAGGAGAAGAAATAATATACTAGGTGCAAAAGTAGCAATGCAAGAATCGAACAAGGTAGTGTTAAAAATGTAAAAGGGGAAAGTCTAGGTCCAAATGGATTCTCTGTTGAATTCTACTAAATATTTTTGGGAAATTTTATAAGAAGACCTTCTAGAGGTGGTACAAGAGGATAGAATAGCCAAGAAAATATTTAAAAAAATCAACAAAACTTACATAGCACTAATACGAAAGGTAAGGGAAGTAGAAAATATAATTGGATATCAACCAATAGCATTATGTAATGTTTTACTAAATATTATCACCAAGGTCATGGTTGAGAGGCTAAAACCACTTATGCACAAAATAATATCCCCCAAACAAGGTGGATTCATAGAGGATAGATAGATAGTGGATGTGATAGTTTTTACCCAAAAAGCAATACCTAATAATCCCCCACTATGTTCATCTAATTAGACCTACCTAAAGCCTATGATAGAGTGTATTTACACTTCTTAATATAGGTTATGAGTAAATTCAAGTTCTCTAAGAAGTGGACAAACTAGATCAAAGGTTGCATATCATTAGTATCATATTCAATTATCACCAATGAATGCCCCACAAAAGTATTCCTAGAATCAAGAGATATTAGGAAAGGGTATACCCTCTCCTTGTACCTATTAATTATTCTATTGAATGTCTAGGGAGAAAATTGTATAATAACAAAGATAATAAGAGATTAGAGAGATTTTAATTTACCCCAGTGATAGAAGAACTACTCAGAAAGCAATGGATAAAAGTAGAAAAAAATTCTAGGGACCAAACATGAGGATAAAAAGTTGGAAGATGCTAGATTCCAATAGAAGAATGGACAATCCAACTTCTAGAGATACTAATAAAAGAGATTAACCAAATCATACAATGAGATCATTATCACGATTCCACGAGGAGGATCAATTTAGATGGAATAGTAGGACTAAGGGAGTGTATATAGTAGTATAGAAATACAAAGTATTATACCTCAGCATCACTCATTCAAATTGGGATCTATTCACACAAATTTGGATGTAAAATTTATGGCCAAATGTTATATTCTTCAACTAGTTACTCCTCCACAAAAAGGTACTCATAGGGGATAAATTAATGAAGAGGGGAGTCTATGGGACTTTCATACATTATGTATGGAGAAGAATGAAACTTTCAACAATATTTTTATAGAATATACGACAATGATGAAGCTATAGAAAATGCTAACATATTTGCTAGGTCTATAATGGACCAATAATTAGTCTAGAAAAGATATCTATAGAGTATGGAAGAATCAATAAGGAGTAGATGATATTGTGGGAAAGATAGTGTGGACGAGGATGACGATCCTACCTTGGAACATCTAGAATGAGTGAAACAAAAGGATATTCAAACAAAATATTAGATATACCCATTATATGTGGGCAAAGACCATATTTAGTATAATGAAGATATTCCAATTCATTCTAAAGCAACTGCAAAAATCATATTAACAATGGAAGCAAATAGTGACATGACTTAATATCAATCCCCATATGGATGAAGCTAGAATATTCAAACCATGATAAAAATATGGATAGAACCTATAAATGGTACCGAATGGAATTTAGAAAGATAAATACAAATGGATCATTAAAGGGTAAGCTGGGAAGGGCTAGTGTGGGAGGAATAGGTAGACTACCAAATGGTACCTCAACATTTATATTTATAAAAAAACTTAGGTACACTTTTGAACAACATTATTCAGGGATATTTAATTTTGAGATGGATGTAAGTGGCTCATAAGTCTAAAAAAATAGAGTTATAGTGAAGTTAGACTCTCAATTATTGATCAACTACCTTAAATCCCCATTAAGAATCAAGATTGCTAGTTGAAGAATTCAAAGGACTGTAGAGAAAATCATATGAATACAAAGCAATTTTGTAGAGGTGATATACATCCATGTACAAATAGAGCATAATAAATTAGTTTATGGTATGACAAAATGGGCTTTGGACAAGGGAGACATCATTTGCTATGGGCACCCTCCTAAGTGATAGGCAAAAGAAATAAGGGAAGATCTTCTATATATTCAATATACTGATGATAAAATTCTTGGTAATGTGTAGATATTTAGAGTTTTGTGATACCTTTTTATTGATAAGGATTTTGGTTCTTAGTAAAATGATTGATATAGATAAAATTGATGTATCCAATGTCAAAACATAGATGAAAATCTAGATGGACTAGAAATGTCAAAGATGTAATATGATTTTTTGATCAATATAATATAATCACTCTTTTTACCAAAAAAATAGAAACAAATATTAATATAATTATGTGTGGCCTTTATGTGATTTATGTGATTCATATTTGATACTTGATAAAATATCCTATGAAATAATGTTTCTAAATAGCCATTAGTGGTATCAGGGAAACACACTAGCCATTTGATTTTGTGAAGGAGATTGAAGAAATTATTGGAGTTGAAAAAGATTCGAGATAATTGCAAAGAAGATTATTGCTTGATAAAATTAAGGAGAAGAAGAAAGGATTGATAAATATTGCACCCTAGAATTTCTTTGAGGAGAAGACAAAGTTGAAATAAGGAATTGTGTGGGTTGTTGTTGAGAAGGTAATTTGCTAATGTGAGAAGAGTTATTTTTACATGAGATAAGGAGGCTTTAGTAATATTGAAGTGAAGAAAAAATATATTAGAATAAGTAATTATTCTATTAAGTTCCACTAGGATAGACTTACTTGAGTTTCCACTCCTTCATGAGTCAGGTGAGCTCTTAGTTAAAGTCTACATCAGATTTTATGAGTTGTTGTAATCCAACGACTCTCAATGATCAAATTTGCTATTTATACAAAGTTGATCCATGTAATAATGAATATGTTCTATTTTTTATCTTCAAATATTGTAATGCTTTGTAGTTCTACTCTTGGGAATTCTAACATGGTACTAGAGCAGGATAGATTCTGCTAGCATTCTCTCTTGAAGGAAGTTTCACGAACTAGTTCTTAATCTCTTATTATTTGTTTTTTTTTTTTTAAAGATATTTTTACATATTGTAGTTTGCTTTTATATGAAAATTTATTTTGGAGATATTTGTTTATGGTAATACTTTCATATTTTTTCTAGTTTTTTTTACTATTGATGCAACTTCTCTCATATTTTTTCTTAAAAGTATTTGCTGCTCTTTATATGCAACTTGAATATTCTTTGATTTGTTTTTCTGCTCATTTTCCTCTATAAAATATCCCACTTATAACGAATGTAGCTTGATTTCGCAACATACACCGTTGCATCCCATTCTAGGTGAAATTTTAAGGTTTATCCCTTTATTTATATGCCCTCCTTGTATACCTATTCCCTTTTTTTCTCCATATTGAACGCAAAACGTTCAGATGCATATAGCCATCATTGCGTATCACTCAAAAGTGGACATAAATATTCGTAGGTATTCCTTTTGGTAGGCAATATATATTTTATTTCTTTAGTTTGAATTTCATTATAATCTTCGTGATATCTTTAATTAATGGAAGTCGTTCTCCTCGCATTAAAATAGGACTTTTTGTCTATTTATTTTTTTACAAAATGTGACTTTTGGCCAACATTTAAACTGGTGCACAAAGAGACTACGTCTCATAAAATGGCAATTCCTTTAATTAAATTTTTTTTATCGTTAGAAGATCTCATGATATTCAATCTCATTTCAACTCGATCTTCTTTCATTTGTTTCTTCTTCGGTTCTCAAGAAGAATTTCAAGTTTGTTTTGCTATATAATCATCTTACATACGCTTGAATAATATGATTTAGTTTTGAGTTGTGTTAAGTATTATAATGATGATTCTTTAGTTTATTGGGCCTATCATCTTCTATACTTTGAAATCTCTGCAAGTATTAGAGTTCTTGATGTCATTTGTATTCATTTTTTAATAAATGCCTTTGTAGGTGTGTGGTGCCTTTACCTTACTCTTCCAAGAATCCTCTTTTCCATACGTATTCTGCTACTAAGGTGCCTTCCCTGCATGATGGATTCAAGAGAGCTCTATGCCAAAGCAATTCATGCTTTTTTGAAGCTCAAACCAGGATTTCATGGATGTCGATCCTTCAGGTGCGTGGCATCGTTGTCTTCGTCTTCCAGGAAACCTACCAACTTAATGCATTCTCTACTACAAAGGTGTCTTACCTGTGTAAAGCATTCAAGAAGAGCTCTATGCTACAAGTGAAATAAAAGGTTATAGTGGCATCTCTCAAAATTTTATCCTCTCAATGCCCCCTCTGCATCAACATATTGTTGGTATTCAATTTTTTTTTTTTGGTTACCTTCCTTTATTAACCTTTCAGGTGCATTGTTAATGAGCAAACCATTAAGTTTAATTTTTTGAATCTCATAATAAGGTTTTCATGGACACCGACCCTTTAGGTATCATTGTGAGTTTTTAAGTTTATGCCCGGAGTGCAGAAAATTGTAAACTTTCTACACTCCTTCCTCACTACCCATTGGCATCATTTTTTGTTGACAGATGTAGCATCCGATTTTGCTGCCTCTTGTCCTATTTCTGACGTCACTTTTTTTGTTCAAATCTTCTTAGTTTTAGGCTAAATATACATCTATAATTTGTAAATGGTTATAGACTTCAAAAAAGGTATTCTATCATTTTATTTATGGCCTATCCTTTGGCCCTAGATATAAAGGACAATTGTAAATCTATAATATAAATTCATGGGGGTTTTATAGGTGCCTTTTATGAACCTATCATAGCATCGGGGGGGTTTGTTATTGCATCAATTTTACCTTCTTTATTTTTTCCTTATTACCTTTATTATAAGTCTTTTATTTATATATCATGGTAATATAATATAGGTGAGGTATTTGATTTCTTTTAGCAAGCCTTTAAATATTAAATATTTAAATAAAATAACTCTATTTTATTTTATCTTTAAAATCTTCTAAAAGCTACTCTCTTATTAATAATCTTACTTTGTTCAAATTGTTTTTTTTCAAAAGTTCTTTAATATAAAGATAGATGAAAGTGAAAACATATCATTATATATTTATTTTCCTTTCTTGCAATATATCCCTCTATTAAGAACTTATTTTGATTGTTTTTTTTACAAAGTAACTTAAATTTAAAATTCAAAAGAAAGAAAGGAGACCCATAACTTGTACTCAATGCAAAAAGAATGGTCATTCTGCAAAAAGAATGGTCATTCTGCAAAAAAATACTAGAAAAGATTACAAAAACTAGAGGCAACTATGAAGCATAAAAATATAGACAATAAAAATAAAATAGGAAAACCTCTAAATATTCAAGGGAAGACCACCAATACTTCATCTAATTATTGGGTCTTAGATTCTGGAGCAACTAATCACATGACTGCTTTAGATGAGTCATTCTCTTATATCTCCTCAAGTTCAACATGTAGCATAGAATTTGGTGACTCTTCCTTCATACCAGTCAAAGGAAAGGGTGGCATACCCATTGATGGTGGATCTATCAATAATGTTCTCTATGTTCTAAATATTGCAAAAAATATCCTCTTCGTATATCAGATTTGTACTTTTGGAAAGGGGAAAATTGTTCTCTTATCTCCAACAGGAGTTGAGATAAGAGACTTTCAAGACCCCCACTCTCTTATAGCCAAAGGATATATTGATCACAACACTTGCCTATTTCACTTCAAAGGATTCAAAAATATAGAAGGGGCCTCCTGTTTTGTGGCTCATGGAGATCTTGAAAGTAAAATTTGGCATGAAAGGTTTGGTCATCTCAGTTATAACTACCTAAAGGAATTGAACACCCATAAAATGGTAACAAGTCTACCTCAAGTATCTTCTATTGATGGAGTATGTCCTAAATGTGCTCTTGGAAAGCAACATCAAGATCCTTTTCACCCAAGTGATTCTCTAAAAGCCTCATCCCCTCTAGATTTAATCCATAGTGACTTGATTTTTTTCTAGAACCTTATTTCAAAGGAGAAAAATATGCTCTAACATTCATTGATAACTTTTATAGAAGAACTTGGGTCTACTTCCTAAAATACAAAAGTGATTTTCTATCCCACTTCAAAATCTTCAAAGACTTAGTTGAAAATTAGGCCTCTTGCAATATCAAGAAAATTCACACAGATAATGGGGGTAATACTACAGTAACGAATTCTTAATATTTATATCAAGTCATGGCATCATTCATCAACATTCTATCTCCAATAATCCATTACAAAATGGTATTGCATAGAGAAAAAAATAAACTTTGAAGGAAATGGTAAACTGTACGCTCCATTCAAGAGATCTTCCAAAGATGTTTTGGGTAGAAGCTATTAACTGTACCAACTATATTCAAAACCACACACCTCATAAAGCTCTTGACCATTTAAATCCTGAAGAAGCATGGACTGGTTCAAAACCGGATGTCTCCTTCTTCAATATTTTTGGGTGTACTACTTGGGCACACATCCCAAAGAAGAAAAGGAAGGCTCTATATACGAAAAGTAAAAGCTCATATTTTTTGGTTATTGTGAGAAAATGAAAGCTTACAGGATCCTTGATCCCTCAACCCATGAGGTTATTTTTCATAGGGATGTCCAATTTGATGAAACATTCCCTCAGAAAGATCCTCAAACATCCTCTTCCCCTATTGAGCCCTCTCCTACAATAGAACCTCAATATAATGAAGAGCCAAATTTAGAGATTAATCTAGATATTGATGATCAATATGAGGAACCTATAAATCCAACTCAAAGTATTTCCATTCCTTATTCTCCTTCCACTATGCCAAAATGGTCCCGCACCATTGTTAAAGAAGCTACTCCTTACATCCAAAATATTTCATAATTCATATTAACCAACTCCATAGGCACTAGTCTCATATGTCAGTCTATTTTCTCTGATCCTCAATCCTTCAAAGAAGCAACTAGTATTAAAGAATGGTATGATGGCATGGAAAATAAATTCTCTTCCTTAATCAAAATAAAACTTAGGATTTAGTTCTCATACCTAAAGGAAGGAAATTAGTTTGTTGAAAACGGATTTACATAACAAAATATGGACTTGATGGAGAAATTGAAAAACACAAATCTTGCCTAGTAGCCAAAGGTTTCTCTCAAATTGAAGGAATTTATTATTCTAAAACCTTTGCACCAGTTGCAAAAATGGATTATGTTAGACTGGTTCTTACTCTGGCTACTTCCCAAAAGTGGCCTATATTTCAAATTGATGTAAAAAGTGCTTTCTTACATGGAGACTTAAAGGAAGAAATATTCATGGAACAACCTACTGGTTTCACTCAAGACTCCTCTCTTATTTGTAAGCTAAAGAAGTCTCTCTATGTCTTAAATCAAGCTCCTAGAGCTTGCTATGAAAATTGGACTCCTTCCTTCTTCCTCAGGTTTTTATCATTGTGACTCTGATAACACAGTCTACATTTGGAAATATGAAGAAAATATCACCATACTTGTTCTATATGTTGATGATCTGCTACTCATTGGTAGTGACTTCGCTCATATTCAGACTATAAAAGACTCCCTCTGTAAAAAAATTGATATGGCTGATCTAGTTCTAGCACATTACTTCCTTGGGTTCCAAATAAATTAAAAAAATGAAGGAATTTCATTGTGTCAACAAAAATACACTCTAGATCTTCTTCAAAGTTTTAAAATGACATATTATAAACCATCTCCTACATCTTTCCAGTCTGGAATCAATCTAAGTACTTCCTGCACATCCCCTCTATGTGATGCAACTCTATACCATCAGCTTGTATGGAGTCTGTTATACCTTAATCATACTCGTCCAAATATCTTATATGTTGTGGGCTTAATATCTAGATTCTCACATCAACCTCATTGTAGTCACTAGCAAGCAGCAAAAAGGATCCTCCTATACCTGGAAGGAACTACTCACTTTGGGCTCTTATATGAGGGAAAATCCATGGATATCATTGGCTACATGGATTCATATTGGGTAGGTTCAGTAGAAGACAAATGTTCAACTTATGGATATTTTTTTGTCTTGGTTCTTCACTAATTGCTTGGTTATGTAAAAAATAACAAGCAGTGGCCTTATCATCTACAGAGGAAAAATATAGGGCATCAATTTTAGCAAGTTAGGAAGCTCTTTGGATTCATAAAATTCTAAAATAATTGGGGTTTTCCCATTAAAAACCTATTATACTTTGGTGTGAAAATCATAGCACAATTCATATTGCATGTTGTCTAGTTGAGCATAAATACACCAAGCACATTGCGATACACATGCACTTCATTCGGTAGCATATTCAGAATGGGGACATATATTTGGACTATATTCCAAATGAAAATCAAGTTGCATAAATCTTCAACAAGTCATTTCCTTCTCCGCGTTATATACAGTTGCGAGAGAAACTTGGAGTATCATAGCTACATTGAAATAGAGGTCTTTCACCTCTCATTTTATTATTGTATTCTTTGGAGGATGGTTTTTTCCCATGTGGATTTTTTTATCATATCTCCCATACAAATGTACATGAGTACCTCATCAGGCCAAGTTGCCAGGACTCATCTTTTTTTTGTATTCAGAGGACAATCTTCGCAAATTGAAGACAAGCCTCGTCATTTCATAAAGCTAGTTTTTCCCATGTGGTTTTTCACCATATCTCATATATATTGTAAATGAGTACCTCATTAGGCCATGTTGTCGAGACTCATCCTTTTTTTTTATACATATAGGATAATCTTCACAAACCGAAGACAAGCCTCTTCTTTTCTTTAATAGATGGTTTTTCCCATGAGGTTTTTACCATCTCTTCAAAAAAATAATCCATTGTACATGAGTACCTCATCAGGCTCTATTTTCAGGACTCATATGTATAATACACCCCTAGTATCACTTCAGGGGAGGTGTTATAATAAGTAATTATTCTCTTAAGTTCCACTAGGATAGACTTACTTGAGTTTCCACTCCTTCATGAGTCAGGTGAACTCTCAGTTAAATTCTACATCATATTTGATGAGTTTTTATAATCCAACAGCTCTCAATGATCAACTTTGTTATTTATACAAAGTTAATCCATGGAATAATCAATCAGTTCTATTTTATTTCTTCAAATCTTGTAATGCTTTATATTTATACTCTTAGGAATTCTAACAAAATCTGTGAGCACCTAGTAGCAAATATCTAGTCAAGCCAATAAAGAAAATATCATGTTCAAATACATGAAGCACCATATCAAAAACTAATCTAAAGCACCTAAGAGATAAGGAGGTAGTGAACATTAAATCACATAGAAAGTTTGAGAATGTTGAAGTGCTAAGGATCCATAGACGAAGCATCAAAGAGTAATGATGAAGCACTTGAGAAGAAAGCTAAAGGCTTGAGTATCATAGATGAAGTATTGTAAAAGGAATATGAACCATTTAAGGAGTTTGATAAGAAGCCTAAGAGGAGATGCTTAAAAAGTTGTTCATAGAATAGAGAAGTTAGAAGAAACATTTATAAGTATAATTTTTTTTAAATGTCTATACCTGATGAGGTATCATTGATTTTTCCCTTCCCTAACATGCCTAACAAGTTTGAAGATATCTAAGTGTACAAATATTAATAAGGTAAGGTTTATGACTTAATTTTGGGATAATATCATTTGAATTTTTGGGCATGCATTTTAGGAGTTATAAGAAAATAATTAAAATAATCATTTCATTTATGGTTCATGAGAAACAAGGGTAATATTAATATTGGCATTAAATGCATAGAATTAATGGTAGAGGATATATTATTTAACTAAAATATTTTAGATATATAAGAAGGGTAAATAATTTTTAAAAATTGATTTGATGAATGTGAATTTAAAGTGAGGAAGTGAAAATTAGTTTAGGAGATATAAGAAGCTAAAATTGAAATTGAAACCTAAGGATTGATAAAATGAATTTGTGAAAGGGAAAATTTTAAAATAAATCATGACAACGAAAAAAGCAAAATATGTTATAAATTCAAATCATTGGTATACTGAGTTACGGGAAATCAAACATATGACTAGAAATAAACTTTGGTTTAGTACTTTTCAAGGAAAATGTGAGAAAAAAATTAGTATAGCAAATGATAGAACATATCAGGTCAAAGGAGTAGGCGATATATAAATCAATTTATCTAATACAAAAGGTATGAACAAAATGTGTCATATGTGGTAGGATTAATTGCTAATATTCTTTCACTATCTAAAATAATAGAATAAGATATAACAATTGGGTTCAAA
Organism: Wollemia nobilis; assembly: GCA_028583015.1. Taxonomy (NCBI): domain Eukaryota; kingdom Viridiplantae; phylum Streptophyta; class Pinopsida; order Araucariales; family Araucariaceae; genus Wollemia; species Wollemia nobilis. The sequence continues at coordinate 376,315 of JAQPPZ010000897.1, read as the reverse complement.
ATTATTGAAAATAAAACGAAATGTATTATTTCTAGAAAAGGGAATATCATAGTCTCTGGTTTCTATAAAAATAGTCTATTTGCTCTTGATTCATTATCAAACATGGATATTTTAGTAAGAACATTGAAAAAAAAGAACATTGGCATAAAAGGCTAGGACATATAAGTGCATCCTGTTTGAATGAAATAGGTACGTATTAAATGGTGGGAGGTTGACCTAAATTAACATGGGACTTTATAGTATATCCATAATACATTGTTACCTTCTGATTCAAGTGCATATAGAGCTCAAGAGCCACGAGAATTAGTATACATTGAATACTACTAGTCTTGGAGGACATTGATCTTTTTAGATATTTGTTGATGACTATTCTAGAAAAATGTGGGTATATTTTTTAAAACTTAAATTTGAAGATTTCAGTTGCTTTAAAAAATTTACGAAACTAGTGAAAACATAAACATGATGATCAATCAAGAATCTTCACTTGAATAGAGGTGGTGAATTTCTATCAAATTTTTTTGAATCATTTCTATGACTAATTTGAATAAAAATATATCTTATTACATCTTATTCACCTCAATAAAATGGTATAGCAAAAATAAGGAATATTTCCATTATGGAAATGGTACACTACATGTTGAAAGAAGCACATATTTATTGATAATATTGGGCAGAAGTTGTTAAAATTGTAGTATACATACAAAATAGATCACCTACAGGAAACCTAGTCAAGAAAAAAACCTTTGGTAGAACACCTAAGAATTTTTTAATGTAAGGCATATGTGCACATCCCAAAACAAAAAAGAATACAATTAGATGATAAAACTATATGTGGGATATTTCTTGGCTATAATGATGATTCAACAAGATATAGAATAATTTATCCAATTACAAAGAAAATTCATGTGAGTAGAGATGTAATTTTTTATGAAGGAAACAAAACAATTGTTAAAAAATATAAAGGTTAATACAAGTCCTATTCTAAATATTTTATCAAATGAAGAAAGTTCTTCAAGTGAAGAATCAGAATAAAAATTATTTTATGAACAAGTTGATAACTTGGAATATATAATTTCACCACAAAGGAAAGAGGCAAAATGGTACATACATACACTTAAGGACTCAAAGCTATAACAAATGCTATATCTTACCACTCTTATACCTGAAACTCATAGTATAACAAGAATGAATATGGGATTAATGAGTCTAATAATAGAACCTACAACACAAGCAACCATAAAATAATTAGAATAAGGAATAGCCATGGAATCAAAATATGCAACATTGTTCAAAAATAAAACATGGGATTTAGTTTATCTACAATAAGGAAAGAAAGTAATTGGTTGTTAATGGGTATACAAGATAAAATACAAAGAATATGGTTCTTTTGAAAAATAAAAGGTACAATTAGTTACAAAAGTCTATACTCAAACAGAAAGAGTTGACTATGAATAAACCTTTGCACCTACAATTAAAATGACTATGGTTCATACAAATTGTGCATTAGTAACACAATAGAGATGGAAACTACATCAAATAGATGTTAAAAGTGTATTTATTAATGGTGATATTGAATAAGTATATATGACTCAAATATAAGGTTTTGATATTAAAGTACAAGAACAAAAGGTCTATGAATTAAATAAATTATTATATGCATTAAAACAAGCAACGAGACCATGATATATAAATATTAATGATGATCTACAATGATACAATTTCAAAAGAAATGCATCAAATTCAAATCTCTATACAAAAAAGGATAATTCAAAAATAATAATTATTATGGTATACATTCACGATATAGTAATCATAGGAAGCTCAAATACTTTGATAGATGAAGTTTAAAAAATATTTGAAAAAGGACTTTGAAATGATAGATGTAGGACTACTACACTACTATCTTGGTTTAGAAATTTTCCAAGGAGACAATTGCATCACAATAACTTAGACTAAGTATGCAAAATTCTTACTTGACAAATTAGAATGATAAAATATAAACCTAAACACTCTTATGGAACAAGGGTTGAAACTATCAAGATATGATAAGACACCACTAGTTTCTACTATTATGTATCAACAGGTAATTGGAATTCTTTTGTATTTAATTAATATATGATATGAATATTGTATCTATGGAGTTCTAGTAGATTTTATATATATTTAAATTTTCTATATTTATGAGGATTTTAGATTTAATTCATAGTGATATTTGGTCCTAATGATGTAGCATCATTAGGAAATACCATCTAGTATGTATCTTTTATACATAATTTCTTTAGGAAAACATGTGGTTTCTTCCTTAGGCACGAATATGAGGTCTATGTAAAGTTCAAAGAGTTCAAAGATCATACTAAGATCTAAATAAATAATATGATTAAGGTAATGAGGTTAAATAATGATCAAGAGGATTTTTTAAAAGATTTTGATAAATTTTATTAAGTTCATAGTATTGCTAGGAACAAGACAACTCTATACACCCCTTAATTGAGTGGAATTATAGAGTATATGAATAGGATGTTGATAGAGAAACCTATGAGTATGCTTAATGGAGCTACGTTAGATAAATAATTCTAGGTAGAAGTTATAAGCACAACTTATTACTTGATTAACAAATATCCTACATCAACTCTAATGGATAAAAACTTTATGAGTCTTGGTTAGGAAGGAAGCCTTTATTTCAACATATTATAATATTTGGCTTTGCGGAACATGTACACATTTATAAGTAAAAGTGATCTAGGTTGGATTTTAAAGTGGACACATGTATCTTCATTATGTATGTTGATGGATAAAAAGGATACAAGATTTGGATTCCTAAGAGTAGAAATAATATATAGTCAAAATATGATCTTCAAGGAGATGAAATCTTCTAAATAATTGTAACATAAATATGAGAAGAGAGTGATGCATTTGAAGCCAAATATTGATAACACAAAAGCTTAGGCTAAATCAAATTTTCAAGATGGAGTTGAAGAGGAGGTTGATTTAGAGAATTAATAGGAAGAATAATAACAACCTCAAACCCCACTCTTTAAGAGGTCCACTTGACATAAAATGCAACTTGATAGGTAGAGCCCACATAATTTCAAATAAATTTTACTTATTCTACCAATGATGATGATCCTATAACTATGAATGAGGTTAGAATTTATATAGATAATAAGCCTAGAATGAATGATTGTAAGAAGATATGGTAATGCTAGAGAAGAACAAAACATGGGACTTGGTGAAAATTATGTAGGATAGGAAACCGATTGGACGTAAATAGGTTTTCAAAAAGTTTAGTGGCTAAGGGATATTCCCAAGTAGATGAAATTGATTTTGTTGAGATATTCTCTCTTTTTGCAAAGTTAAAATACATTACATTTTGTTATCTATTATTGTTGTATTTGATCTTCAGGTGGAATAGATTGATATGAAGACAATGTTTCTAAATTGGGATTTGGATTAGGAGATCTATATAACGTAGCTAGATCATTTAGTGATGAAGGGTGAAGATGACTTGGTTTATAGATTAAATAAGTCCCTATCTAAGGTAGTTCCCATGGATGTAGTATCAAAATTTTAACTCATATGATTTGAAGTTGGTTTATATTAGAGCTAAGTTTGATCACTATGTATACTTAAGACAAGATGGTGATAATTTTATTATTATTTCACTTTATGTTGATGACATGTTTTTTAGTAACATTAAGGATATGATTATGGATCTCAAAACTCAATTGTTTGTTCAATTTGATATGGAAGACTTTTGGGCAGTTAATTTTATCATAGGAATGGATATTATGAGGGATAGGAATAACATGAAACTTTGGGTTAGTTAGAGGAAGTAAGTTAACTCTATTTTACATTGATGTAATATGCATGATTGTAATACAATGAGTGATCCCATTTTTATAGGAACATAAATTTCTATTGATAAATGCCATTTGAAAGAAGATGAGATAGAGGAAATGAACTATGTCCATTATACAAGTGTAATTGATAGTCTAATACATGCTATGATCTTCATTAAAGTAGTCATCACCCATGTAATGGGAAATCTAAGTAGGTATATGTCCATTGCCCATGTAATGAAAACATTGGATAATAGTGAAGAGAGTATTTAAATATCTTTGTGGTACTTTAGAGTATTATATTTTGTGTTGAAGGATGATATAAACTAATCAAGATAGTCAATATGCATGGATTCACATATTTGGATTGGTGATGGCGAGCCGAGATTCACACAGACAAACTTGATATCATTTCTCTGTAATTTTCTTACCACAGTGTTACAATACCGTCCACCGGCATAATTCTTCCCCCTCTCAATCTCTAACTCACCATCCCATTCCCTTACAGTCTCTGATTTTTTATCGAGGTCTTGACCCTCTAGGTCATTAATGACCCTCCAGGAAGAAAACATTTCAAAAACCTCCAAAATTGGCTTCCTCGATCGGGTTTTCAATTTTATTTCCATAAATGGGCAACTACCCTGATCTGCCATGAAAGCCTACATTAAAGAGACCTTGACCTGCAACCGCCGTTTTGTCAGACTATTCTTCTGAACTGCTGTCTCATCCATATTGCCCATGACCTGCAACTGTCACTTTGTTAGAATGTCCACCTATGACTGTCGCCTCTTTTTTCATGCGCTTGGTCGTCCGCATGTCCAATTCTTAATTGCCTTCTTCTGGTCGCGATATCGCGACAAACTTCTGCCCTTGCTTGGTTCTTTCTTTGATGTCGCAATATCGCGACAAACTCTCGCCTCGCCTCAATTTCTCTTTTCAATGTCACGATATCACGACAAACCTCCGCCTTGCTTTGGTCCCCTCTCTTGATTGTCGCGATATCGTGATGTCACGATATCACGACGTCATGATATCATGACAATACTTTTGCCTCACCTTGGTTCACTTTTTAATGTCACAATATCACGATGTTGTGATATCATGACAAACCTCGGCCTTGCCTTGGTTCCCTTCTTTGATGTTGTGATATTAAGACGTCGCGATATCGCGATGTCGCGATATCATGACGGACTTCTGCCTTGTAAAGAAATGAAATAAAACACAATACTTAGACAAAAAATTTGGTTGATGCAAGATTTCCCTGTTGTCATCGGATGCTCCTGCATTAGACATATCACGACGTCACGATATCGTGACATTAAAAAGTGAACCAAGGTGAGGCAGAAGTATTGTCGCGATATCTTGATGTCACGATATCGCGACAATACTTCTGCCTCACCTTGGTTCGCTTTTTAATGTCGTGATATCGCGACATCGCGATATAGCGACGTCGCGATATCGCGACAAACCTCTGCCTTGCCTTGGTTCCCTCCTTTGATGTCGCGATATCGTGACGTCACGATATTGCAATGTCACGATATCGCAATGGACTTCTTCCTTGTAAAGAAATGAAATAAAACACAATACTTTGAAAAAAAATTGGGTTTATGCAAGATTGCCCTGTTATCACCGGATGCTCCTGCATCAGACACCCGAGGTAAATTGAGAAGTGATCCTCACTTTTGTTCTATTAAGGGAAGACCCAGGTGATCAACCTCTATTTTTGACAACCAAGTTGCATCTTCTACAGGTCTACCCTTCCACTTTATCAAGTATTTAGAATACTATTTGTTCCTTGTGCTTCTGCCTTCAAGATCTCCTCTATGGTTGGGTTAGATTTTGGAGTGCCCCACAATTCTGTACTTGGTGCCTCTGTACTGTTTCCCTCATGGTATTCCACTAAATATGATATGTTAAAAATAGGCGAAATGTCAAGCCCACTTGGCAAGTCCACTTTATATGTATTGCCTGACTCCCATTTTTCCAGTATTCAGCATGGCCCAAAATTCTTCATCTTCAATTTGTTATAAGTTTTGGCAGGAAATATTTATTTTCTAAGATGGACCATGACTTCATCTCCCACTTTGAACTCTTTGAACCGTCGCTTTTGGTCTGATCTTGTCTTATACTGAGTATTCATTTTTGTAATTTGCTTCTTTACTTCTTCATGTAGGCTTTTCATCTGTTTCACAAATTCCTCAACCTCGGCACTGCACTTTTCTCCTTTATCTAATTTCCTTAGCTCAAAAACATTTCTTGGGCTATTTCCATATATGACTTAGAATGGAGATTTTTTTGTACTCCTATTGACAGAATTGTTGTATGCAAATTCCGCCTACAGCAAAACCAAATCCCATCCCTTGGGTTTATCTGCTATCAAGCATCTTAATAAATTACCCAGACTTCTATTTACCACCTCTGTCTATCCATTAGTCTATGGGTGGTATGCAAAACTGAACTTTAGATCTATCTTCAACTTCTTCCACAATGTTCTCTAGAAATACCCAACAAAATTTGTATCTCTGTCAGAAACTATGCTTTTTGGTAGACCGTGAAGTCGCACCACTTCCTTGAAAAACAACCCTGCAATGTGAACCGCGTCACTTGTTTTTTGGCATGGAATAAAATGTGCCATCTTGGAGAATCTGTCAACCACCACAAATACGGAGTCATTTCCCCTTTGTGTTCTCGACAACCCAAGAATGAAATCCATGCTGATGTCCTCCCATGGCCTCTCAGGTATAGGTAACGGCTGATATAATCTTGTGTTCTGCTTCACGCCTTTTGCCATCTGGAATATTTTGCAACTTTGCACAAACCTTTTCACATCTTGTTGTAGTTGCAGCCAATAATAGTTCTCACTCACCAGGGCAATGGTCTTATCCCGACCAAAATGTCCAACCAGTCCTCCGCTGTGTTTCTCCTTGACTAATTTCTCCCACATGGAACTCCTTGGAATGCATAATTTACTTCCTCTGAATAACATTCCATATTGGATTATAAAATCCAACCATTTTGTCCTATCCAAAGTAACAGATGCCAAGCAAGCCGTCCAAGCTTCTGTAAAATCAAGATATTCAGGGTACAGACCCTTCAGTTCTTCGAATCCTACCACTTCCACTGTCATTTCAATCAGCAAATTCTGCCTTCTACTTAAGGCATCTGCAACTCTATTTGATTTTCTACTTTTGTGATTCAACACAAAGGTATAGATTTGGAGAAACTCAACCCACTTCAAGTGCCTCTGATTCAGTTTTGTTTGGCTGTTAATGTACTATAAGGCCTGATGATCAGTGAATGGAACAAACTCTTTTGGCCACAAATAATGCCTCCACTTCTTTAGAGCCTAAACCATAGCATAAAATTCTTGGTCATAAACTGAATACTTTTTTCGAGCATCATTGAGCTTCTCACTAACGTAAGCAATAGGCTTGCCTTCCTGACTCAGTACAGCTCCTATTGCACTACCACTGGCATCACAGTCTACCTGAAATACTTTGTTAAAGTCTAGAAGTGCCAAAATAGGTTGTTATGTGACCTTTTTCTTCAATACATCAAAGCTCCTATCAGCCCCTAAGGTCCACTTAAATTCTTTCTTATCCCATCTCATTGTTTCTGTGAGGGATGCACAAATGCTGCTGAAATTTCTAATGAATTTTTTGTAAAAGCTGGCTAGACCATGAAATGATCTTACCTCTGTTGTGCTTCTCAGGGTAGGCCATTTGATGATAGCTCTCACATTTTTTGGGTCCATTTTTAGACCTTCTACTGAGATAACAAATCCCAGGTATACTAACTCCTTCTTTACAAAATTACACTTTTTCAAATTAATTAATAACTGCTCCTCCTGCAGCTTCTCAAAAACCCTTCTGATGTGCCCCAGGTGCTCCTCCAAGGTTCTGCTAAATATTAATATATCATCTAAATAGACAATGACAAATTTGCCTAAAAACTCCTTCAGTACCTCATTCATCAGCCGCATGAAGGTACTTGGTGCATTGGATAGCCCAAATGGCATGACCAACCACTCATACAAGCCCTCTCTAGTCTTGAAGGCTGTCTTCCACTCATCTACTTCTCAGACATGGATCTTATGGTAACCACTCTTGAGGTCAATCTTGGTGAAGTACTTGGCTCCACTCAAACATTCCATTATGTCATCCATTCTTGGCAATGGAAATCTGTATTTTATTATGATCTTGTTGATGGCTCGAGAATCTGTACACATTCTCCACTCTCCATATTTCTTTGGCGCTAGCACTGCAGGTACTGTGCATGGGTTCAAACTTTCCTGAATCAGTCCCTTCTCCAACAACTCCTAGACCTGCCTGTTTAACTCCTCAATTTCTATAGGCGTCATTCTGTGTGTAGCTTTATTTGGCAAGCTCGATCCTGGCACCAAATATATATGGTGGCTGATATTCCTTACTAGGGGTAAACCCTTAGGCACATTATCAGATATAATATCTGGAAATTCATCCAACAGATCTAGGACTTCTGCTAGGGTATCTTTGCATTATTTCTCCCTAACTCTAGGAATTATTGCATAACACAAATGTTCATGCTTCAAATCATCTAAAAAATTTCTCCTGTTAACCAAGAAAATTCTGGCACCGCCACATACCTTTTCTTCCACCTCCTTAAGGGGTTTCAGCTTATGATGCGTTCCATTATTTGTTACGGAGTAGGTGTTGGCATGGCCATCATGAATCGTGCACCTGTAAAACTGCCATGGCCTTCCCAACAGCAAATGGCAAGCATCCATGGGCAGGATGTCGCACAGGACCTCATCATGGTAAGTCCCAATACTGAATTTCACCAGGCATTGCTCACTGACTAAAACCCTATGGTCCTCCTGCAACCATGCGATCCGATATGGATGTGGGTGTCTCTTCCTCTCTAGTTGTAGCTTTGTAACCATTCCTTCAAAAACCAAGTTATCCATGCTACCATTGTCAATGATAATATTGAAAATCTTACCTGTGCATTTACACCTTGTGCGAAATAAGCTTCTCCTTTGGTCTGTGCCCTCCTCCTCATTCAGCAGGACTCTCCTCACGATCATTGCCTCTCCTCTCTATGCTTCTTCAGAATTTTTAGATTTAGCATCTTCCTCTGCTACAGCAGCCCTGGCTGGACCCTCAGGTCTCTTGTTCGTCCTTTCTCGATGTTGTGGACACTCAAATGCTCGATGTCCTTCTTCACCATAGTGGAAACAGGTCCCACGAAATACTTCTCTTCCAAACCCTCATCCTGATGCACCCCATCCTCTTGGGTAGTTGTTCTGATCATGGGGATGATAAATATCCTCTTCCTTTTGATCCTGGTTACTACTTGTTTCATCAGCCTTCTTCAGATATTTGTATTTTTCTCCACTGGTCCTTCCACCAGTTCTTCCACCACGGCCCCTTCCTCTTTGCTTGCCTTCAAACCGTCTATTTATATTTTCTTCCACCTTTAGGGCAAACTGGTAAGCATCCTCAATGGTGCTTACCCGAACTAGGCTCAGCTCCTCTTGGATACTGAGTCTCAACCCATTGATATAACAGGCCACCTTCTCCTTTTTTGCCTCTAAGTGCCCAGTTCTAATAGAGATCTTGTAAAACTCCTCGATGTATTCTTGGACAGTTTTGTTTGTCTGTCTCAAACTCTACATTTTCCTTAGCAGATCCAACTCGTAATCTGCTGGAATAAACTATCTTTTCAGCTTTTCCACCATTCTATCCCATCTTGTTATTCTTTCCTTCCCTCTTCTGTTCCTTTCCAGCTGTATTCCCTTCCACCAGATGCTGGCATGACCCTTCAGCTTAGTCTTAGCAAATCTGACCTGATTAGGGTCTTCAATCTCCTCATACTCGAAATATTCCTCTAGGTCATTTATCCAGTCAATCACCTCTTCTGGATTTAGGTTTCCTGAATATGTAGAAACTTCTATTTTTAGTTTCTTTCCAATCTGGGAGATGGCTTTGTACAACCTGTCTTGTGCAGGATCTACAGCCTCTTCTTCTTCCTCAAACTGGTCTTCTTCTTCATCAACTTCATCTTCACTTCCTTCATCCCTTCCGGGCTCATGCCTCCTGTGTAGCTCTTCTTGTAGGGCCTGAACTTACCTCTGCAAAGCTCGAAAATCTTTCGTCGGCACCACATTTCTTACTCCACCAAGGTTTCTTCATGGAGGCATTTTCTTTCTTCCCTTACAAACCCTTCCATAGATCCTGGTGTAACTGCCTCTCTTTCGGCGATCTATTACATGCTCAGGAGCTCCCGCTCTGATACCACTTGATGGCGAGCCGAGATTCACACAGACAAACTTGATATCATTTCTCTATAATTTTCTTACCACAGTGTTACAATACCATCCATCGGCATAATTCTTCCCCCTCTCAATATCTAACTCACCATCTCATTCCCTTACAGTCTCTGAATTTTTATCAAGGTCTCGACCCTCTAGGTCATTAATGACCCTCCAGGAAGAAAACATTTCAAAAACCTCCAAAATCGACTTCCTCGGCCAGGTTTTCAATTTTCTTTCCATAAATGGGCAACTACCCCGATCCGCCATGAAAGCCTGCATTAAAGAGACCTTGACCTGCAACTGTCATTTTGTTAGACTATTCTTCTGAACTACTATCTCATCCATATTGACCATGACCTGCAACTGCCGGTTTGTCAGAACGTCCGCCTGTGACTGTCACCTCTTTTTCTGTGCACTTGGCCATCCACATGTCCAATTCTTAATTGCCTTCTTCTGGTCGTGATATCACGACAAACTTCTGCCCTTGCTTGGTTACTTCTTTGATGTCGTGATATCGTGACGTCACGATATCATGACAAACCTCCGCCTTGCTTTGGTCCCCTCTCTTGATTGTCACGATATCACGACATCGCGATATCGTGACAATACTTCCACCTCACCTTGGTTCACTTTTTAATGTCACGATATCACGATGTCGTGATATTGCGACAAACCTTCGCCTTGCCTTGGTTCCCTCCTTTGATGTCGAGATATCACGACGTCGTGATATTGCGACGTCGCGATATTGCGACGTCGCGATATTGCGACATCGCGATATCGCGACAGACTTCTGCCTTGTAAAGAAATGAAATAAAACACAATACTTAGAAAAAAAATTGGTTGATGCAAGATTGCCCTGCTGTCGCCGGATGCTCCTGCATCAATTGGGCTAGAGATGGAGATAGCAAATGGTCTACCAAGGGGTATGTATTTACCTTGTTTGGTGATGCAATAAGTTAGATAATCGAAATATAGGTTATGGTTACTATTTTAATAATAGAAACAAAGTATATAAAAGATAGTTATGTCTATAAGGAGGTAATATGGCTTCAAATATAACGTTTGAATATATATTTCAAATAGGATATATTTCCAATTTAGTGTGATATTCAAAGTGCCATCAACTTGTCAAATAACCCCATCTATCATGTGTGAACAAAGCATATTGATGTGTAATATCATTTTATTCATGATATGCTAGAGGACAAGAGGAATATGTTTGATAAAGTAGACATTGTTCGAATATATTACATTATTCAGTACATGCCAATGTACCACCTTGGGTACAACTCTATATTAGAAGTTTGATTAGTATTTACTTTATGCAATATAATAAATACACAAGTGTTGTTAGAATGTGGAAAGTACTTGATGATGTAAATGTGCATGTAGTCCATGAGTATATTAGTCATAGAATAGGAAGATGAAAAGTCATAGGTAGGTGAAATACCAAGAGATATATCTTATTATATATAGGCCTTTAATATATAAGAAAAATATGATCATAGAGCATAGTAGAGAATATATGGGAGATAAGAATACAAGTTAGACACAATGTAGAACTTTTATGAATCTTGTAGTATTTGAGATCTTCATATTTTTTATGGACATCCTATTTTCATGAGATTTCATTAATGGTAGTTTTAAGAGTTTTTTTAGAATTTTATTATGAGTTTTTCCTAATTAGTATATTTTTATTATCATATATTTAATATTGCATGCCCATTTTAGTTCTTAAGGTTGCATTTCCTTAAATATATAGCATCAAAAGCTAACAATGGTATCAAAGCACAAGGTATATTGATAAGAGATAGAGAGAGCCACACAAAATATTGAGAGGACATAGAGAGATTTTATTTCTAGAATTTTTAGAATTACTATTTGGCTAGAGTCTTTCCGTAGAGTTGCAACAAAGCTTGTGAAGACTAGGACTCAGCAAAAATCTATTTTTTCCACTAGATTGAAGGATAATTAGTGATTTTTATTGAATTATAGAGATCTAGATATTTACATGGATTTACTTGCTATTGTCTATGTTTTTGTTGTAGAAAATTAGTTCTTAAAATTTGAGAAGCTTCCTATAATGGATAGAGAATAATTTCATCTTTGATTGCTTGTAATTCTATGTGCTTTACTTATGTAGGGATTAGTTCTTTGTTGTAGATAATGTAGGCATTGAAGATTAAGGAGGTCCAAGAAAGAAGTCCCCATTGGATATTGGGGCTATAATATTGAAGAGACCCAAGAAGGAGGTCCCTATTAGAGCTTGAATATTGAAGACTCCATATTGAATAAATCAAGATATGAAATCATCACTGAAGATTGAAGATTTCAAATTTAATATTAATAAGAGAGAAAAAGGCCAAAAGAGCCCCATAGAATATTGGATATTGGATATCAAGGAGACCCAAGAAGGAGGTCCCTATATAATATTGGAGATTGCAAATTGAATAAAGTAGAAAGTAACTCTCTAGACACCTAAAAAATGTCATGTCGAGGGTGACTACTCATATGGACATGCTACAAGACCATATGGAGGATCTTGGACAGACTCCAAGATAGGGCAATGGTTCTAACCACTCAATTTGGGCTCCTTGGTGTAATCAGTCTGAATTGCATCTCAAACCTATGGTCTATAGTCTGAACCATGACTAAGGCCTACTATTTATAGTCTGAACCATAGCTACAACTTGCGGTCTTAACTAAATTTCAATTTGCCTTCATATGAGCCAAATTGGTTTGATCGACCATTTGTTCTAGAAGAAAGCAATTAATGGATAGAATATTCCAAAGGCTTCTAGTTCAACTGTCCTAACCACCTTTTCTTAATCTTGGATTCTCCATGAAGCCACCCCTAGCCCTAGGGCATCCTATAAATACCCCCTCCAAATGGGAATAAAATATAGATATTTAATTGATCAAGCGAGCAACGAAGACCTATCAAATTGCATATTGAATTCATGCATTGGAGAAATCCACTTTGCTATTCACCCAAAGGTCAATTTGCCATGGAGGTCCTAGGAGCCTAGAAGAGCCAAGAAATGCAATTCCGAGTAAACGAAGGCCCCTCACAATGAATCAACCGCCAAAATTGTTAGAAGGACATTAAAGGTGACCCTTGAACATCAATTGGACAAGGAGGTCAAGCCCACTACCCTTGATTTTGAGGGTAAACTTACTTTAGTGCTAACTACAGCTTTTAGCCATAATTTACAGTGCAGACTGCACACCAATGCTACAGTTTGCAATAGAGGTATCACCACCTTACTGTTTTTATTTCTTCCCATCTAATTAGATTAGATTAATCATTTGCATGGTTTAATTGTAGTTTTAGAGACTTATGACCAACATAATTAGTGTTTTTGCTAATTTATTCTCATCATAGTAGTTTAGATGTTAATGGCTTATTTTCATGTTATAGTGCTTCATTTCAAGTAATTTATTCTATATATTGATAGTTGTACTCTTCATTTACATATTTCCATCAATATTTAAAGCATTTGAATATGTTTAGCATAGTTTACGTATTTTCTTGATTTTATGTCATTATGATATTCTCATGCTATTTGTCTTTAAAGGGCCTCATCATGAGAGGTTTACTATGCTTTTGAAATTCATGTGTTGTTTCTTGATCATAGGAAATAGGTTTTTAAGGAGCTACAACCATTCATTTCCTTCCTCAACATGAAGAAGAGGGTTCACTCCACCCTAGAGTAGTTCGTGTCACCTTAAGGGCTTGATAGTGCATTTCATTCCTGAGGGGAATTGAAATAATTGTAATTGCATATCAAATAGAGTATACCTAAGAGGGACTTACTTATAATCAAAAACTTATTTATTTTAATAGAATAATAGAGGTATTTATTATAATTTCCATTTGTTTTGTCCATTTATGTGTTTGAATATCAATTTTACTTTGTTTATGCAATTACAACATTTTGGGTGCACATATTTTTTGTCTTACAGAAGGCGAACATGGTGGAACTCTACATAAATAGCATCTAACTATGTGTTATTGAATTTTTGACTTGCAGGTATAGATCGTAGCTATTATATGTGGGCCAACAATTAAACCGTAGTTTCAACACACGGTCTACAGTCAGAACCGTAGACCAAACTTGTAGTTTCCAACTGACATAATAGACAGTAAAAATTAGAGAGCTAATCATTGTAGGACCTGAGGTAGGCCATATTTTTAATCCTCCATAATTTTTTTCCCTCTGTATTTTTACATGTATAATTTCGAATGCAAGTTAGGAAAAACCACTAAAGTGAGTAATCAATTGTCCTAGTTTGCTTTCGCATTTACTTCCATAGAAAGGCATTGCTAGGAACAACGGACCTATGATTGCAGATTTCCCTAGGCTATAGTGTGCTTGATAGAGTGTCTTGTTTGGTTTACATGTATGAGGCCCAGTTAATGGCCAATTATCATCGTAATGTGCATTGTCTCAAAGAGAATCTAGAATAGCTTGTATTTTCTGAATGTATAACATTCTTCATTTTGCATAGCATATAGAAAATTAGCATGTGTGCTATATGATGTATTTATTTTATATAAAATAAAATTAACCACACACACAACTTGGTACTTAAATGCTAGTGAGTTGGGCTTGACATCCAACCACTAGTAGGGTTCAATGAAAGTGGGCATAATTTCCATCCGTTGGCCCAAATCCTACAAACCTTTGGATACTAGACCAATACCAAATTTGAGAACCTTTCGTACCCTGGACAATTTGCATGTATTCTCTTTAGAGGGTATAATTCTAACTGGGGGAAAACGAGTGAGGATCTGGGAGAATTTGTACTCCCTGACCATGTGTGGGCTTCATTACCACACATTATAGGTTGGATTACGTGACTTGGAGTTCATAGCCAAGTTGTTGAGCTACGAGCGTACAGGTGAAAGCCATTAAACTAAGAATAAAATCCAACAAGTTTGGTAAAACATGATAAGAGTTTCTACACTAATACAAGACATATTGAAAACACATCAAACAATTTAGGGCTCACTTTCAAAATTTAATATGAGATAATCATCATTGTATACCTTGTTTTATTAATAATAAAATATACATTTAGACGCTAGGTACACAATTGCGGATACATAGGGTGGTCGACAAAGGTCTAAACTTGATGTCAATGACCAACCCCTAACCAATTCATAGCAACACATGTCAATTCCTCACCTGCATGAGCAAACTGAATGTCATTTGACAAGCATTAGAGGAGATAGCTCGACATGAGGGGATCCCATAGAGCATACCCCAGATAGAGTAGCTTCAGTACACTCCTCTAAGCATAGGATAGAATAGGGAGCCTCTCAGCATGAGGGTGCTCCACTCAAAAACCATTACTGAGACCACACTACACGTTTGTCCATGAGATCGATCGAAGAGTATGTTGTTTAGGGGATCAGTTTGGTTATCCTATGTACTAATTCCATAGGATTATCCATGCCTCTACCTTATGAGTATAGAAGGACTAGATATCTTCCAATTCATGGATATGTAGACAAGCTTACTTTTAAGCATAGATCTACCCATACTCCCATGGGTGGTCCACCACACAATATCACCATTGATATATCAAATGTGGGAGCTAATGACACACCACCACATGAGAGATGGTGGTCTAGATAGCTAGAGGGTCTAGGTAGTGTCTTAGAGTAGTTAGGCTACAAGCCTTCTACTCCACCCACTCGTGCCCTGAGTGAGCATAGCGTGAGTGTTGTTAGGACTAATATAGAGCATGGAGAGGATTCTAAGCACCCTCATGTCACACATCCACTATCTGTGCATGGTGGTTCATAGTATAGGACATAGTAGGATGCCAATGCCATCTTCATAGACAGAGGAAAAGGCACAGCACATCAGTCTGATGGGTATAGAACCCACAAGATCACTTGTACAAATTAGGGATACCAGAGGCCTCCCATGGCCTATCAAATCGATAGATCACATCGAATGATATCAGAGCAAAAATACCAACTCCTCCAAGATCAATTGGATAGCACATTGAAGATGAAAATCTTCAAGCGTAGAGGCTCATTAGATAGAGGCTATATGAGTAGCGCATACATGAAGAGTGTATCCTTACCTAGAAGGAGTGTGTCGAGCAGGAGGATAGGCTAGCTAGGGTTGGCCTATGTCATCATGATGAGCATAGAGAGAATGTATATAGGAAGGCTTTGTCACAAGCTGATATGCATCAAGAGTGTAGAGATGCTCGTACTCATGCTAGTGCTGAATAGAGGGAGTGACCACCATCGCTCGATGATCAAAGGCAGAGGTAGCATGAAGAAGAAAAGGGAGACGAATACGAGAAAGAATATCCTGAGAGCTCCTGAGCTCAGGAGGAGGAAGAGCAATGCCCTCCATATTGTACAAGGAAGACAGTACCTCCTAAGCCACCTCCACATCAACTTAGGGAGGAGGACTTTCTATCTTTGGAGGCCTATAAGGCCTTAGCTAAGAAGATCAAAGCCATCGAGAGACAAGGCGTGATTATTCAAAATTTGACATTAAGGAAAATTCATAATGAGCATTTGGATCCTTTGGTGTTGATATGCCAATGTTAAACAAGTTTAAAGGTGATGAAGATGCACAGGAACATATCACGAGCTTTCTGGATGCTTGTTTTCAGATAGCAAGCAACGATGCATTGTTGTTGCATACTTTCATCATGACACTTTTTGGTCCAGCCTAGGAGTGGTTCAATCAGATAAATAAATATAGCATATCTAGCTTTGAGAAATTAGCTAATGCCTTTCTTGAATGCTATTCCTTTGGCATCAAGAAACAGGCCAATATTTCCAATCTAGATGCGCTAGCCCAAAATGATGATGAGCCAATTGAGAAGTACATAAAGAGATAGAGGAGACTAATGGTAAAGTTACCATTCCCTATTCTTTCCATAGAGTTAACCCAAATGTTTACAAAGAGTTGTGCCAAGCACATCTTGTTGCTACTGTAGCTGAAGCATCATCCTCCATTCAAAGAGTCTTTGATGCAAGCCAAAGTGATCGAGGACATCAAGTTGTAGGAAGGCAACTTGAAGCTCAAGAACATGAGAGGGACAAAAGAAGAGTGCCACAAAATAACAAGGCAAGAAGACCCATGTGAATCAAGTGGTGGTGAATCTCCAAAGGGAGGATAAAGGGAAACAAAAATAGAATTATCAGGCCCAACCTCCTCCTGTGCAATATGAAAAGTGCAACAAGTATAAGGGTAAGAACAAATATCAACACCCACCTCACTAGTTCACACCATTTAAAGAATCGTTGATGTTGATTTTCCATCAACTATATGAGGCCAAGGCAATTATATTGCCTGAGGTCAAGCTGATAGACCCTAATTAACCCAAATAAAAGAGGTACCAAGAAGATATGTTTTTCATTTTTCATCGAACGAAAGGCCATGACATTGAGGTGTGTTGGAATTTCAAATACATGGTCCAAAATATGATTTACAAAGGTGAGCTTGTAGTGTCGCACAACCCATAGGTGCCCGATAATCAGAATATGTGAATTTATAAAAATCCCTTGCCAAATCATGAGGTACCTTGCAACAACGTTGGCCAAGTCAACCAGGTGTGAGATGAACCACCTACCCAGGGGTTCATAGGCATGATGAAAGTTATCACTAGACATAGGAGATATGAACAACTGAATCAACCTCGTGCTCCCATTCAAATAAAATCCACACCAAATAAGTGAACAAAATAGGATATTATAGGCCCACCAACAAGACCGATGGTGAACATAAGGAGTAGGTTGGTACAAAACCTGTAGATAACTCCTATGAAGTTGTCGATATATGAGCTAATACAACAGTCCCCTAGGCACAGGGAGACTCTTTTGAATATTTTGAGGTCCATTGAAGTATAGTCCCATGATGCACAGGCATTTACTAATTTTTTGGGACATGTACAATAGTGTCAAGAACTGATGATCCAATTTTATGATCATGATATAAGGATAGTTTCTACAACCATGGCTGACCCACCGTTGTAACAGGTGTATTTTCAAAAAATACCAAAACCTTAAAAATGGGCAGATCAAAGAAGAAAAATGCCACAAAACCAACTAATGATGTTGCAAAATTAGTTAAATATTCTTACTTTCCAGCAGGATGGGAAGGAATGGATTTTTTTTTAATATGGAAAATATCTTACACTATGCAGTGGTGTAAAAGTCATTCTCACGGATTCTGAAGATTCAGAAGACTTTCAGATGAATGGTGCTCAAATCCCTATAGGCATTGTGAGGGCAGTCTACATGATATTTATTTCACTAGACATGGCCCAACATCAATAGAAAATGGAAAGCAATGAGGAATCAGAGGTCAAAATCCTAATGGAAGATGCTTGTTGTGACTCCAGTGATCTTTAGCCCCTGGCAGCGAATTTTTTTTGTCACACAAGTGAACTTGAGCCCTTAATGGTAAATTCTTGTTGTGATATAGGAGACCTCTTACCTTCAATGGTAGATATCAGTTGTAGCATAGGTGATCTCGTCACAAGAGCATATTTTACTTGTGACACCAGTGACTTAAAAATTGAACCTCCTAAAAATGAGCTCCATAATATCATCAATAGTAACAAATGCCATATTGTTAAAAGTATTGATGAATATGAAGAACTTGGATGTTTTGAAAAATACACCAAAGGGATTAGATTCAAACTGATGAAGAAAATGGGATTCAATGGTGAAAGATTAGGTAAACATGGAAAAGGCATTAAAACTCCTATAATGCTAAATGTTAGGCCAAAGAATGAAGGCCTTGGCTATTCTAGACAAGCAAGTACCAATAAAACCATGTTTGCAAAACCTAAATCTCCTTCAACTCCTATAAAGCATTGTTGTAGTCATTGTGGAAGAACAAGACATGTAGCAGCTAGGTGTTGGAAACTACATCCTTGTGATTCATGTGGATGTACAAATCACTCCTCTTCAAATTTTTGGTACAAAGTGAAAATGGCCAACAAGGTTCAAATTGATTGTGGATGGACATATCTCACACAATGGACCAAAATGAAAGAAATGTTGTATGGCTTCTATAGAAAAGGTAAAATATATGGTAGACCCAAAGGCAGATCCAGTGACAGACTAAGTGGTAGTCCCAAATACAATGACCTAGTGATAGACCTAAAGGTAGACCCAATGATAATGATCAAGAGGCAGACCTATAGCCAGATCCAGTGACAGACTGAGTGATAGTCCTAAATACAATGACCTAGTGATAGACCTAAAGGTAGACCCAACAACAATGATCTAGAGGTAGACCTACAGGCAGATCCAGAGGCAGCTCCATAGACAAGTCTAGAGATAGACCCAGAGGTCCTATTCTAGTGATAACCTTAGCACCAAATCCAGAGTTAGAGCCATGAGCCAGAGCTAGAGCCAAAGTCAAAGCTAGCATAAAATCATCTTTCATTTTATCTCCTTCAATAATAAGGTGGGATTTATCTATGTTATCCCAAATAATGTAATAATGGGGGATGTTAGCGTATTATTACATTATGTGAGTGGTTAGGGCTAAGTTGGTATTTCCATTCATCAACCGTTCAACCGCTTAACTATGCATACCTTGTATTATATATTGCTTCTCATTATGAATACAATTAAATGGTTGTGTAACTCTGACATAAACATTAAATCTCCAAAACTAAAACAAGAAAAGAGGAGATAAAACACCCAACCAAGGAGACACTTAGAAAGAATCCACAAACCAAGAATATATAAAACATATTATTAAAGACCCAACACAAAATACCATTATAAAGCAAGAGTTAAAAATGAACAAACCAAACTTATTAGCAAACTAGACAAAGGTAAGATAAATCAAGTTCATGGGCCACAAAATCCATTTCCTTATGTGAACTCAAAAAAATTGGTTGTCTTGACTTCACTTCCTTTGAAGAGAGTAAAGCACAAGCATATTTTGAAGAGACAAAAACCAACAGTTTTTCAAAATATCTTCTCTTAGACCAAGAATTTTCTAGATTGGCAGTAGTGACATTTGATGCAAAATAAAAAATAGGAAGCTCATTGCTTCGAGAGGCTATCCAAGATTCCAAAAAATAAGCTCTTTACCACACATGCAAACACAAACCAGAAAAAAAATAATTAAAAAGCAATGGTTCATATGAGTATCAAAAAACAAGGTTCAACAATTACTTCATATACCCTAATTATCCTCCAAGCTATTTCAATGAATCATTAAATCTGCACCTCACTTTCATATTTATCAATATCTTCAATTTTTTTATACTATTCATAGTGAGACTTATTATATGTGTTTATCCTGCTCTAAAGGATCTAAAGTGCAAGGGATGACATCAAAATAACTTTCTTATTTATGTTATACTAAAAACTTAAAGTATAAGGATGCTTCTCCATATAAAATTACATCCTTATACTGCTCTAAAAATCCTAACTTGCTATGGATATCCTTATCCCTCATTTTTATTGAGAAAAATGAAGGTAATTTACCTGGAATAAAATTGATATTTTCTGCCTCCTTTGTTTTAATTTCTCCATTTTTTTGCACCTCTAATTTCTCCTAAATATGAACTTATACATTATATTCCTCATCCCTTGTATGATTCTTTATTTCTTCTAATGGTTGGTTCATGTGAACTATCATGGCCTATTTAAAATTGTGTTGTGGATAGGCTTTCTTTACCTCTTTTTTGGAGTGGAATGTCCTTGATCTATCTATATTCTACTATAATATAATATCTTAGCTTCATCTTGAATTTTATATTATGATAAAAAAAATTATCTTTCTCCATAATTCTTGCATTAAAATATCTTATGTGTTCAATATCTTAAAATTTATGACATCCTAATACAACATTTTTATAATCTAGTTGTTGATCACATTCTCTTGATTCCGAATTAATCTTAAAGGATTGTAAAAATATTTTGAAACATCCATAACAAAACATATCTAGGTATATATGTTCAAACCCCACTCCATATAAGGGGACAAGGACCCCTCATAAAAATATGTGTAAACTCATTGAAAAAACACATATCTAGGTATATAAAATATGCTTTCATTTAGCAGTTGGTCCATCCTAGATGAATTCCCATAAGGTATTTCTAATATTATTAAATACGTACTTATTTGTAAGCTGATATAAACTTCCATAAGGCCTAACCCTCACTATAACCTTTTTAATAGTTTTATCTCAACAAAACAATTCTCATTCCATGGTCATAAATATATATCATATTCCCCCTAAACCATGGGTTATCGCCCATTATATTATCCTTGAAATAAAAACATAAAAATAATATGAATAATAGAAACCTTTACAAAGAAAAGTCATGGAGTAGTTTGAATTCAATCCTCATTTCCACTTACTCTTATTTTGAATCTCCAAAAACCCTGATCAGTATCCATGTAACTAACATATTAACCATATATTTTAAGAACTATTATATCATGATTGATATATTTTGATGTAACATATGCTTCTTAAGTTGGACTTTCCATTTGTTTTATGTTCCTCTTATCACTAACTCAGGCATGCATACTTTCAGCTAGGGTATCATTACTTCTCGTTTGAGCTTTGAAATATGACTTTCCTTCCATGCTACCTAGCTTCTTCTAATATGAATCCTTTATTTTTTAAATTTCCCCAAAGATCTGGAGAAATAAATATGAAGGATTCTTACTTGCACTAACTTCCTATTCACACTCATTGTTGTTTCCCAAAGATCCAACAAAATAAAATGTGAGGTTTGCTTTTGGCTCACACTCACTCTTACCATTGAGAATAGTTGATGAATGTCAACAATAATTTTAATAATTATCTAATTTGTACATTGGTTTTAGAATTAATAATAATTTATGAATCCCCCTCAATTTAAATATATTTTCATCCTTTTAAAATTAAAATTTGACTCCTTGTAAGATGTATCATAGCCTCTGTATAGTTTTGTTTTAGCGTATACTTAAGGAATCAATAACTTGTTACAATTTTTCATTGCCTCATCATGGATTTGAATCCTACTCCTTGCTACGACTATAACCTCTAGTTACATCAAGTAAAAATTTTAATGTAGTCATTGGTGTTGACGTGACACACCCTCTGGTTCTACAAAACCTAAGAGATTTGAACCATGGTCTCCACCTTCCTAAGGGAATTCTTTGACTAATGGGATATACCCTCCAAACTATAGCCTTTGTATAGTTGTTAGTTGAAGTTCCATATGAATTTTAGTAAATGAGGAGAAATTTTGCTTCATTATTTTGAAAAGCATTACCTTCATTTACTTTTTTTAAATTTTCTTTAGAGGCACCATAAAAATTAATTTTGAAACCTAATTTTTGTATATTTATATTTTATGATATATAGTAGCATATCATTTATGTTAAATCCATTGTTAAATATAACCCTTCCATGTATATTCAAATTCTATAATCAAGAGGCTAGCATTTTTTCTTTTTTCACTTGATACTTCTCATGATGAGCACCACATATGTAAACATCTTTAAAGAGAGGAAATAATACAATTCTAGGCATGATTTTGAAACTTATTCTAAAAACTTGACCGACTATCCACCATTATCTAATAGGTTTCAAACCAACTCATCCTTTCATGTAAAAATAGGCAAATAAAAAATTTAAAGCATATTTTGAAGCTCATCTTCTATTTGTTTAAGTTCTTCAACTACGTCACTAATTAAAATCTATATTTTTAAGTTGTTGATCACATTAATATAATATTTGACCTATGCACCTTTAAATGCTAGAAATGCCTAACCTAACTATTGCCTTTTTTAATTATAAATAAGAGGATAATGACTCAACCAAGTATCTGATTAAAACTTTGTATAATCGCCCTTATTGAATGTCCATATATTATGTTTCTTGATAAACTATAATTTATCTAATATGAAGTTTCAGGTTGGTGACCCTTTAGGTAGAGTTGATGTACTAAATAATTTTATTGCATCAAGAGAACCTATGAATTTTTGAAGTAACATTTTTGTCTAGCTCTTTACTCAGTCTTCCAATAAAATCTAACCAAGATTTCCACTAAGGCATAAATCATAAGTTTATAATATCCTATGTATTCTTCCTTTGCAAACTCTATCCCACTTACAAAGAGAAAATCTAATTTTTTCCTCATATCCTTTCCAAATAAAATATCTTTGAATTTTATTAAATTTGAAGGTTATACCTGTTGATAATCTTGAAAATGACATCATGCAAATAGAAATGGATTGTGTAGACACTAAAATCATGTCAATCCGATTAGACTACCAAGACACGTTCTAATCGACACCATATGGCCCCCTTGGGCAACCCTCAGAGGTTAAATAGTGGTCCTAGCCACTTTTGGGAGGTTCTACCCCACTTTTGGGAAGTTTTGGGCCATGTAGGCATGGTCGTCCCACCCTAGGATGACCATAGTTCATGGTCATCCCACCCAGGGATGACCACCAACAACCATCCCTGGGTGGGACGACCATGGCCTTGGACCCTTAAAAATTCAAATGTGGGACAAATGGCACCCATATTCTACCATTTACCCCACCCATTGAAGCATGCCAGTCTGAGGGTGCATAACTCTCATGCCAAGTTGCAAATTGGAGGCCCAAATTGGAGATTCCTTCCCCTCCAATGCATGGCAAGGTTTGGACAAATGGCGGCACCTACCTCGCATGGCCTCGCATGCCCATTTGACCATATGCTCACTTGGGCTATAAAGTGGAGCCATTCCACCCAATTTCAAAGAGGAGTCTTTGCAATATTTCACCATGAAGTGCTACCGAGATTTATCCCCAATTTACTATGCATTTTCCCTTGAGATCTCCATCGAGCGAAGGAGGTTTTCAAGTGATTCCAAAACATGCAATCCATTTACAAAACTGACCCATTTGAGTGAATCAGATCCCAAAATTTGATGACAATACCCCTAGGAGTAATTTAGACCAAATCCTAGAGGAATTGGTGGCAAAAACCACCATATTTGGTGGTCATCCCACCCTAGGATGGCCCCCAAATTATGATAGTCCTAAATGGCTCACCTTGGGATGGCCATAAATTTGAGCATAATTTCTCTTCTATTTTTACATAGATCAATTCTAAGTATAGATTTCTATTAAGTTTTGGTGCAATTTTGAGTTGTTTTGCATATGTTATCATGCATTTCTTGTTTTGTAGTCTTGAATGGCACACCCTAGGATGACCATAAATCTGTGTGCAATTTTCTTTTTGTTCTTTATTAGAGTACATTATATGCATGATCCTAAGTTTTGGTAGCATTTGGAATAATTTTGAATCATCTATTATACATTTCCTCTTTATATATCTCTTTGATTGCCTTTCAATCCGCACATGCTATTAATAAATCTGATTTCTTTGTGTGTAGATCTAGGTATCACAATGCATGAGGAAGGAGCAGCAAGTTAGAATATTGATAGAACATTATGGTGGCATCGAAAGCCCTCTCTTCAATCGTGAGTGTGAGGAAGACACTGGAGAGCACCTTAGTTTCTAAAAGGATTTGATCCTTTGGATATTGTAATGAGTTGTATCAATTGAGAGCCCTCAAGGGGATATTTTGTAATTTGATATTTGATAAATTAAATAATATAAAGAGAACCACCCATTTATTTCATTTATTTGTCTTTTATGCTTACTTAAAATGTCACTTTTGTAGTGCTTAGATCAATAGAGCAATAGATGCATTTCATTTCCCATTGCTAGGTGCACCATTTTTCTTCTCTATAGTGGTGATCATGGTGGGACCCCTATCCCATTTGATTTAGCTAAGTTTTGACCCTATTTTTTCTTTTGAAATGTTGTAGGTTTTGGCCATTCTGGCCTAAAATGACCCTTAATTTCCTAATTGGAACACCTAGGGATGGCCACAACATCCATCTAGGGATGACCCCCAAATTTGTAGCCATCCCACCCTAGGATGGCCACAAAATAGAGGGTCTGCAACAAAAATTCTAGAAATAACAACTTCTTAGGCTTTCAAGGTAAGTAACTACACCTTTACTTTGCATTTTTACTATTCAAAAAAGCAAATTTAGTTTTTCTTCCTCCCTTTGTTTTCTTGAAAGGTAGATTTCACTTTTCTTTAATCACAAAAACAACAAAAAAGAAGAAAAATAAAAAAATAACTAAGTAGGAATGCATCTGTGTGGTTTGATTGCTTGTGACCTACCTAATGGGTAGGTTGCCATTTAGGGCATGCATTTTGTAGGTTCAATTTCTATTTAATATTTTTGAAAGTGAAATGTTATTTTTGCATTTAGTGAAATCTCATTGAGTGCTCTATTGTTTTACTTTATTTAAGTATAAAATGAACCACACACACCATGTCACATTTTGAATATTAGTGAGTTGGACTTCATCCCCAACCACTAATAGAGACCAATGATGGTGGGCTTCATCTCCACCCATTGGCTCACATGATTGATATGAACCCTATTTTATTGGCCAAGGCTAGCTCCAAGAACTATCTTAGCCATGGAAAATAGCATGTATTCCTCTTCGAAGGGTGTATCACTACCCATGATCAATATGGGTGAGGACTGGTAGGACTTGTGCTCCCTGATCGGGTATGGGCTTCATCTCCATACTTTGGTTGGTACACGTGACCAAAATTTCATTATAGGTTGTTGAGTTATGAGTATATAGGTGAAATCCTTTTAACATAAGAATATCATCCAACAAAAGCAAAACATGTGACAAAAGGTCTCCTTGCAAACAATAAATCAAAACACACAAAATAGTTTTAGGGAACACACATAAATATTTAAAAGAGATAAACACTTGTCTTATTGCATGTTTCCATTCTTGTGTGTTGCATCATTAAAATTTGTAAAGGAGATAATCACCTAGGGTTTGGTAGGAAGTAGCTATGGTGTGCACCCATAGCCAAGCCCATTCAAGGGTGTACGCTATAGAGAGTAGACAAGGAGACACAAGTCATCTCTGATTTAGCCCTAAGGACATGTTCATACCTCCTTGGTGGCCTCCTACTCACCCAAGTCCCAGAATAGCTAGTCAAGAACTTCACCTACAAGGGACCCCTATGTGGGACACCCCTATAGGTTTTGATCCTAATCAAGGAATATACTTCCCATATTTAGACACTTCACATGCCTTCTTTCAAGAATGGAAATTATATATTGAGGTGCTAATAGATAGAGCAATACCATGCATTCATGTGCCTTCTAGGTCTACCATACCCACCTATGGGTAAGATCAAGAGTACACACACTAGGTAGGGCCAAATGATCAAACTATACCCTTAAACTACCCTAATAGGTTACAACAACCTAAGTACCAATATGAGTATGATACTCATCACTCAGGGTGAGCAAATTCAACCCTTCCCTTCCTCATCAATGAAGGAAGGCATGAGGAAATTTTTGATTATCCTCAGGTCCATTATGCTATGCAAGCATGATGTGCCTCTACGCTAGTTGAGTACAAAGAATGCTTGTCTAGGATTGAACCTCAAGTGAATGTGACTTCCCTCGATCGAGGGAAGCTCGTAGTCGATATTTTAGACCATCTTAAATGAGATAGGCCTTAGGGTGATACTTCTAGGGCTCATAGGCCCCACATGGTAGAATAGATAAATCAAGTAGTCAAGAGATATATTGACCAAGCATAATTCAATCAGCTTTGGTAGGATAAAGAATGCTTGGACCACTTGCATCAATTAGAAAAGAAAATAATTGAACAACAAACCAATGAGTTATTTCAAAAGACCTTACATGAGAGGGTCCCTACCCCAAGTACCCATAGATAGGGGTTCATCAGAGGTAACCTACTTTCAATCAAGATAGGCCTCCTAGGCCTAACCAAATGTTGCCTCCTTGACCTCCTAGGCCTAATCAGGACTTGCCTCCTAGGCCAAACATAGATCACCTTCCATAGGTGCTTACTCCTCCTTGTAGGCTAGTTCAAGAGACACCTTATGGGGCCTACACTGAGCTTGAACTAGAAGAGGAATATCCTTGAAGTACCTTATGGAGGTAGGGTGGATGACATTCAACCACCATGCAATAGGCTTGATATTCCTCACCCTCCCCCATAGGGTCAAAATAAATAAGAGGAGATCAAATCCTCTGATGCATACAAAGCATTTCTAGAATACATGGAATCGATAGAGAATAAGACCTCTAGGTCTAGGCCTCAAAAGCCCACTTTGCACTAGCTTCATAGTCAACCACTTCACCCATCAGTACCTTCCCCTCCCTATCTAGAGCATTTCAAAATGCCCAAGCTAGATAAATTTAAAGGAGAGGAAGATGCGTAGGAGCATGTCACTAAATTTTTGAATCACTGCTTCTATATCTAGGATAATGATGCCTTACTTTTGAGGATATTTCTACTTACCCTCTCTGGCCCTACCATAGAGTGGTACAATCAACTCCCAAAGTATAGCATCTACAACTTTGAACAATTTGTAGATGCATTCCTAGAATGCTTCACCTTTAACACTAAGTGAAAGGTGATTTTAATTGACCTCACAGGGTTGAAAAATATGATGATGAGTCAATCATAGACTATGGCAATAGGTGGTGAATACTTCTTGCTAAGCTACCATACCTACTCCCCATGTCTGAGTTGACTCACATGTTTGCTAAGAGCTTCTTGAAGCCAATTTCCTTGTTGCTACAACTCCAACAGTACCCAACTCTTGAAGATGCTCTAGCATAAGCTAGAACAATCGAAGACATTAAAATTCAAGAGGGGGAAATTGTGAAACCTCGTAAGAAGGAATGGACTAAGAACACCAAGAACAATCTAGTGCAACCAAAGCTGATAGTAGTCAACCAAGTTGCTATCAGTATTCTAGGGCCTATGCAACCAATGCCACCTTAGAAGCCCAACTATCAGGCCACACCTAGAAACTACAACAACAACAATCAAATAAATCAAGGGCAAAACTAGCAATGTCACCCTAAGTGATAATTTATACCCATTGTTGAGTCCATGGATTCTTTATTTGAGTGCCTCTATGCAGCCAAGGCAATTAATCTACCTGAAAGTTGACCTATAGATCCAAATGCACCAAAGCCCCTAAGATATCATGAAGACCTATACTACAAGTACCATAGGTAGAATGGGCATGACGTGCAGATGTGCTTCAAGTTCAAACACCTAGTATAGGACATGATCGATAGGAATGATCTTTAGGTCGATAACCCTATTACAACAAACAATCAACAAATGGGTGTTTTTAAAGACCCATTGCCTACTCATGAGGAGCAAGTAAAATCTAACACAATAGGTGAATGAGGTCCATCTAGCACCCCCTAAACAAGGGTTCATCAGAATGGTCAGCATCATGACAAGGAATAAGCATTACCCAAGTCAAGTCACACCACCTATGACTTCAAGCGATATTCCTTCAATATCATAACCTCTACCACCTCTAGTGCAAAACCTTCCACCTTGTCTGATGGTCACAATAAAGAGTAAGCTTACTCAGAGCTTGTGAACAACATCAGCTCGGCTCTCTATCTATGAGCTTATTCAATAGTCTCCACCTCATCGAGAAGCTCTCATGGAGATCCTCAAGTCGATTGAACTATAGCCCTAGGAGTCTAACTCCTTTAACAATTTTGTGGGGCATGTTCGATAATGCATAAAACTAGTAATCACCTTTCATGAGCATGAACTCAAGCTAATACCAAATGACATGGTGGATCCTCCCCTACACATCATTGCATGTGTAAATGGAACACCTTACAAGAGAGTTTTGATTGATATTGGTTCCTCTAGTAATATCATCACCATGACTACTCTCAAACATCTAGGGCTTCTAGCATCCCATATTGTTGCATCCACGTATACCCTCTAAGAATTTAATGATGCTATATGCTCAATGGTTGGTACCATAGTCTTACCTATTCAGGTGGGACAAAAGACCATACCAATATTGTGTCACATCTTGGAGGGTGAAATGGCCTACAATATCTTGCTGGGTAGACCCTGGATTAGGGATATGAAGTGTGTGCCATCCATAGCTCACCAATGTTTGAAGTACACTTATGAAGGGCAAGTACATGTTGTCTCTATAGACCTTGAGCCCTTCAAATACTACAACTTGGTGCAACAAATCCTCGAGTCGACCTTACCATCAACCCATCTGGACTTCCAACCGAATACATCCATCCAAGGTTTGACTCCTTCATCATCACCTTCCATTAATCCATCACCATATTCTTCCATACCATCCTCATCATCGACACCTCTAGATATACCTTCATCATCATCGAATCCTTCATAGAGGAACATGGGGAAGAGGCCTATTGATGAGATCCCTCCAACCATATCTACCATCTCCATAGAAGATATTCCTAGTCTAGTAGATGAGGAACCACCTCGTGAGGTAAACATTGAGTCAACTCAAGCCTCACTTCCATCTCATCCATATCCACTACCACAAGTCATAGTTCATCTAGCTACCATTAGCTTAGGAGAATACCTAGTAAGGAATATCACAACAACTCCTACCATTGAGATAGTGTAAAACATGGGTTGACCTCATCTTCCCATAGGTACCATCGTACCTCTAGGCTTACCTCCTAATCAAATGAACTTCATTTATGGGGGTCTTGACTATGGCATAGAACCATATCAACAGCAAGAAGAGGATGAAGAGCCCTTTTCTGAGGATATTAATTACATGTCCAATCTTGAATTTTCCATGAGATATCTCCATCTCTACAATTGGTATGGCTATGGTTTGGGGTTGTATGAACAAGGTACTCACATTCCTTACCAACCATAATATCAAATGCCATATGATAAGTCTAGTTTAGGACACAACAAGCCTGTGCCTCTTGATGTCCTCATTGATAGTTTAGAGTGCATGAGTCTAAACTATAGGGATGAGCTTGCACATGATCCTTATGCCAATCCTAATCATGTCCATTCTTTGGGGGATTACTTCCCTACAACTATGATAGATCAAGAGATATCTCATGATTTCACCCGATCTTATGAAGTAGGTGAAAGTTTACATACTCTTCCACATGATAGTGAGGAAGAAGATCAAGGTCCTCCCTATGAATGGACATCTGATGATGAGTTATATTATGAAGTAGCACCTATCGACTCTTCTAGTTCATATGGGGAATACATGTAGATCATCCTTTGGATGATGAATATGAGTTCTATCTATGTGTGTTCCCATTATCACATCCTATCTGGTGATAACTTCTACCCTTAGAAGAGCAAGCTCACCCACTTTTGCATTGACCACCTTTGATCATTCTCTTCCACCACAACCACCTCCACAAGTCTTGTGATAACCTATTGTCAATAGACCCCATCAACCACCTAGAGGAGATCATCCATCCATCAACATGATTTCCATAGATATTTTTGCACCCTTGCATGATCTGAATAACCCATCAAAGCCATTACACCTCGACTTGGAGGTAATCAAATTTGATCAAGGAGATTCTCCATCATCTCCTTTCGAGTATTGGCCTTGTGATGAAATGTTACAACCATTTCATTTTTCTCCAAGGTCTACTCAAGATGTCTTTCATGCTGAGGTTGAACTAAAATTTCCAATCGATGACATAAACCTAGTTGATGATATTCATTTGATCCCTACTCCACACCAGTTGGAAGAGGGATCTCATATGTCAATTGAGCCAATAATTGATAGTGATATCAACATAGATCCTAAAAATCCTCAATTCATCAAGTTAGGGGAAGGCTTATCCCTCACTGAGCAAGCTGATTTCATAGCTCTTCTCAAAGAGAAGAAGGAAGCTTTTGCATGGTCTTATAAAGATATGCTAGGACTAGATCCAAATTTAGTCATGCATAATCTTATGATTGACCCAAATGCAAAACTAGTTAAGCAAAAGTTATGTAAAATGCATCCAATAGTAGCCTTAATGGTGAAATATGAGCTACAAAAGTTGTTGGATGCCAATTTCATTATATTAGTGGATTATCCACCATGGCTTTCCAATATGGTTCCTATCAAGAAACCTGATGGGAGGATTCATATTTGCATTAAATTTCATGATCTAAATAAAGTGAGTCCTAAGGATGAATTCCCATTGCCAAACATTGATGCCCTGGTAGATGCCATAATAGGCCATGAGATGTTATCCCTAATGGATGGTTTCTCTGGATACAACCAAATTTATATTAATCTAGAAGACCAACTCAAAATAGTATTCACAATGCCTTGGGGGACATTTTGTTATAAGGTCATGCCTTTCGGCCTCAAAAATGTTGGTGCTACTTACCAATGAGCTATGACTTACATCTTCCATGACTACATGCATAAAATTTTGGAAGATTACATGGATGAATTATTGGCTAAATATTTACTATGCCATGAGCATATCGATGTATTGCACAAAGTTCTTGATCACCTCATCGAACACAATGTTAGACTAAACCCCAAGAAGTGCATCTTCGATATCACATCTAGAAAACTCTTGGGATTCATAGTCTCTAAACGAGGCATCAAAGTTGATCCAAACAAAGTCAAGGTAATCCTTGAGATGCCTCCCCCTACTACCATCAAGCAGCTACGTAGTCTGCAGGGTAAGGTCACATCTATCAAGCACTTCATAGCACAATTATCGGATAAGTGTTGACCTATGAATAAATTGTTACACAAGGGGGTCACATTCAATTGGGATGATGAGTGTCAAGCTACCTTTGATGAAATCAAATAATATCTAGCTTCACCACTAGTATTGGCTCCTCCCCAACTAGGAGTGTCATTCTATTTATACATCTCAGCTATTGAGCTTGCATTGGGCATCATGTTAGCCCAAAAGAATGAATTGCACAAAGAACATGCTACTTACTATATTAGTCGCACCTTGGTCAGTTACAAAATAAAATATGCATACATTGAGAAGCTATGCTTAGTAGTGGTTTTCACCACTAAAAATCTATGCCATTACATGCTCAATCATACCATGTATGTAGTATCCAAAGAGAATCCATTGTGATATATGATGAGTCATACTTATCATAACAATCACATGATGAAATGGATCATGTTGTTGATGGAATTTGACCTCGAATTCATCGAAAAAAATCAATTAAAGGTTAGGTCATCACCGATCAACTCGTAGAGGCTCCTCTCCAAGATGATCAACCTCTTAACATAGAGCTTCCTGATGATGGAGTCTTTCAAGTGTCAGAATCACTTGATCTTGAAGAGCCTGAATCATAGGCTGACATGACTCTATTTTTTGATGGCTCTAAGTGTGAGCAAGGGGTGGTATGGGAATTATGTTTTTCACACCTCAAGGGGCTCCAATACCCCTATCTTTCAAACTTGATTTCCCATGCACCAACAATAATTTCGAGTATGAAGCTCTTCTCATAGGCCTTCAAATGGTAATCACCATGAAAATAACTAAGCTCAACATTTTTGATGATTCCTTGCTCATAGTGAACCAATTCAAGGGAATATTCCAATGCAAATGTCCAATATTGCAAGCCTACAAAGCCCTTGTGGATAAAATTCTGATGAAATTTGAATGGTATGACATCGAGGCACTCCCTCGATCATCTAACCATTTTGTGGATACAATGGCCTCCTTGGGGTCTTTAATCCCATAGAACCCTATTGATGATATAACAACCATTCAATTCAAAATGCTATCACAATCTATGATTGAGCATGAGAACATCCACTCCATGCTATAATTCCACATGATTCAAATTGAACCTTCTCATGAATGGTTCTCACAAATTCATAATCACTTGAATAATATCACTTGGGGGACTTTATTCCCTCAAACTCCTTTTGATAGTAGCACAATGCTATATTTACAAGTTCTCTCCCAATCAAAATTCACTAGGGATGAACTTCAAAAGGATCAAGCAATTCATGCAATTGAGGCTTCTTCAAATCAATATTGGTCCACTCAGATAAAATATTACCTAAAGCTTGGTAATATCCCTTCTGGACTATCGCATGCCACCAAATGAACTTTCAAGAAAAAAGTGGTAAAATATGTCTTACTTGGAGATATTTTGTATCATCGAAGCTATGAGGGTATCCTCCTTCATTGCTTAGAACCTCAAGAGTTAGTTTGGGTGATCACCCAAGCACATGATGGTACATGTGGTGGCCATTTTAGTGGTATGGCCATCACAAAGTGCATTCTCTACATGGGCTATTATTGGCCAAATTTAGAGTGGGATTGTTGTGCTTATGTTAAGAAGTGTATAAAGTGTCAACACCATGCTAATTTGACACATGTACCTTCTCAGGCCTTACAACCGATTCAATCGGTTTGGCCTTTTTCGCAATGGGGGTTTGACCTAGTTGGGAAGATCTCACCCCCTTCCTTAGGCCATCACACATTCATCATTACGACCATAGAGTATTTCACAAAATGGGTGGAAGCAATTCCCCTTACCACTATGACTGGACCTTGCATTATGGAGTTCATGTTACATAATATCATCTATCATTTTGGTATTCCATCCAAAATAATTTTAGATAATGGGCCACCTTTCAAGAATAAATATGTGCGAGCTTTAATAACTAAATATAACATCCAACACAACTTTTCTATGCCCTATTATCCATAAGAAAATGGGTAAGTTGAGGCATCAAACAAAATAGTGATTACCATTTTAAAGAAAATTGTTAAGGATAATCACAAATATTGGCATATGCAATTACCCCTTGCTCTATGGGCCTACCACACTAGTATTTGGACACCCATTAGGGCAACTCTATTTTCACTAGTGTATGGTGTTGAGGTAGTCATGCCCTTAGAGCTAGAAATCTTATCACTATGCATATCCATGCAAGAGTTCATCGATGATGACACCATATGGTAGGCTCACCTAGATCAACTAACATTGCTTGATGAATGATGTGTTAATGCTCTTGAGCACCTACATGTTTATCAAGAGTGGCTTAAGAGAGCCTATAATATGAAAGTCCATCCTAGAGACTTTTAGGTTGGTGACCTTGTTCTAAAAGAGAACCAATAAATTCTAACTTGCCACCCCATCTATGGGACAAGTTTATGGTAAACTGGTTAGGTCCATTCATTATCACTAGTCATATTGGACCTAGAACTTATCACCTAGCCTCCATTGAAGGAATTGAGGAACTTGAACCCTTGAATATCCTTCATCTATGGCCTTTTCATGCTTAAAGCACACCCTACAAAAATCCCCAAAGGTATCCATAAACCCTTTGGTCACCCAAAAAGCCCCAAAGGTATCCATAAACCCTTTGGTCACCCAAAATCCCAAAGGTATCCATAAACCCTTTGGTCACCCAAAAATCCCCAAAGGTATCCATAAACCCTTTGGTCACCCAAAAGCCCCAAAGGTATCCATAAACCCTTTGGTCACCCAAAAGCCCCAAAGGTATCCATAAACCCTTTGGTCACCCAAAATCCCAAAGGTATCCATAAACCCTTTGGTCACCCAAAAAAAAGGTATCCATAAACTTTGGTCACCCAAAATGCCCCAATGGCATCCAATAAGCCCATTGGTCAAATGTATATACATATATATTAATCAAAATCTAAAAACATCATTAAAACAACAAAAATACAAAAATATTGCATTGCATCACATTTCATACCATTGCATTATACAATCACTTGCATTAGGCATACCCATCATTGCATTTTGTATTTTAGAGTTGCTCATACATGTCTAGCACTAGGTCTGTATACTAGACATCCTTCAGAGTCAACTTTGTCAAAATTCATCATTCACACCCATCTACATTACAATTATCATCTACATTTCCAACCTTTCATATTTGTGTCTGTTTCCCTTCACCTAGTCATTTGTTATAGGGTGTCTTTAGGGTTTTTGGTCACTCAACCATCTCTAGTTTTCTTTTTATATTTTATAGAAAGCTATCCTGATTTTTAGAAGGTAGAGTCTTGCTCTGATTATACCTTGTATACATCAAAATCCCAACATATTTTCACATTAAATCCAAGTTTTGCACAAGGAAATATGAAACCTACAAAGTGGTCTAGGTTACCTTAAGTGAAAAGTTTACCTTGCTCATCCCCCTGTGTGAATGGTTCAAAAATGTTGAGAATTGATAAAAGGACAAGCTCCTCCCTACCCAAATACAAAATAAATAGTGGTTTTCACCACTAAAAAAAGAAAAAGTAAAATAAATAGTGGTTATCACCACTCCCAAAATCCCTTGCTCACCAAAAAAAATGAGCAAATCCCTGGAGCAATTCAAAAATAAAAGAAAAGAAGGGAGTATTAAACTTGAATCCTTAGAATTCTCAGCATTTGACAAACCATGAGGTGATCCTCATTACAGGTTAGGTGGCATCAAGCCTACCTAGCAATGGTGGTATCCTTATGCATGATGATATGTCTATCACATTAGCATCCTACTTTTGTACAGACCAATGTTTGCATGCGGATGAGCTAGCTTTTGGTAGCCTGTACTACCTAGTGGTCTAATCCAACTACGTACAAAACTCAGGATCATGATACTCATAGGGTGATCTTCAGTACATATGGGCTGCATCAATCCTATTTGGCACTAGGGTAACTTTATGCATTATCATAACAATGAACTCACCTGCACACATAGGGATATTGAGTATCTTGGTCATCCTAGCAGATTCATACCTTGTCAAAAAGTCTTGCATGGTTAGTATATAATTTTTGACTAGTTGACTAGAGTGTTTGAGTCTCATGAAAACCTCAAGGACATTCTATAACATCTTACTATTCATTCCATTCCATACCATTTTATCACATTTTTTTAGTTTACATTTTCACAAATCCATCACATAGTCTCATGACAACATTACAAAATGAATCGATGAATTTTATATAGTCTATGGTGCTAACATAGTGTGTCAAATAGTATCCATATTTCATCATATATATCAACAAATCATCCATTTCATTATGCATACACACATATCCATATCATCAAAAACATCATATTACAATACATGCATCCATCAAAGCATCAATAAAGCAAACATAAGCATTGCATACATCCAATAAAGCAATAAGGAAACACATGATGACAATAATAACAACTCATATATATATGTATATGTATGGGGTAAAAAGATACATCATCATCCAAAAATTATTGTAGGCTACAATAAAGTGGGTCCTTAGACCTCACACTCCTAAAATCTAAAAATAACCATAGAGTCTCAAAAGCCATGGTCACGTAGGATCGACACCATGACTCTCACCCCTACCCTTAGTTGGTGCTCATTGAGAGCTCCTAGATCTGCTCCCCTAGCCCTATCTACTCTCCTCATGGATCTAGGAGCCCCCATCCTCATAGATGACTACCCTGTACCACTCCTCCTACTCTGGTGTGACCCACTAGCAGAAGAGCGAGCTGGTAAGTGCCCTCTAAGGTATGCTATCTCATCCTCTAAATCCTATGTGTATGTTGTATCCTCTCGATGATGCACTTGGTACTCACTCAGTAAGGTCTAGAGCTGTGTCACCTCCTCTCATAGCCTAGCTACCTCACCACTGCTAGATGCCCCATAGCTCGAGCTCCCTAACATAACCTATGATCAAAGCATGGCTAGCTCTATATTCCTATATAATATCTAACTTGTGCACTCTACACTTGTGCCTATAGGAGAGCCCTCTCCTCTGTGTACTCCCTCTACTCATGTCTCCCTCTGATCATCTCACCCTGTAGCTCTACAATGGTGGCATCCCATGCTACCAACTATGCCTACACTCCTACTCATCCAAATCATCCTCATCATAGTCCACCTATTGGCCCTCTATATCCATGTGGTCCATCCACTCATCATATATCTGATGACATACATGTCTCTCCCCTGAGTCTACCTCCTCATTAGGTCACTCACCTAAGTCTAGATCCTCCTCAACTAGAGCCTCCTCATGAGCCTCCTCTACCCCTGCAACCATATCACCCCCTAGTGGTCCATCCCCATGCCACCGATGCATCACCCACTAGGATTCATACTCTATTATGGTCCTAACATCATCTCTCTTAGTGGTAGCCTCCATAGGATCTGCCTCCTCCCCAACTACCTCCACTATAGGCCAAGTTAATGTCCTCTCATCACCATGATATTGGTAGATAACTAGCTCACTAGGTAACCCCTGGTGTAGCCCAAAATATCATAGTACTCAAGCATATGGGAAGTACTCTCACTCGATCTCATGTTGACCAACTAGCCACCTCCCTCATCATACCTATTGAAGTTGTGCCTCAACCTTGAGCCATGTTGGATAGTCTTTGTATGGTCTCTAGATAACTACATCTACCTTGAGCCATGCAAATGAATCTACATAATGCTCAATCAAACCTGCATTAGGATGGCTCTGACCCCTCTCTTGATCTCATTACCATAGGATCCCATATCCTATCTCCCTATCTATGAGTTGTGCTCACATCATCCAAGGTAGCCCTTATGGTTGATCCATGATAATATGCTACCATCCCCACACCTATAATAGAAATTATAGCCTAATCCTTTCTACCCATGATAGTGGATCTCGTATAACTCATCATAAATTTATGCTAATAATGTAGTACCCCATGCCATCACTAAAGGTCTCTCTATGGTGCACTCCACTAGTGTAAATACTAACTCCAAAAGGTTCCATGGGAACCTAGCTCTTGATGAGTTTAGTAGTAGCATGTTAGAAATAAGTGTCATCAGTAGGGCATGTCTCATATTCAAGACCTCTACATCATACCATAGATCCACTAGGATGCCTCCACTAGGCAAATCTCATAGTGCCTCAGGCTAGTCATCTCTGAAGTATCTCTACAAAATTGTATCTCTGAGATCTTGATGAGTAGATATAATTGGATGCCCCTCTATCAAAATATATAAAATCTGGTAGATATCCTCTAGGGTCACTATCATCTCCCTAGTAGGCAAGTGGAAGGTGTTGGTGTGAGGGTCCCATAGATCTATCAACATAGTCAGGTAGGCTCTATCTCCCATCACTAGCTCTAGTCATGTCACTTGCTTGAGCCCAATGGCATCAAGCCATTCCTAGTACTCCTCTATCAGTAGGCCATGAGTGGTCCTAAAGAGATTCAAAAATTGATATCGACTCTTAATCACCTGGCAGGGATAAGCAAGTTTAAAAATAAAACCAAAACAAAGCAAAAAGAAGCAAAAAGAAACCCAAAAACATCTAAAAAATGGCCCTTTTTCTTGCAAAATCATGGTCGTCCCACCTAGGAAGACCCCAATTTTTTTCCCTAGGGATGACCCCAAATATCTCAGGTGGTCGTCCCTCCTAGGGATGACCCCAAAATTACCCAAAAATGGCCTTCTCGACCACCAAAAATAGGCATAAAATATCCTAAAAATGTAAAATAATGTAACAAAAATGCACAAAAATAAAAATAAAGCACAAATTCCTACATACTATCACTACTGAGGTTCATTTACTAATATTTAGTGTGTTTTGTTGGAAAATGTAAAAATAATTACACTTCCAAGTTCAATAAAGTATAGGAGCAAATTCAGCCCTTACCCGTCTGACATCGGCTCTATCGCTCATCGAGTTTATAAGCTAGATCATGGTGATTGTGGGATGGTTTTGATAGTGCTCCACTTCATAAAATCACTCTCCTACTCCTCACCTCTCAAACTACCAAATCAGAAGTGCACAAATGAGCCCATTTTTCAAATTTTGAGCTTAAATAGCCCTACAAAAGGTATGGTCATCCTAGGGTGGGATGGTCAGATAATATGGTGATTATCCCACCTTGGGATGGCCATATACTATGCAACCATCCCACCCTAGGATGGCCACCAAAAAACACCTCAAAAATAGCAAAAAAACACCAAAAATGGCTTAAAAACCACCAAAAATAGGTCAAATATGATAAAATTCACTCTGGATCAAGATTGAACCAAATTGTTCATGGATGAATTGAAAATTCTCTACTTCAATCCCCAATAAGACCATTATGGTTGGACCACTCCATGGGAATGAGGTATTCAATTCCTTTCTTCCATGAAATATCAACAAAATCATCAAAATCCTCACAAAATAGATAATTTTACAATGGGTAAAGCTGAAGGAACCCCAACCAAGTCATATGGGTCAAGTGACTCATCACTTTTATCATTGGTCATTCCCTCATCGACTCATCACTTGAGGGGGTAGTCATAATTAATAAATTCATAATCAAAATCAATAATCAAACACTCAATCATGCAAATCACGTTCGTCAGTGAATCATTGCCAAAAATAATCATGCCCCTGCTTGGGGTAGAAAAAAGCAAAAATTTCAATTAAAAAAATGCTTGGCATTACTGAACCATGAAGGATCATAGGCCTCACCTCTTCATGACTGAACAATGTCCAAGATCAAGTAAGCCTTATATGAAAGGTTGTACTTGAATCAAGTTCCTTAACTCGTCAAAAGCAAGGATTCAAGGATGCATGCTCTTTCCATGATTGGGGCATCTAAAGTTGGTTAGGTTACTGAATAACCTTAATCATTTGATATTTTAGTCATCTATTTTTGCTCTATATTGTGCTGCACACAATGCATCCCAAAAAGGGGTATCTGTAGACACTAAAATCATGTCAATCTGATTAGACTACCAAGACATGTTCTAATCGACACCATATGGCCCCCTTGGGCAACCCTCAGAGGTTAAATAGTGGTCCTAACCACTTTTGGGAGGTTCTACCCCACTTTTGGGAAGTTTTGGGCCATGTAGGCATGGTCGTCCCACCTTAGGATGACCATAGTTCATGGTCATCCCACCTAGGGATGACCACCAGTAACCATCCCTGGGTGGGATGACCATGGCCTTGGACCCTCAAAAAGTCAAATGTGAGACAAATGGCACCTATATTCTACCATTTATCCTACCCATTGAAGCATGCCAGTCTGAGGGTGCATAACTCTCATGCCAAGTTGCAAATTGGAGGCCCAAATTGGAGATTCCTTCCCCCTCCAATGCATGGCAAGGTTTGGACAAATGGTGACACCTGCCTCGCATGGCCTCGCATGCCCATTTGACCATATGCTCACTTGAGCTATAAAGTGGAGTCATTCCACCCAATTTTAGAGAGGAGTCTTTGCAATATTTCACCATGAAGTGCTACCGAGATTTATCCCCAATTTATTGTGCATTTTCCCTTGAGATCTCCATCGAGCGAAGGAGGTTTTCAAGTGATTCTAAAATATGCAATCTATTTATAAAATTGACCCATTTGAGTGAATCAGATCCCAAAATTTTATGACAATACCCCTAGGAGTAGTTTAGACCAAATCCTAGAGGAATTGGTGGTAAAAACCACTATATTTGGTGGTCATCCCACCCTAGGATGACCCCAAATTGTGATAGTCCTAAATGGCTCACCCTGGATGGCCACAAATTGGAGCATAATTTCTCTTCTATTTTTGCATAGATCAATTCTAGAGTAGATTTTATGCCTTCTGTTAAGTTTTGGTGCAATTTTGAGTTGTTTTGCATCTGTTATCATGCATTTCTTGTTTTGTAGTCCTGAATGGCACACCCTAGGATGACCATAAATCTGTGTGCAATTTCCTTTCTATTCTTGATTAGATCATTTCTAGAGCACATTATATGCATGATCCTAAGTTTTGGTAGCATTTGGAATAGTTTTGAATCATCTATTATACATTTCCTCTTTCAAGCTCATTATCGCATGCATCTCTTTGATTGCATTTCAATCCACACATGCTATTAATAAATCTGATTTCTTTGTGTGTAGATCCAGGTATCACAGTACATGAAGAAGGAGCAGCAAGTTATAATAACAATAGAAAATTTTAGCAGCGACATCAAAAGCCCGCTCTTCAATCGTGAGTGCGAGGAAGACACTGCAAGCGCACCTTAGATTTCTGAAAGGATTTGATCCTTTGAGTATTGTAATGAGTGTATCAATTGAGAGCCCTCAAGGGGACATTTTGTAACCCATGAATTTGACAAATGAAATAATATAAAGAGGACCCCCATTTATTTCATCTATTTTTCATTTTATGCTTGCTTAAAATGTCGCTTTTGTAGTGCTTAGATCAATAGAGCAATAGATGCATCTCATTTCCCCTTGCTAGGTGCATCATTTTTTTCACTCTATAGGTTGCAATTTAGTTTATGAGTAGTAGCATTCCATCCATGATTAATAACTTATTGTTACAACCTACCAAAAAATATTTTATTATATCCAAGATTGAATCCCAAATCTCCTTCTTGTTTTTCTTATGATATAAAGGAATACCCATATATCTGGAAGAAATATTTCTAGTTTTAAACTCTAAAATATCCATAATAATCTATTACAAATATAGTGTATTGTTAATTAAAAAACTCGTAGACTTTTTTAGTATTACCCAATTGTCTAATAGCCTTATCCTACAATGATATTAATGATATAAAATATATGGCCTCATTAACTAAGAAATGACCCAAAATAAAAGTAGCATCAAAAAATTATATTTAACATTTTAAGATTTGGAAGGACTATTTATTTTAATCTGAATACCTTTGATTTTTTCTTCCATTTTTTGATTTAAAAAATATATACCTAACGCCTTTACAAGAATAATAAATATGCATGGATATAATGGATCATCTCAATAAAATACATAGGATTATGTAAATGTTAGAAGATATGGTAATCTAACATTACCTATTAAATTTGATTAATGATGATGTAGGCCTATGGGAAATGTTATGATGATGATGTAAGCCTTCGAGAAACCTTTAATATAATATTTTTGGCTATATTTGATGTAATACTATGGGCAATATTGTTGTATTCATCCCTTGTGGGATTGCTTAATCTACTTGGATGATTATGTATTCATACCTCGTGGGTTAAGCCACCTTGATGGTTCACCTTAACTAAAATGTATAAAGGTGTAGTAACTTGACTTAACCTTAATTATTATGGCATCCTTGGTTAATGCAAATGTAATTGTAATTATAATTTAGGGATTATGTATCTACTATAAATATTCCTCAACCACCTGTCCATTGTATCCATGTGAAGTATAATATTTTTATGTGATCTATTATTCTTGGTGCCCACCTTGGGATCCCACCCATCCTATTTCATATTCTTGATTTTTATATTTTGCTTCTCTATTCTCTTGCATATTCCTATAGTGAATGTTATGATTCATGATATTACTATAAATTATTACAAGTTCTAACATGGTATCAAAGTAGTTATGGAGTGAACTCATTCGACTATGTGGATAGATTATTTTTGAAACCATTTTGAGGAAGGTCTTGTTTCATTACTTTTAGGGTTTTGTCCTTAATAAGCCTATTAAGAGCTTGGATCATGAGGGTATTCTATGTGGTGGTGGATAATTGCATTAAGATAAGTATTAATTGAGAGGTTCACAAATTTTTCCTATTTTGATATTCAATTTATTTTTCTGGTTAATTATTTTTGAGAGATGATTCCAATGAAGCACTAAAGAAGCAATTTCTACATAAATTGGTGGTTTAATTTTTTTGAGGTTTTTCAAAAACCTTAGTTGTATTTTGTATACTTTTATCTTGTTTTTGGCATAGGTGCAATACAAATAAGAGGGCAATATACATGGCTTATGGATAACCTAAATAAGAGTCTAAACATTTGATCAATCATGTTTATTTGTTAAATGAGGCTTGGGTAGGATCCACTGCATGGCAAAGACCTCTAAGTGACACAAGAGGTTCCTTGATTCATACAATAATATTCTATGCTACTTTTGTGAGAGAGGATTGCTTGACAAGTTGCATTCTAGAAGAGTGTTGTATAGGGTAATTTGTAGTATATATGAATGAACTATAAGATTTTGTGGATTTTTGTAACATTTTGGGGGTTTCCCAGTTCAACACTTTGGATATTTCACTATTTTCATACTTATTTTTGCATATAGAAAAAATTCCATCCCCTAAAAATTTTAGAATTTGAATTATAATTCTTTTTAATATTCTAGTGCATATTCCATTTGATGGTGGGAAAGTAGGTGCACCTAAAAATAATGTTTCATGGGAAAATTGGATACTTTAGATGTGATTGTTTTTATTTTATAGGGGTAGTTTTTATCTGGTGCAAGTAATACCATAGTGGTATGTATTTATTGACACAATGATAGCACAATGAGAATACATTTTTTTGAGCCACAAGAATCACATCTTTGAGTCATGACAAGACCATTATTTTGTATATGGTTTAATTTTTTTTCTTTGCAAATATTTATTTGCATTTTAGCTAACTCATATCTATTTTCAAGTAGTTGATTTCATATTGCAACACTTTTGGGTATTTACTAATTATATATTTTTGGATATGTCTTGCAATTAGCTCCATTCAACCCCTATACAAACTCTTATCTTTGTCACATATTCAACTCTTAGACGTAAATTCATTGTGTACATGCTTATAGGTAATGATTTAAATATTTATAATTTTCCATAGACCTTTCATCAATTATATGATTTCCT
This sequence comes from Wollemia nobilis, assembly GCA_028583015.1. Taxonomy (NCBI): domain Eukaryota; kingdom Viridiplantae; phylum Streptophyta; class Pinopsida; order Araucariales; family Araucariaceae; genus Wollemia; species Wollemia nobilis. The sequence goes on along the minus strand of JAQPPZ010000897.1, from coordinate 332,699 downwards.
TAATTCCTAAGGACTCATTGCATTCACATATTTATAAACACTTAAAAATATTGCATCTAGTTTAACTATTTCACCTATGAAAGTAAAAATGTTGCTAGCCCATTTCCATGTAGCATTTTCATTATCTTTATAATTTTTTTGTATCTCTAATTATCATTATATTGCCTAACATTTTAAAAGTACTTGGTATACATATTTAATTTTTTTTTGTTTCATATATAGAAATAAAAAATGTTGTCAGTCTGCTTATAGATCTAACCAATAAAAGTAGGGATCTAACCAATAAAGTGTGGTATTTCTATACATTTCCTTGACTAAGAAGACCCTCAAAAAGTATCCTCTATAATTTAGTGCTTTTTTTTTGTAGGTTTCATAAAATTGTTGGTGGACTATCTCTAGGAATGATTTTTCTGACAATTTTTTCACTTTTGAAAAGCAATTTCATATTTTCTATAGAACCATGTGTTTCTATTACTATATTTGTATTTTTTATTTCTATAGCATAATTTATGTGTTTTTTTTCATAGGATAGGATTTTTTTTCTATTTTTATCACAATAATAAGGAAAAATCAAGTAAATTAAGGTAGTTTAAAATAATATTTTGATTTTCTATCCTAGGCAATAAAATTGAAACTCAACTAGTTGTAGTAGGCTATATTTTGTGTTGCATTTCTCCTCTTGAACCCTTTTTTCTAAAATAAAATGAAATCTTTACTTTCTTCTCTTCATCCAAATCAAATTTTCATATAGGCTAAAACCTTATATTCTAGCACTCATATTGTCCTCTTGCATTTTTATCATAGATTAGGCTTTAGTTAGGTATTATAATCATAAAGAGGAGAAGTTTTGGTCCCCTTAGAAAATCACTAGGTATTTGAAAATTAACAGAAAACTTAATTTAATTTTCCTCATATACACATATATATAAACACGTTGAGAGTAAGCAAGGAAAAATAGGAGCTCTTGATAAGGGCTCCCATAGTTGGATCTTCCATAGTGGGTACATCCTAGGCAAAACATGGGGGTCTATGCATAGCAAAATACTCATAGAAACACACTTATAACAAGAAAATTGGGATAATAATACAATATTATCAGTCCTAAATGCAATATAGATCATGGCAAAGCAATATCAATAGTTCCCTTCCCTAGGTAAATCCCTTGTTTGGTCTAGTGTGGCCTTCTTCCATTGCCAAGTATAAAAGGATAAATTAATGATATTAGAATATTGTTCATATCCTTCTGATAAAAAAAATATGCAAACAAGAGGAGGATATATGGATACCATGTGAAAGGGATGATGATAGTTGAAAATCCTCTCTCTGAAGAACGCAATATTATACTAAGAGGGGGGGTGAACAATATAAGAACACTTTTTACTTTTATTTTCAATTCAATATTATGCAGTGTATAGACAATAGTATCAATAGCAGTAATCAAGCAATGCACTGAAGAACACAAGCTTATACTGAGAGGGGGGTGAACAGTATAAGACCTCTTTTTACTTTCTCTATTTAACTTCAACTTCGCAAAGCAATGAACCAATAGCAATATCAAAGCAATGCATAAAGCAACACACAATGAGACACCAATTTTAACGTGGTTCACCCAACATGGGCTACATCCACAAAAATTTTCTCTAAAAATATTTCTCAAAGTTCTTTGGGAATCCTTCCCAATTACAATGTTTATGAGCCTCATCCCAAAGGAGAAACCTTCCCCTACTCAAGTATTTATGAGCCTCTACCCAAAGGAGAATCCTTCCCCTCCTCACGAATTTATGAGCCTCCTGCCCAAAGGAGAATCCTTCCCCTCCTCACGAATTTATGAGCCTCCTGCCCAAAGGAGAATCCTTCCCCTCCTCATGAATTTATGAGCCTCCTACCCAAAGGAGAATCCTTCCCCTCAGCTCTGGAAATGATACTTCAGAAGATCACCTGCCTCTTATTCCGCTAGCACGTGGAACTCCTTTCCACAGAAGACCTCCTGTCCTCAATGCTCAGCCTCAAGAGACCTCTGTCCTCACTGATCACCTCCACAACAACTCATCAACCTGTACTAAACACAGTCAATCGGTCCAACACAAGTCTTCCTCACTCTATCAGATCTGTCCCAAGCTCAACTCATAAAGCTTGAACAAATCAATCTCTCGCTGCACACAAGCCTTCTCAAAGACTTGTCAAAACTATCCTCGGGTTCTTCTCAAAGAACCACTTCAACTCTGTCCTCAAGTCCTCTGCTAGGACCTGTCCAAATCAGCTCACAAGTCCTCCCTAGAACTTGTCCAAATCAGCTCACAAGTCCTCACTAGAACCTGTCCAAATCAGCTCACAAGTCCTCACTAGAACCTGTCCAAATCAGCTCACAAGTCCTCATTAGAACCTGTCCAAATCAGCTCACAAGTCCTCACTAGAACCTGTCCAAATCAGCTCACAAGTTCATCAAGAAAAACTTGCTTAGCATGAACCCACAAAGAGAATTGTTAGAGACCCAATGTGATTCATCAACCTCATAGAAGCATAAAGAGAATTGTTAGAGACTCAATATGTTCTATACTTAACTCCCAATCTCAATCTCAACTCAATCTCAATCTCAAAAGAATAAGATAGATGTAGTATGCTTTTCTCAAGAACATGAAACACAACCCAACAATTGCCAACCATGCAATATCTCATATAACAATGATACTCATGTTCTTTCCACAACCAATATCTTTTCTCAACCAATTAGGGCTTTAACAACAATGCTTATAGACAAGGTTTAACCAACATCATTCAACTCAACATTAACCTTGAAGCATTCAACCAATCACTACATGAAAAGGAAACTAGTAGACATCCTTTTCCCTCCAAAGATATTTGAACAAAATAGCCACCAACATAAATCACCAATGCAAAGAATAACTTGCTCAAATCAATCTCAATGGAGTAAGCCCAAATCATGTATCAAGTAAAGCATTAACTTGATCAAAACAACCTCTATGGAAGCAACTCAACCATCAATCTCAAAACAGCCAACTAAGGGTTTCACCAACTCAAAGCAAGTAGCAAGACTTACTAACATAAACCCTAGTGCAAAAATGCTTCCTCTTCCTCAACCAGAATTATGCATTCACCCAAAAAACTCATCAATGATTTTAATGCATAAACAATCTTCAATATCCAGAAAATGGGATTTACACCAACAAGAATACCTAGTAGACAACCTTTTCACTCCAAACTCAATTTCAGAAAATACACCATCAACAATATACATGGAAGAAGTTGCCCATACCTTTGTTTGAGGAAGAAGAGAATAGTTCTTCAACCCGTTACCAACACCACCCTCAACTTTGCCACCAAGTTAGGGTTAGATCATAAAAGTAACCACAAAAATATTTATTCCATAAAACACCTTATGACTCCAATCCTTAGAAGTCAACTACCAAAAATATAAAGCATACAAACAATATATCCTTTTACACCTTATTTCTCCAAATTAATTAAACCATGCTCAAGGAATAATAGCTTCTAAGCAAATCTCACTCAACAATCAAGCCAAAAATCTCAACCACACACTATCAACCTTATATCTCCAAAGAAGCATTTAACCTCAAAAATAATTTTAAATAAATCTGCCCAACCACTTCTTCTTTAACAAAATGCAGATTTTATTTAAAAAACCTTACCAAAAAAATGCTTCCAAAAATCGCGGGTCAACAGTGCCTCCAAAAAAATCGGAGCGCAAAAACTCTTCTCACACTCCACGACGGGAGTCGAACGCTTGACCTCCCTTCAAGCGCCTTCGTAGAATAGTCATTGCCACTAGGCCAACGATGCTAGCTTGAAGGCTAGCAAGAGTCTCCTTCTCCTTAACCCTTTGGCGGTGGATAAACGTGGCAAAAAAATGATAGCCGTAGCTTTTACTTCCCAACCTTTGCGCAATTCCAATTTCTTTCACACCATTTGCTTTGGACTATAGGTTATGGCTTATATAGCCAAACTTCCATGCTATGCACGACGTCGACGGGAGGATAATTCAAACTTTTCGAATTAATATTATTTTGGCGCCTTCGAAACAACTTTAGGGTTTATGAAACCCTTTTGATTATTTAAAAAATAATCAAAGGTCTTTTAGACCTTAGACCTTAGGTGGAGAACCCATTAAATTATTAAAATAATTTAATCACTAAATCAAATAAATAATTAATTAAAAAACCTTAAAAAGGTTTTATTAATTAAGTTATTTAATTAATAAGTGTCTCCAGCCTTTGCATTAAGCCGAGAGTGGTTTTGAGAAAAACCCTTAATGCATCCACCTGGTTTTAATAAAAACCCTTAAACCTGCCATGGTTTTGATAAAAACCTTTTCATCCGCCACATGGAATCTCTCCGAAATCTTCTAGAAAATATTCTTTGGAATCTTCAACCTTTGAAGCCAATAAATCCTCTTGACATTAATGCCAGTTCCTTTTGACATCAATGACAACTCATAGACAAGAAGCTAGGATCTCAAACCCAAAATTGCCAACAATCTCCCCCTTTGTCATTGATGGCAAACCATGCTTCTCAACAACACCGAAACTCAAAACTGCTGTATAGAAATCAGCTCCCCCTGACTTGAGGCTCTCCCCCTTACTCATATCTCTCCCCCTTTGTCATCAATGGCAAAGGGTCACCTTTGGGGCTTGGGACTAAGAATGAGCCTCTTAGCTTAGTCCCTCCCCCACCTCCTGTTGAGGTGATTAATTTTGGGGTGGGAGTAAAACTCCCATTAGGCACTGATCTTCATCAGTGTCTATAGCTGCCTTACCATGTCTTCTCTTGTTCTCCTTGTCCATATTCCTGTTCCTGTTCATGTCACTGTTGTTGTTCTTGTTATCATTCCTGTTCTTATCCATGTCTTGATTCTTGTGCCTGTTCATACCCATGTTCCTGTTCCTGTACCTTGGAATTTCAGCTCTACACTGTCTAGCTATGTGACCTTCATTGTTGCACTTATAACAACTAACAATGTTATTTCTTTGAGGCATACCTGATCTTTGACTCCATCTGTTCTGACCAACCCTGTTCCTGTTATTAGCCTTGCAATAAACAGCCTTGTGCCCAAACTGTTTACAAGAGTAGCAATACCCTTGAAAGAAATTACCACCTCTGAATCTGTCATTTACCTTCCTCACTTGAGTCATGCAATGTGAAGCCATGTGACCAAACTTGTGACAAGCAAAACATCTGCCATTAAACTTTCCTTGATTTGACCTCTTAGGTCCTGTAAACTTTCTCCCCTTTTTTTGATTCCTGTTTTCTGATTCTGTGCATCTATCACTCAAGGACTCTTTTTCTGAAGTACTTTCCTCATCAGAACTCTCTTCCTTTCGGAATCTCTTACTAGATTCCCCAACAGAGTCGCCAACCTGTTCCATGTGTTTCTTACCAAAACCAAGACCTGTTTTATCTGTTGTCCTTCTTTGATCTTTGATGATTGACTTTACCTTTTTGGTGCTATCTTCAAACCTGTAAAGCTTCTCCTTGTACTCTTTAGTTTCCTCTTTCAAGGAAGCCACTTTCTGTTCCAACTCTCTACACTCAAGAACCTTAGACTCTAACTTATCCTTAAGTTTTTGTGTCTTAGCTATAGAGAAGTCAAGACTTTCTATAAGCTCATCTCTCTCAATACAACATTCATCCAATTTATCATTGAGTCTAGCATTCTTCTTTCTTTCCTTTTTCAAAGCACTAAGAGCACTAACAAGTTCAGCTTCAAGATCTACTTCACCATCCTCTATAACTTCCTCTATTTGTTTGCCTTTTGAAACATCAATGACTTTTTCAGATTTCTTATCACTAGAGGTGCTACCCTTTTCTAAAGCCATACAAAGATCTTCCTCACAATTTTCTGAAGCATCCTCATACATAGTATAACTAGAAATCAATCCATCATTTGTGCAATCATCCTCAAGATGTCCAAAATTTCCACATCTAAAACATTTCATAAGGACAAATCTATGTTTCTTTTCTTCTTCTTTTTCTGTTAGGAACAACATCTCATTTCCAACATCACTTGAAGAACTTTCACTATCACTACTAGAACACTTACTTGCCTTGTCTAGGTAGAAAATTTTCTTGTGTTTGTGAGAGTACCTCTTTCCTTGATTGCTTTGCTCATCTTTATTCTTCCTTTGATGCTTGTGCCTTTCAGAATCCTTGCTCTTATAATCTTGTTTATCTTCATCACTTTCATCCTTGGCAGCAGTACAGTTAGTAGCATAATGACCAAACTTTCCACAATTGAAACACTTGACATATTTCATACCTTTGTGCTTTCTTGAGAACTTGCCCTTCTTGTTGTAATATGCCTCTTCATCACTAGAAGACTCATCACTATCTTGAAGCTCTTTACCCTTGGATTTCTTGGTAGCCTTGAAAGCCGCCTCCTTCTTAACATCAACCTTCACTTGAGTTCTCAACTCAAATGCTGCAAGTATACTATGAAGCTCATCCTTTTTCAACTTATCCAAATCCTTAGCTTCCTCAATAGCAAAAATATTTTCACTAAATCTATTTGGAAGAGACCTCAAAATCTTATCACAAATATCATTTTCAGCAAGCTCAAGACCTAGTTCCTTCATAGAGTTAACAATCTCATCCATACGAAGCATATAGTCACTAATATTTTCTTCATAATTCATCTTGAGTTGTTCAAACATACCTTTGAAGTGTCTCAACTTGGCCTTTCGGACATTTGCATCACCCGTATGAACCACCTTCAACTGTTTCCACATTTCACTAGTTGTCTTGCAGTGAATCACCTTGGTAAGATCTGCCTTCTATAAACCCTTCAGGATTGCATTCATTGCCTTTGAATTGCTATGATGTAGGAGCCTCTCTTCCTTAGTAGAAGGACCATGCTCAGGAATGGTATACTCATCCTCAATCACTTCCCAAACTTCATTTCCAAGAGCCATAAGATGAACCTTCATCCTAGCACTCCAAAGCCCAAAATCTGCCCCATCAAGAATAGGTGTTGCATTACCACTTGTAGATTCCATTGTGTTCTTTACAATATTTTCCTTCAAGTTGTTAAACTTTTCGAAGGAACCCGCTCTGATACCAATTGAAGAACACAAGCTTATACTGAGAGGGGGGTGAACAAGTATAAGACCTCTTTTTACTTTCTCTATTTAACTTCAACTTCGCAAAGCAATGAACCAATAGCAATATCAAAGCAATGCATAAAGCAACACACAATGAGACACCAATTTTAACGTGGTTCACCCAACATGGGCTACATCCACAAAACTTTTCTCTAAAAAGCTTTCTCAAAGTTCTTTGGGAATCCTTCCCAATTACAATGTTTATGAGCCTCAGCCCAAAGGAGAAACCTTCCCCTACTCAAGTATTTATGAGCCTCTACCCAAAGGAGAATCCTTCCCCTCCTCACGAATTTATGAGCCTCCTACCCAAAGGAGAATCCTTCCCCTCCTCACAAATTTATGAGCCTCCTGCCCAAAGGAGAATCCTTCCCCTCCTCACGAATTTATGAGCCTCCTACCCAAAGGAGAATCCTTCCCCTCAACTCTAGAAATGATACTTCAGAAGATCACCTACCTCTTATTCTGCTAGCACGTGGAACTCCTTTCCACAGAAGACCTCCTGTCCTCAATGCTCAGCCTCAAGAGACCTCTGTCCTCACTGATCACCTCCACAACAACTCATCAACCTGTACTAAACACAGTCATTCGGTCCAGCACAAGTCTTCCTCACTCTGTCAGATCTGTCCCAAGCTCAACTCATAAAGCTTGAACAAATCAATCTCTGCTGCACACAAGCCTTCTCAAAGACTTGTCAAAACTATCCTCAGGTTCTTCTCAAAGAACCACTTCAACTCTGTCCTCAAGTCCTCTTCTAGGACCTGTCCAAATCAGCTCACAAGTCCTCCCTAGAACTTGTCCAAATCAGCTCACAAGTCCTCACTAGAACCTGTCCAAATCAGCTCACAAGTCCTCACTAGAACCTGTCCAAATCAGCTCACAAGTCCTCACTAGAACCTGTCCAAATCAGCTCACAAGTCCTCACTAGAACCTGTCCAAATCACTCAAAGTCTTCACTAGAACTGTCCAAATCAGCTCACAAGTTCATCAAGAAAAACTTGCTTAGCATGAACCCACAAAGAGAATTGTTAGAGACCCAATGTGATTCATCAACCTCATAGAAGCATAAAGAGAATTGTTAGAGACTCAATATGTTCTATACTTAACTCCCAATCTCAATCTCAACTCAATCTCAATCTCAAAAGAATAAGATAGATGTAGTATGCTTTTCTCAAGAACATGAAACACAACCCAACAATTGCCAACCATGCAATATCTCATATAACAATGATACTCATGTTCTTTCCACAACCAATATCTTTTCTCAACCAATTAGGGCTTTAACAACAATGCTTATAGACAAGGTTTAACCAACATCATTCAACTCAACATTAACCTTGAAGCATTCAACCAATCACTACATGAAAAGGAAACTAGTAGACATCCTTTTCCCTCCAAAGATATTTGAACAAAACAGCCACCAACATAAATCACCAATGCAAAGAATAACTTGCTCAAATCAATCTCAATGGAGTAAGCCCAAATCATGTATCAAGTAAAGCATTAACTTGATCAAAACAACCTCTATGGAAGCAACTCAACCATCAATCTCAAAACAGCCAACTAAGGGTTTCACCAACTCAAAGCAAGTAGCAAGACTTACTAACATAAACCCTAGTGCAAAAATGCTTCCTCTTCCTCAACCAGAATTATGCATTCACCCAAAAAACTCATCAATGATTTTAATGCATAAACAATCTTCAATATCCAGAAAATGGGATTTACACCAACAAGAATACCTAGTAGACAACCTTTTCACTCCAAACTCAATTTCAGAAAATACACCATCAACAATATACATGGAAGAAGTTGCCCATACCTTTGTTTGAGGAAGAAGAGAATAGTTCTTCAACTTCGTTACCAACACCACCCTCAACTTTGCCACCAAGTTAGGGTTAGATCATAAAAGTAACCACAAAAATATTTATTCCATAAAACACCTTATGACTCCAATCCTTAGAAGTCAACTACCAAAAATATAAAGCATACAAACAATATATCCTTTTACACCTTATTTCTCCAAATTAATTAAACCATGCTCAAGGAATAATAGCTTCTAAGCAAATCTCACTCAACAATCAAGCCAAAAATCTCAACCACACACTATCAACCTTATATCTCCAAAGAAGCATTTAACCTCAAAAATAATTTTAAATAAATCTGCCCAACCACTTCTTCTTTAACAAAATGCAGATTTTATTTAAAAAACCTTACCAAAAAAATGCTTCCAAAAATCGCGGGTCAACAGTGCCTCCAAAAAATCGGAGCGCAAAAACTCTTCTCACACTCCACGATGGGAGTCGAACGCTTGACCTCCCTTCAAGCGCCTTCACAGAACAGTCGTTGCCACTAGGCCAACGATGCTAGCTTGAAGGCTAGCAAGAGTCTCCTTCTCCTTAACCCTTTGGCGGTGGATAAACGTGGCAAAAAAATGATAGCCGTAGCTTTTACTTCCCAACCTTTGCGCAATTCGAATTTCTTTCACACCATTTGCTTTGGACTATAGGTTATGGCTTATATAGCCAAACTTCCATGCTATGCACGACGTCGACGGGAGGATAATTCAAACTTTTCGAATTAATATTATTTTGGCGCCTTCGAAACAACTTTAGGGTTTATGAAACCCTTTTGATTATTTAAAAAATAATCAAAGGTCTTTTAGACCTTAGACCTTAGGTGGAGAACCCATTAAATTATTAAAATAATTTAATCACTAAATCAAATAAATAATTAATTAAAAAACCTTAAAAAGGTTTTATTAATTAAGTTATTTAATTAATAAGTGTCTCCAGCCTTTGCATTAAGCTAGAGAGTGGTTTTGAGAAAAACCCTTAATGCATCCACCTGGTTTTAATAAAAACCCTTAAACCCGCCATGGTTTTGATAAAAACCTTTTCATCCGCCACATGGAATCTCTCCGAAATCTTCTAGAAAATATTCTTTGGAATCTTCAACCTTTGAAGCCAATAAATCCTCTTGACATTAATGCCAGTTCCTTTTGACATCAATGACAACTCATAGACAAGAAGCTAGGATCTCAAACCCAAAATTGCCAACATGCACAAAACACCATACACAATAGAGACACCACAGTTTACGTGGTTCACCCAATGTGGGCTACTCCATGGAGAAAATATTTTACTAAAACTTTCTCAATCAATATCTTTGGGAATCCTTCCCAATTACAATTTTTATGGATATTTGTCCAAAGGAGATGTTGATCCCCTAATCTCAAGTTCATGGATATCTTACATAGGAGAACTCTTTCCCCTTCTACTCTGGCTAGTGATATTCTAGAATACTTTGTCTCTCTGCTGCACTGACTGGTGGATCTCTCTCCACTTGAAGACTCCTCACTCAGATCTATCTTCAACTGCCTTGGGTGCTGGATCTCTATCCATTGAGACTCTGTCCTCTGTACTCTATCACCTCCAAATCTCTGTCAATAGGCTCACTCAGAACCTACTCAATAGGCTCACTCAGAACCTACTCAACAATATCACACAGAACTTGTCCAAATCTTCTCAACAAGATGACACAGAACTTGTCCAAATTTGCTCAAGCAAGCTCACACAGAACTTGTCCAAATTTTCTCAAGAAATCTCACCAAGAACTTACCCAAATCTGCACTAGAAATCTCACCAAGAACTTTCCCAAATATGCACTAGCAAGCTCACCAATAACTTTCCCAAATATGCACTAGTAAGCTCACCAAGAACTTGCCCAAATCTACACTAGCAAGCTCACCAATAACATGCCCAAATCTGCTCTAGAAATATCACCAAGAACTTGACCAATAATTCAATCTCATAGAAGCATAAATAGAATTTAGAGACTCAATATGTTTTATACTCAAATCCCAATCTCAACTCAAATCAATATTATAGAAGCATAAAGAGAATTGTTAGAGACTCAATATGTTCTATCCTCAAATCTCAATCTCAACACAAATCAATCTTATAAAAGCACAAAGAGAATTGTTAGAGACTCAATATGTTCTATCCTCAAATCTCAATCTCAACTCAAATCAATATTATAGAAGCACAAAGAGAATTTTTAGAGACTCAATATGTTCTACCCTCAAATCTCAATCTCAACTCAAATCGAGAATATAGAATAGTTTGTTTCATGGAACTTGAACAACCACTTCACACAATCACTTGACTAGGCTCAAAAAACTCTTCTCAACCAACTACCACAAGGAAAACCTCTTTCTTACAAACCCTAGACCAAGCATGTATCAACCAACTCAAATGTTTTCAAAAATCCTCAACCACAAATCTTACATAACAATGATACTCATGTTCTTTTCAAATTCAAGTTCTTTGCCTAACTAATGGGCTTCAACAACAATGCTTATAAAACATTCTTCACATAACAAAGATACTCATGTACTTCTCAAGTTCAATTTTTTTGCATAACCAATGGTATTCAACAACAATCCTAATAAAACATTCTTCACATAACAACAATACTCATGTTTTTCTCAAACCCTATCTCAGGTTTTTCACACTACTAATGGCTTCAAAAACAATGCTTATAAAACAAGGTTTAATATCAACTCTCAACCTAGAAAACCTTGAGATATTCAACCAACTAATTTAGAAAAATAAACCACAATTAATCCTTTTATCTCCAATGATATTTCATAAATCAACCACCATAAAAAATCAATATAATAATGTGCCCATACCTTTTATGAATATGAAGAAGCCTTTTGGTTGTCCACAAAATCTATCTCACTCAACACACTTTATTTTTCAACTTTCAACAAGGGTTAGAGATATTGATTAATAACACAAAAATAACATCCAAATAACACCTTATTACTCCTACTCAATAACATACACCATGTCACTTCATAAATGAATTGATCTCTTTTGAAAAAGAACAAAGCAACCTTCAATTTTGAACCTCTTTACAAAATCAGAAATATATCTTTACACATACCTCATTTCTCCGTCTAAGCAATTTAATAAAATAACCCTCAGAATAAGATTTCCAATGATATATAATATGATATACTTTCAAAAATTAAATCACCAGAAATCTCTCCTTTTTAAACATGCATCATAACCCTTATTCCTCCTAGGGCAACTTTAGAAAAATAAAATATATCTAAAAATTATTAACTTACCTCTGTCCCTGACAGGATTCGATCTCGTGATCTTCCTTGCTCAGTTACTTAACCACAACCAACCTACCATTGGGACACACACCCTCATGTGCTCAAAATGAGCACACAACAAAACCTTATGGTGCGAATATCTACGCCCTTCGAAAACAAAATGTGCTTCATGCATTTCAACAAAGAAAAACACCTCTGACAAGAGTCGAACGCAGGACCTACTTCACACACAGTGCATGAACCACTAGGCCAAGGAGATCTATACTTTTGGATTTACTCCAAAATAGTCTCTTCAACTAATGCAAAAAATGTAAGCCTTTTAAAACCCTTTTCACACTCACTTCAACACACTATGCACAAGCTCTTTTACCATTCAAATCCAAATATCAAATCGAGCGCTTAGAGAAATAAATAGAAACTTTGGGAATATATATATGTCCTCCTCATTTCCTTTGACATTGGTGCTATAATTTAAATATTAGTTTTATGCATTTTCCTTTATTTGATGTTGGCGCTATAAATTAAATTTAAATTTTAAATAATTTAAAATTTAAACTTAAATATTTAAAATTAAATATCTCCATCACCGGGGCACCTTTTTCGATGAAACAAAAAGCCAACCTGGGTTTTAAGAAAAACCCATTTCAAATCTGCCATCTATAGTTTTAAATAAAACCTTTTATTTTGCCTACCTTGGTTTTCACAAAAACCCTGTATATATCTATGATATCCAAAATATCATAAATGCTCATTTATGAAATTCTTTGGCCACCAAAACTCAATGTGATCCATGTGATATCAATGATCCATGTGACATCAATGACAACATAAAATCACTCAAATTTCCAACACTCTCTTGGTCCAAAATCTACCTAAGTGGATGAGTTGCACCCTCAATACCTCGGCCAATATTAGAAGACCCATAACAAGTTTTCAGTTAGCCTCCTAAGTATGTTGGTTCCTATGGTTCTAGATAAACTAAAAAAAAAGGGGTTGTAGACTAAAGTGAAAAATGTATAAGGTTATAATCTAGGACTTAAAATGGTCAAGATTCAACTACATCAAGATACAAATGCATGATAGTCTCATTCCTTTAATTATACTAAAATACCTAATAGACTAGATATCATCAAATGTTACAAAATATTAATCAATTTAGTGCACACATATAAAAATTCACGAAATTGAACTAACAAAAATCCAACAAGAAATATAGATAGTAGAATAACTCTTAATAGAATAAACCATTCATTAATATTTTACATAAATTCTTAATAAGTAAAGCATATATACATATTCTACAACAATATTTTCTAGAGGCCAAACAACATTTCAATTTTCATTAAGGGACATATAGCATTCGATCATACAATTATGCAATTGTAAAATCTAAAGAGTTAACCATTTAAATGGGTTGCATTCAAGTATTTATAGATTTAAATTTACATTCAATTAAACTATAATAATTATGGGAAGTTATTTTGCATAGTTATCAAAATAGGTGTAGGAGATGACAATCACTTTCAAATTAGTCATTCTTAACAACATCAAGCATGTATGTCTAGCATGTGTGGACATGGTCTCTCATGTGAAGTGAACTTGCATGATGTGGCATTATATTCTAACCATCAGATAACAATCCACTCCTTTACATTACATTGATCCAACTCAGTATGTAAAATATCTAATGCAAGAACCTTCGATCGTTGAGTTTTTGAGAACAATGGTGCTTAGGTGGATATTGGCCATGTGCGACCTTTGTTGATAATTGATTGATTTTATTGTTTTTATTAACATATGGAAGTGTTAGCAAATCAATTTTTTTCCTCATAAGATATCACAATATATCAAGTTTATATTTTCATAGAATAATGTGTATTCAATCCATGATGATAATAAATTCACTCAAAATATTATTGATAAACATATCTCCTTAATAAATGTAAATACAATATATTGTAGAGCTTATTCGATTACCATTACAATGCTTTATCTTCAATATATACAACTTGGACATAATTATTTTGCCAATCATTTTTTAGATGTTGGATGAACTATTTTTCTACCTTTGCATGTTGAGCTTAATTCTTTCACATAATTTTAGATCCAAATTTTATCCTTTACTTCATCAAAATTTTATTTAGTTGTACTAACATCAACTCCATTGTTTGTCCACCTCTCTTTGATACTTAATTAATTTTCTAGTTTTTCACACAAGATGTTGGATTTTCTATACTCCTTTGCTAACATTGATATTTCAAATCTCTAGCCACTTTTCATAATTCACCAATTCTTTCCACTCTGCTACATGTATAGCAAAATTTTGACATCTATACATGGATTCCTACATACTACATTGTTCTATAATATTCTAGATTTCACCTTCTTTTTATAGCATAATTTACCTTAATATTTCTAGTGCTCCTTTTACGCATTAAAATATGTTGAGTGCAATTATTGTATTGATACCCTAGAAAAATGATGATACTACTTGAACAAAACCATAATCTGACCTATCTACCAGGATTTTTGAATGTGGATAGTGAAATTTACCTATATTATTTGAAAATTTTAGGGACTTTTTATCACAAAATTGAGGATCTAGTAAGCCTTATATGTGGGATATTAGAAATGTATATGAGAAAAGGACTTGGAAGATAAACTAAGGGTGGAATATTGGAAGCAGGTGATACTTATATTTAAAAAAGTAAAAGAATTCCAGAACAAGGAAGGAAATTGATGTAAAATTCAAGAGTGTGAGGGTGGTTAGTGGATTTTATAGCCTTAACATGGCATTTAAAACTTGCTTGGAATAATCCTCTATTAAAAATATATCCCATTTGCCTACAAAATATGGGATGTACTATAAAACCATCAGTCAAAATACTTCCAAATATTTATAATGGTGAAGTGATTGGAGGGCAAAAGGGTATAGGGGAATGGGAAGGAAAATACAAGAAGCCAAAAAGGCATCAATGTTGGTAATAGTGGAGAGATATTTAGGGAGAAAAGGTATGGGGATGGCTATGGAAGTGAATGAAACGAAGATGCAAAAAAAAAAAGAGAAACGAAATATTGGTAAGGTAAGAGAGAGAAGAGTTAATGGAGATACTTGAGTGCAAGCACCTCCAGAAAAATTAAAATCTCCATGATCATAATATGTCATACTTGACAACTACTTCAAATATAGGCAATTAGCCTTAGATAAATTTTCACCATTCAAATTGCATTAGGTATATATTCCAAGTGCTCAAGAAGACTTTCCTTTCTGCTACTTTCTTATTTGCAAAATAGTTTAGGTAAACTTACTTTGGGTTGTTGAACATTGCGCATCAAGCCATTGCTTCAATAGTATGTATAGTTGCTCAAGATTATCTTATCATATAAGAGGTAATCAATAATGTAGCTCTATAATTATTTAATAGTTCTTCAAAGTTGTTGATGATAGTTCGATTATGAATTAGACTAGATTTTGTTAGATTTGGCATTGCTTTCCCAAATCTTATTACACATGTGAATATCCAACTCCTTTACTTCCCTTTTCCATTCAAACAATAATATCTCACCACCATAACACCTACTTTAATATACCATTCCATATTACTATTGGTATGATATCAATGTTTTCAAACTCCACTACTGGATGGCATATGTATTCTAAATATTAGCTTATGCATGTCAAGGCATTTTGCAGTGTCACCTCTCACCAAATTTTATTATTTATAGAAATTTTTGATTTCTACTTTCATTTTTGGGGTACTAAGAGATTAATTTTTCATAATTCCATAATTGAGTGAGATGATTG
This sequence comes from Wollemia nobilis, assembly GCA_028583015.1. Taxonomy (NCBI): domain Eukaryota; kingdom Viridiplantae; phylum Streptophyta; class Pinopsida; order Araucariales; family Araucariaceae; genus Wollemia; species Wollemia nobilis. The sequence goes on along the minus strand of JAQPPZ010000897.1, from coordinate 316,636 downwards.
TAGTTGCTTGCAAAGGGAGAGTTAGGCTAGCCTTTTCATTGGGCTATAGAGTCAAGAGAATAGTAGAAGATAAATATGATATGACTTAAGGGAGATGGGCGATATGGATAATATTAATTGAAATTATTGGGGGATATGGAGCAAGTGATAGGAGAAATGTTAATGGAGTACGAAGTATGGCAAAATAATAAGAATAAAAGATAAGAAAATATGAAGAAGCCATACTACACGTCGTGTGTTATACATTATCCTTGTTGCAGCCAGTTGTTTCTATTAGTATTTTTTTTTCCCTTTTACCTTCTTAGTGTTTGTTGTATTAAATTAAAACATCAATATGGAAAAAAGGGTGAAGCATATACCACTTATATTAAGATATTTGTTCTAAATTATGCCTCTCCTATCCATGATTTATCTTAACAGACTCCATGAATTGAAGAAGAGATTGCAAATGGTCATTTAAGTTGGTCTAGCTCACCAAGAATAAAGAGTGAACCCTTGAAATTAAATCCCTTCTTCTCTTCCTCCTTTATCCCTATAGTTTTTTCTTTTTCCATCATTATAGTGTCCTTCATAAAGGGCCAAATCAAAGTACCAAAATTTTGTAGTTATTGTTGTTGGACTTCTTTGTAGGCCAAGAATAGTGCATGCATTGTCAATGGAGGGGTAGTTCTAGCAAACACCAAGATAATATTAGCTAACATGGAAATGGTTTTAGCTAATATTGGGATGGTTCTTGGGCCACCATAAATTAACATGTTTTATTTAGCTAACATTGGGAAGGTTGATATTGCCCATCCCCTTCCTCCAATATTATTGCTTCTCCTCGATGCACAAGGATTTTCAAGCCTAACTGCAATTTTTGCCAAGGGACATTCCTCATTTCCATTTCTAATTTTTACTAAGGCCTATCCACTATACACTCTCACAAAAAATTTCTTCCTCAGGCGAAACATGATGCTAAGAAATGGAAACCCTCTTTATATAGATTTTTCCTCCTAAAAAATATATCATTTGACTTACCACGTCAATCCTCTTTTTGTTTCATCTTGATTGTATCCATATTTTAAGAAACCATATTTTTGTAAGTTGTTGAATCATCATTCTACATATTTAAAGCATCATGTGAAATTCTCCTCACACGTTACCAACCTTTCTACTATCCCCTTGGTCTGTTGTCTTATTCTTTAGTTAATGTATAACTTTTAATTACTTGGCTTATTTACATAAAATCGGGGCATATATCTTTCTACCAACTATGCTTGATATTTAGCTCTTACATCTAAATCAATAGTGACCTAACCATATAGTATTGAATTTGTACTTTTCTCTCTGATATTCATCTTGGGATTTGTAGCTTGTCTTGAAAAAATTCTACTATAGCATTGATTTTGATCCCACATTAGTTTCTAAGTTTGTGTAACAAAATGCATAAGGGACCAACCATGATGATTCTTGATAATCATAGGAATGGTTGATCATTTTTTAGGTATATGTTTTTGTGTGCCATATCATTTATTGGTGAATGAAGGCTTCCAATATACATAATATGTTTTATTGGTAGTACCATCCATAATTCTCTTCTATCAAGATTCAATCTCCAAATTTATTTCTCAAGGTTCTTGTGCTAGCTTTTTGGGGCATAATACAAGTCATTTACTACAATAGATCATCTCCAAATTGCATATTATACCCATTTTCTAGGCTTTACCAAGGTGCTAGATCTATACTTTTAAATAAAATTTTATTGCCAATCTACCTCTGCTCATAATTTGTCCAATCAACTACCTCTTACTTAGCCAACTTATTTTCTTCAAACTAATTTTCCTTGTGTTCTTCATACTTTTGTATGTGTAATATTTTGCATTTTTGACCATGAATTCAAACCAACTTTCTAATGCATGGAACAACTATATGTGAGTGATTTTGTGCCACTTAACCTTTGATTTGCATTAAAAAATTTTAGATAGACTCATTACAAATGTTAGAGGCACATCTACTACTATAACATCCTAAATTATTGTTAAGTCTAGCATTTTTTATAATAGTATTGGCACTCGTTTAACTATCCCTACTATCTTGATAAGAATTTTATTAAATGGCATCAACCTCAGTCCAACCTTGGTATATACTAATTTCATAGTATCGAAATTTGTTAGAGTATATTACATTATTTGGTACATGCCAATATACCAGCTTGGGTACATAACTAGAGTAGGATTTTATTTTAGAGTAAGGTTTGAGTAGTTACTTCAAGCAAGTAATAAATGCATAAGTGTTAGAATATGTAATGAGGTAAATGTGCATGTAGTCCACATGTACATGAGTCTTAGTATAGGTAGATAATGATTCATGGATAGAGTAAATTCCAAGGCACATATCTTCTTATATAGGCCTTTAAGGTATAGTGGAAGTGGGAAGTGCAAGAGATATCATGTTACTATAGAGGTATATTATAGTAGCAAGTGTTAGCTTTTGATGTAATGAGAACTAGGAGATAGCAATCAAAAGATGCAGAATAATATGAAAGAAAGTAAATCTGCTATATGATTGAAATATGTTGTAAATATAAATGACATAAAAGAATACAATGTAGCTATGGAGGAAATGAACACTCCATTAATAAATCTATTGAACTACATTGCACCCATCACCAATGGATGGTGACCTACACAAAACTGTACTAAGATCTAAGATACACTATGTGACTATGTCCCCCAACTCTATATCTATAATAAAATGAGACCTTTATTATATAGGAAAATAGGTTCGTTGGCCAACACTCTTCCTAGTTATGCAAGGGACAACTTGCAAATATACAACTTGCACATTGAAACTTGTGCATTTATTACATTGCATGAAGTAAGTAGATAAATTCCCCCTAAATTAATCTAATGTCCTAAGTATGTACCTTGGAAGATACATTTACATGACCTAAATGATGTAATATATTCTATTTCTAACATCCCCATGTATTACATTATTTGGGTATTGAAGACTTTAGTCTTCAATATGGATATTCTTCTTATTCTTCCTAAACTTTGTACTCTTCTTTTGAATTCTTTGTAACCTATTCAAGCAAATAGTTAGTGTCTCTGTAATATGTTACATTTTATAACAGAGCTTTCACCTCATAGTCTTTTATGGGTTCTTCCAGTTCTTCAACTTCTTCTATCCTCTGAACTAGGTGTCCTTTCTGATTTCTCTTATGATATTCCATTTGAGGATAATTATTTCATCATTTAAATTATTGCTTACAAGGATTCCTTTGATATTTTCAAGGTTAAAATTGATTCCCATTATTCATCTAATTTACTTGGTTCATATTTTTGGGATTGTATATGCAATAGTTGGTATTATGACCTCTCTTTTTGCATATCTGACAATACCATATTTTCATCCTCTTGCTGATGAAGCGATATTTCCATGTGGATCATCTTTTGATGCCAATGTAGTGTTATTCATCTCATCTTTCACAATTTTTTCTACTTCATATTCTTGAAGTTATATTGACTAAGTCATCAAAATAAGTATATTTACTTAAAACTTGTAAAGATATTACCAAATTCTTATAGCTATTTGGAAGTGCTCTCATGGTTACTTGAGTAAGTAGTTCATCCTCAAATTTTTCTCCTAAGGTCAACAATTTCCCTTTAATATCTTCTACCTTGCTTAGCAATAATTCTTTCTCCACCTAGGTGTTGTAGATGAGTTGGATAGGAGAGGGCAATCCTCCAAGGGAGGTCCCAGGTTCGAATCTCCACCCTACCAAAAAGCTGAATTGGGTACCCAAAATCCAATTGATAATGTTGGTGCGGGCAGGTCTGGGTGTGACCCCCAAGTGACTTTGACAGTTTAGAACCCCCTATTCATGGTCTCTTAGACCAAGGCGGCCCCACAAGGGGATTTTTGCTTTAAAAAAAAAAATCTATGCTTTCTCCACTATTCATCTTTAATGAGTGAAGTTGAGTTTGGAGATGAAGGATAGTCGTCTTATTCTTTCCTTCAAAAATTTTTTCTAGGCTTGTCCATGCATCTGAAGATGTTTTGGATGAACTGATATTTGGTTAAGTCTCATTAGTGATAGCAAAATTTATTATCATTAAAGCCTTTGAATCATTTTATTAAAACTTTAGGATTTTAGTTTTACCTGTGGTTTTTCTCTGTGTTTTTCCTTTGACACATCCCAAAGTTTTTCATATACTAAGACTGCTTTCATTTTATTTTTCCATAAGAAATAATTTGGACACTTGAGTAGTTGAGATTCTGCTAGGACGAATTTGTTTGATGCCATTTGAATTTTTCTAATATCAATTATTAGATTTTGTGGACTTCCTTATGTCTCCCTAGATATTTTTGGAATATGATATAGTGTTTTTGTAAAAATATAGTTCAATTTTGGTTGATTTTGTACAAATTTTGTAAAGATAAAAAATCAACTTTTCTAACACCTTATTACTCCTATTGAACTAAGCACTTTTCAATTTTTAAGAGATTTTAATGTTGGATTTATTTTATCCCTTTTTAGAAATTTTTGAGACAAGAATATTATAATTGTCCAACATTAGTAAAAAATCTTAAAAACCTATTTTTATATCCCTTGGATCTCCAATAAATTAATTTGATGTAGTAACCCTTATGGATTAGAAAATCAATAATTTTTGCAAAATATCAAAGAAATTAATCCAAGTAGAATTCCTTATTTCTCCTAGGTTAAATTGCAAATATTATTTCAATTTGATTAGTTATCCCTTATAGCCTTTGCTTTCAAAATCTAATATTTAACCTTAGCTTATAAACCTTATATCTCCAAAAGTGAAAGCAATAATAAAATGGGGTTAAACCTTACCTTTGGGTGCTAATTATCTTCACTGTTTGACATATTTTTCAACTGGATATAACAACAATATTAAGGTTACCTTTGGCACTAGAATCAATGAAAATGATTTGGAATTCCTTGTATTCAATGCTGGAACGTAGGTGCTACAAAAATAGGAAGGTTTGACCTTCAAGACTAGGAGCCTTTAATGCTCCTTCTTCCTTCCTTCCATGTTGCACTTTTGATGGCTTTGACCGTGCTTTGTTTTACCTTTGAAATTTAGAATTTGGGCACCTTTTATGGAGGAATAATATTGAGATTTGTGACAAGTGTCACACCTTTTACATATGAGTGCTCCTCCGATTATTTAACGTACCAATTCCTTGTTAGATGCTTCTTGGTCATTTTAAAACATATGGGCACTTGTGTGAAGCTTGTGAAGGATAAAAAGTGTCACCACTTTCTTGATATTACTTGTAACTCTTGCATGTGGTTTCTTGAGCATTGAGAGATGAAATAGAGCCTCAGAAAGTTTATGCCAACTAGCATTCAAGCTCTATGTATGAATTCCTTTCTTGTAATGCCTTCCAAGGAAAATATTATAACTTTTTAAGTCATTTTGTATGCCATTATTTTTCTTTGCTATGTTTCTTGGGAAGCAAGAAATATTTTCTTTTGCAGGTGGATAAATGAGTCTCTATGGAGCTTTGAATGGTGATTTTTGTACTTACTTTGGTGGACGATCTTCTCCAAGTTTAAGACCTTGAATGTAGAACCTTTGCTCCTTGTATTATATGCCTCCAATGTGCTGATTCCTATGTATATTTTGATGCCTTATCTTTGTAGATGTGCACTCTTTTTGTCTACGTAAATGTAGTTTGATTATAGCCTTATGTGGGCTTTGATTTTACAGGTTCATCCATCCAATATGACCCCTTTGAGTGGCTTCTTTTGCTTGGGAATAAGAGTGTTGACTTTCAGCCTTCCTTGGCTGATTTACCCTATAGTTATTGTGTCTTTTGAGGTATTTTAAAATCTTCTCTTTTGATATAAAAACCATATTAGAGTAGTGCAATAAAATATACCATAAATTTTATATAAAACTCCTTTAATGCACCCTATTTTGCACTCCTTTTTCAGATCTAAAATTTTGGTTTTGTGGCAGATTTTTGTTTCTACAATATAAGGGTTTTGAGGTTGTATTTTATGAGTAGACACATTCCTATTTTTTCTTGGACACTTTGATAAAAAATCCAATCTTAGGTAACAATAGATAGAAGCTCTTTAATTGATGCAATTTTTTGCACTTTCGTTTCTTACATCTAACCTTGTAATGCTTCGGATTTGAGACTCACCAAATCTCAATATTTGAAGCTCCTATTTTTGTTTATGGTTAGTTGTGTTATTATCCAAGTTTTGGAGGATTATAACCTTTTTTGGAGGATTCACTTGGCCACTATGTGTTGCATATTTTTGTGCATTAATAGTGTCTTTAGACACTTTGACAATTTCTAATTTTGTGTCCTTCATAAGAACACAAAAAATAATCCTTTTGAGAGAAATATAATAGTGCAAATAAATCTAATAGAATTTATTTTAATGCACTAAAAATTTCACCTTATCACTCCAATGAACTCTCAAATTAATGCACTTAATAAATTTAATGTAACTAATCAAGAATAATTTGAAACGAATCTTCAATAATTATTCTACAATTTCACTACAATCAATATTCTAGGACTTAGTCTTATTTTTATTTTTCCAAAATAGATGATAGGTAGTTGATAGATGTAATAATGAAATATAATCAACTCCTAATTAATGTGCAAATGAACCTTAAAAATAAATTCTCTTTTTGCACTTTTTGAAGACTCTAATCCAGTTTTTCTTGTTGCAACTTTAATCCAAATTTAGGTGCTTTAATAAATCTAATATGTAAGGTCCGAGGTGTAGACCAATTGGTTAATACAAAACCCATAAGGGGGATGAAGGTCCAAGGTTCAAATATCAGGCCTCATTGTACTGAATGCTTGTCCCTTTATTGGTTCTTTCAGTGGCGTAAAAGGTTTAAAATGATTGTGGCATGGCGGTTATAGGGGCAGAATGCACGAAGATCTGTGTGGCGACTTTCAGGGTAGATAACATAGAATATTGTGGTAGCCATAAAATCTAGAAAGCCTGCTCAGATTCATGGCAGCTATCGATTCCACCATGTTTAAAAAAAACAAAAAAAGCAAATATGATATGTATTCCAATTGATGAATCTACTTGCACCAAAAGTTGCTTACCTTTTTGAAAGTTTCTCTAACTCTTTTGTCATTTTTGTAGAGGATGTAGATCTTGGTTTATAGGATCACCAAGTTTTTTCTTTGAGTAGGATATTGCATCTCTTTGTAGATTGTCCTAAACAACTCCTTCCCCAGATGATGGTCTCGAACTTTATTTCACAAGCCTAGGATTTGGTAGTTTGTTCTCCTCTTGTGGTATCCTTATGATATAGATTTTGAGAAGTATTTGTATTTAAAGTGGTGCCTTCTTACTGTGATATGTAATCTTGAAATATCGTATATTTTGTGAGCTTATTTTGTCTTCATGTCTTCTTGTCAAATACTGACTTCAAGTAGGATCTTCTTCTCAAGATTCTGAATATCTTGAGGTCTTCACTGGATTTTTCTTCTAGGATTTAGCACTCCATGCCAAAATATTCTTCTCGAATCTAGAAATCCTTACCAAATTCTCCTTCTCGAATTTGGCACTCCTTGCCAAATTCTCATTCTCTTAGGCTTGTTGTTATATGGTGAGAATTATCCCAAGTCCTTCACTATTAGGGGCTTCTCCTTGGTAGTGGATTTCTCTAGTGAGTTCTCATTTGATGTTTTCTTTAGTAAGGCTCTCCTAGCCTTTTATTGGATGCTCGTTGAGACCTTCTCAAGGTCTTTGATTTTTTTAGATTTTGTTGGTCTTCCTTGAGACCTTCTCTTCAACCTTCTACTCCTAGAAGTGTTGGTGGTGAGATATTCTTCTAGATATCTAATTATACTACTTCTGAATGTGAGCAAGACTCTCATAGTCTTCTTCTTCTTCAAAGACTAGAAGTTCTTCATTGAGATCTTCTCCTGATATATTCATTTTGCTTTAGGTGCTGAGTTGATTCTGAAGAAGATACTCTTCTTTAACTTTCTTGTAGGAAGTTTTCCAACTCACTAAATATTCTTTCCTTGCAACAAAAATATTAGTACTAAAATATTTATCTGCTTCTGAATTAGATATTCTTTTTGAATTTTTCTTTAGGATCAAGGCTTCTGAATCCTTTTTAGTATCAAGTATTTTATGGCCTTTTAGTATCAAGGCTTCTATGGCATTTTTAGTATCAAGGCTTTTGTGGCCTTTTCAATATTAATACTTGTATGGCCTTTTTAGTATCAAAGATTCTATGGCCTTTTTAGTATAAATACTTTTGTGGCTTCTTATTAAAGGCTTCTATGGTCTTTTCTTCAAGGCTTGTATGGCATTTTCTTCAAGGCTTCTATAACCTATTCTTCAACTGTGAAGTTCTTCAATCTAGCAATGGAGATCTTTAGTCTCCTAACTTCACCATGAATATTCACTAGAAGTATTATTTCATAGTATTATCTCTTGCACAAGGAAATAATATTTGCATTATGAAGGCACACCGACCTTCGGATAACAAATATGGAGTCTCCCAAAATTATGTTGTAGGAGGAGTCCTAATCCTCTAAGAGTTAATTTTCTAAAAAAAATAAACTTTAGGTAAAATTTATCAAATTCCAGGTATCCTAGATGATCTTCACTAGATTATTTTTTAATATAGTGAATTGAATGTTGTGTCCTAGTCTTCATGAGTTTTTTTTGCAACTCTATTGAAAAGACTCTAGTCAATTGTAATCTCAGTATTTTTGGAACTAATATTTCTTTTAGTCCTCACTTGGGCTCTCCCTAATTCTACCACCTAGAATCTTATGAGAGTTTTTGATAGTGGTTGGTCCAAAAACTCATAAGGTTGATAAAACACTTAGGCTAAATAATAACGGTGGTTTTCCTATTGACATACTATGGCTATATCTACCATGGCTCTAATACCATTGTTATATTTTGATGTAATGAGCACTAGGAGATAACAATCACAAGATGTATAATAATAAGAAATTAAATCTTCTAGATGACTAAAATATGCTATAAATAAAAATGACATAAAATAATACAATGTAGCTATGAAGGAGATGAACAATCCACTAATAAAACTACTAAACCACATTGCATCCATCACTAATGGATGGTGATCTACACAAAACTGTACTAAGATCTAAGCTACACTATATGACTATGTCCTCTAACTCTATATTTGTTTTACAATGAGACCTTTATTATATAGGAAAATAGGTTCCTTGGCCAACACTCTACCTAGTTATGCAAAGGACAACTTGCACATATACAACTTATACATTGACACTTGTGCATTTATTACATTGCATGAAGTAACTAGATAACTTCCCACTAAAGTAATATAATTTCCTAAGTATGTACCTTGGAAGATACATTTACATGACCCAAATGATGTGATATACTCTATTTATAAAAAAAAGTAGGTACAAAGTAGTTCTTCATTAAAAATTAAGGAGTTTTAAAGTCCTCCATTATATTGCATTGTACAATTTTCATGATCTCTCATTAATGGCATATTATTGAGTTATTGCAAAAGTTTATCTTATTATTTTTTTGCATATTATAGTGCCATAATTATATAGTTATCATAGATTACTTATTTTACATCTTGTGGTTGCATTTCCTTTAATATACATCCTTAGAACCTAATAGTGGCATTATATCCATGGTAGATCAATAGAAAATAGAGAGAGATCCATAAGAGAGATTGAGAGGATTTCAAAAATATCATTTTTAGAATTTCTAAAAAATTGCATTTGGCTAGAGTCTTTCCAAAGGGTTACATAAAAAATCGTGAAGACTAGGAATCAACATTGATTCCACTAGATTGAAAAATAAACTATTGAAGATTTATTATCTCTATATTTATAGTTTTTTCTATTATAGTCCTAATACTTTGTTTTAGGAAAATGGGATTCAAATAAATTAGGGAATATTCCTAAAGGAGATAGGAAGAATATCTTCTTTGGAATCAATCCTATGGTTGAAGCAACAAACAAAAAATTGAATATTTGGAGACCTAAGGAAAAGGTCCCATTGAAATATTGTAAACCTACATATTGTAGAAGAGTGAAAATGCAAGATAAGCCTTATTTTAGATTGAAGTAAGAAGAAATTATAGAGAATATTTGAGGTTGGTGATATCCATTGAAGATTGAATACTGGATATTATAGATTAAAGGAGTAGAATAAATTAGCTCAAGAAGCTAAAAAGACCCACAAGAGGTCTCAGTGAAAAAATTCTAGTCTTAAAAGACTGAAGATAGATAAGAACAAGCAAAGGTCATATTCTAGATTCCAAAAGTAGTATATTTTAGAGATATAAGAAGGAGATATCATTGTGAAATATCCACAATAGAAGGTTGAAGAAAATGTCCCATATAGAAGAGCAAAGAGCTATGAAATTGAAGGCCCAAGAAGACAGGTCTCAAGTAAGAAAGGAGAAAGAAGGAGAAGGCTAGGAAAGCCTCATTGGAGGATATTTTAGGATAACTCAAGAAGTTCTTAGTAGTGAAGAATTTGGGACAATTGTCACCATATGACAACAATACCAAGGGAGAAGGGTTTGTCAAGAATTTTGTCAAACTTTAGAGGATAATAGTGAACACCTCAATACTTTCATATTCTTGAGAATAATGCCAAAAATAGGCCAAGATTGAAGTCAAAATTTTACAAGGAGGTTGAAGGAGAAAGGAGTTACGAGAAGCCACAAAATATGAGAGATTTTAGGATTTCCATTGAAGGATATAAGGCTCATTTGAATAAAGGAAGTTGTTGGTTTCTATAATTGAATATTGAAGGTTTCTAGAAGGTGAGTTTCAACTACAATTTGGAGGCGTTTCCTACCAAATTTGAATATCCAAGGACAACATTCCAAAGGATAAATTGACTATGAAATAGTAACAATTTTGGCAATATTAATAGCTTCTAAGTTTTAGATTTCAAGAAAGCATCCTGAAGGAGAATTAAAGCCACCAAACTACACTTTCAGGAAGCAATTTAGAGGAGTTTTAAATATGCAAATAGGTGATCTAAATGGCTATTTTGGATAGCAAGGAAGGGCTGAGATTTTATCCATTACAAGGTAGTAATTAGGTGATTCAAATCACCAAGATATCCATCATCTACAATGGTCATTAAGGTAAGCAAATTTGGTACAAAAGATTCATTACTTGAACTTTAGTTTTTTAGTTCATTATTAAGTTTCATTAAGCACCATATTAGATTTTAAAAGTTGCAAGGAGAAGGTTGAATATTAAAGTCTTCAAGGTATTGAAAAAGATAGTTTCTACAAGGTTTAAAACCTGCACATCAAAATAGGAGTTAGATATATTTCGAGAGAAATAAAATAAAAATATTCTATCTTTTACTAAAAACAAAGAAGATATTACTTTTAAGTCAAGGTTGTATATATTAAGAGTTCATTTAAAGGAACAATAAGGAGAGATTACTATTGCATCATACTAGTTTTTTAAGGTGTATTAAGTATTCAAGTTAAGGTGAAAATTAGTACAAAGTTAAACCTTTCAAAAGGCATATTAGTTGCATGATTAAAGTCTTGGATTCATTATTACAAAGTTAACCAAGCAAAGAAATTATTGGAGAGAGTTTTCTAGTAAGGAGGACAACATTATATCATTATTTTCTCTCAAGAAATAGAGCAATGAGACACCATAACAAGGAAGAAATAAAGCTTTCAAAAGGATATTTTAAAGACTTCAAAACTTTGATGCAAGTTAGGGTATTTTATTTTAACTATTTGCATTACATTATTGCACTATATCTCTCTTGTTCTATGCAACAAAGAAGGAAAAAATATAGAATATCTCAAAGACACTAAAAAATCTAGCAAACTATGTCTACAAAGCAACCATATCATCAAATTAAAGGAGTAAACTTCAAGTGAAGTAAGTGAGCCAATGAAGGGCTCAAATAACCAAGTTTTATGGTGTCTAAAGACATCAATATCTAGCACCTACAACAGTATAACCTACAATACCAACAATCTACGTAAGGAGGATTACATCCATTGCAAATCTATGTAAATTAAGAAGGATAGCACTATTGATAACATATTACAAGAAGTAAGTTATAAAAAAAAACAAGGTGAAAACAAAGGTACATTATCCAATAAATATACGAACCACCATCTAAGAAGAATCATCACCTAATAGGGTAGCACTGGAGTGCCATAAAACTACCATAGTTGGGGCCAACGTCATGGGATAATAGCATCACCATTCACTCGAGAGAAAGTTTTGAAGAGAAGACCCATAGTGTATTTGCTGGAAAAAGGTATTCGGGGAATAAAAGACATTGAAGGTATCCTTACATGCAAGGGAAAGGAGCACCACTTGCAATATAGAGATAATTCTACCTTTTCATGTGAAGATTAATGCCTTAGCATATTTTTAGCTATGACTTATATTCTTTTACTTTGTCAAAATTTTATGTAGATTTGCCGACATCAACCTCATTGTCCACCTAGATCTCTTTGATACCTAGCTAATTTTCTACTTTATCATGTCAGATTTTAGACTTTCTATGATCCTTTGCTAACATCAATGTTTTAAATATTTGACCACTTCTCATACTTAGAAAAAAATTGAATTTGACACTCAAGATATATTTGGTTTGTATATCAAAGTTCCAAAAAGTTATCTTTTGCTCTTATCCATTAGATTTAAATGCCTTGTCATTATTTTTTGTTTGGTGTATTTTTGCTTTCTACTTTGATACCTATCTAGCCAAATTTTAACATCCAATAATGGATTCATGCATACTATATTGTTCCATAATCTTTTGGCTTTTCTTTCACCTTCTATTTATAGCATAATCTACCTTAATATTTGATCTTATGCTCCTTTTTCTCCTTAAAATATGTTGAGTGCAATTGTTGTACTAATACCCTAAAAAAAATGATAATATTTCTTGAACAAAACCACAATCTAGCCTATCTATCAAGATTTGTGAATGTGGGTAGTGAAACATATATACATTCTCTAGCATGATATTCTATTATTATTCTATGTACATCTCACTAGTGGCGCACTTTTTCCATATATAGCTAGATCTCCTCTAAATTGTTGATGCATAAAGTCTATCCCAAAATCAACAATCCCATAATAAAGAACACATACTTTAGGGTGACGGTCATCTCAATCACCTTGTATAGAGCAAACCTCTACAAAAAACTATTGGTCATTGTGTTCCAAAATAGCATGAAATCATAACATAGTGACCTATGTTGTCTAATGTAGGGCATGTTAGCTATGTGGTCCAAGTCAACCTAGTGTAGCTTTACCCATACCAAGGGAGTCATCCCATGTATCATCTATTCTTGCATCCATGAGGGTTCTTGGTGTCTCAAGAGGTGCTCATATCATCATATATATACTATAAATGTGTCACTCATGCTAGATTAAATATTGTATCACCCTCAATCCCATCCCTATTCTTGGTCATATGAAGACACATCTATTGATCAAAAAAAAAAAAAATAACCATGACCATCCACTTTGACTACAATCATTGGTTAAGGCCACAACGTATCCCTTTTGGCATGTGATAGTGATTGCCACATTTTTCCATAATCATTAATTTTTACCATGATCACTTGAATTTTAGGAGCAATATCCTCTAATGTCCTTTTTCATATGACCATCACTTTATGTAGTGATCATCGTTCTTCATTTTTTTCCAAGATTTCCTTGTTTGATCATAATTGTCAATTTTTAAAAAGTGACAATCATAAATATTCTTGCATTTTATGCTTTCTAGGGCATATGGAAGCTCATTTTTTTTGTCCCATATTGGAACTTCCACCTAGGTGATACGACCTTACAATTAGTGCTTTTCACATTGTACTAGCTAGCTTAACTATGTGATCATTTATTTTTCTTATTTTCTTAATTTTGGTTTATTTTAGAAAACAAATTGAACAAATCATAAATAAGGGTTAGAAAAACTACCTATCTAGTGTCACCCTTGTGTGTGCTTACCATATGTTATATTCATTCTTAAATCAATGGTTTTATGGATGCATAGTGGTTATTATATGGGTAGGAGTGCAAATGAAAATACAATTGAAAATTAAAGCTTCTAACCCCCTATTTATATTTTTGAATATTTTACTACATAAAATTGGAGAATTTTTTTACGGATAGTAAAATGCTTCTAGGAATTTTAGCATGCTTTGGACTCATTTGTGTACATTGTTTCTACTAATTTCACACCCTTATAGATAACTTTATTCGCAATCACATGGGGTATGTAAAAATCAAAATTTCTGGCTAAAATTTTTAGGGGTACATAAAGGTAAGTATTAGATATGTTTTCCTCTCCTTTTGTATTTTTGGCTAAGTTTTTGTTTTTTTGCTACTATTTATTTAAAAATATATATATTTTGTATAGGAAGTAGTATCAAAAATCATAAAATTATGTTTTCTCATAGAATGTTTATTATTGTTGCCTTGGATATCACATATTACTCTTTTTATTTTCTTGTTTTCCTTAAGGACTCATGAGTGGCAATTCCTTGCAGTGTAGTCCATGGTCCTTAGGGAGGGAAAATATATATTTATAAAAAGAGCACCAACAACTAACTTTATAGGTGGTGGAGAGTCTTGTACTCCTATTTACAAGACAAGGATGGACTAATTTTGTTAGTCCTTGGGTGGGATGATAGCGATTCACATGGGTCAATGGTTTTGGATCCTTTTCTTCACCCAATTTCTACTTTTTTACCATATTTTATGATGCTTTTGCCTTCTAAATTTTCTAAAACCCCAAAAAAAGGATAAAGGCTAGATTAAGGGATGTCATGACATATGTCTACCAAAGCATATTTCTTAAAATTGATGGTGCCATGACTATCACTTTAACTGGAAGTCATGATCATTTGATTATTTTAATGATTTTTGATGCACAGTTGTGATGCTAGTGTGTTTTACACCTAGGGTTTAGATGACACATTATTTGGATTAATGGTTGTAATATTATGACCCTAAGAATAGAGAAAATCAATCATCAACTTCAAATGAAAAGTTTTTTACTAAAAATACCCTTCTTAGTTGCTCATTTTCTCACCACACATTTAGTTTTCATACATTAAACTTTCAAAAACCAAATATTTACTTCTTGATAATTTTACTAATAACATTATTTCATGCTCTTCGTATCTATTGATATCACATCATGTACCCACTATTGCTCTCTTTATCTCTTGCTCTTGTAAGTAAAACCAAAGTCATCAACTACTAGTTCATTGTCTTCTATGAATGAGGATAGGATGCTATACATGGATTTGCATCAAAAGGTCACTAATTATCATTTGAGGATAAATTTATAAGGTAATTCAAACCCTTTATGAATATCTTATGTGTGATATCTCTTTATTTACTATGGTGATATTACAAGCAAGAGAGGATAGGATTGAGCTTCTTTATTTTATAAATGATATGGTCCTCAATTCCCTAGGTGCGAAGTAGTTTTTTTATTATATTATAACTAAACCTAGCTTTTTAGAAATTTATGGATAATTTTGGTGCAATTTATCCTTGAATTATCCATTTTATTTATGGTTTAATGAGGATAGCTTTCAAAATTTACTATTATTTTATTATTTTACTATCTCAGTTTAAGTATCTTGGCTTATCTTGTATTGATTTGAATATTTGTAGTAGATATCCTCTTTTTCTACCAAATAGTCACAAAAGACCTAGAATTTAATGGGTATTCTTGTCCATCAAACCCAAATTCATTGGTGATCATACTACATAAAGTCCAATTTTTTTATACCCCACAAATACAACTCTACCATAAAATATATATAACACCTATATATAATTAGAAAGATATCATAAAATATATAAAAAACCTCTACTAAAAATCTGTTATGTATATATTTTTCTTAGATCTATTTGCCTATGTAGAGAGGATCCTAAATACTTTTTACTTCTTTCCATGCCTAAAACAAAGTTAATTATTTGTTTATTTTATTAAATATTAATATTGACCTTTCATAATTTGTTTGAAAATGTAAAAAGTAATTCAGATAATCAAATATGTATACATAATAATACATATTGGGAGCAAGTGCAAGCCTACATTAAATTTGAACCAAGAGCAAGTCTCATATTTTAATGTTTTATAAAGCAAGTGTTACAATTGTGAGTAGGAAGCATGATTAGGAAGCAAAGTGTGAGCAAGGAGCAAGCACTACTAAAAAATGGATTCATATGAAAAAAATCTAGGCAACATAGTAGGAAATTCAATTTTAAAAATCCTTATTGAAAGTAAGATTTGAAGAACACAAGCTTATACTGAGAGGGGGGGTGAACAGTATAAGACCTATTTTTACTTTTTCCTATATACTTCAAAATAGTAAAGCAATATACCCAAAGCAATATCAAAACAATGCACAATATCATCCACAAAGTGACACCAATTTTAACGTGGTTCACCCAGAATGGTTGGGCTACGTCCACAAAAGTTTTCTCTAAAAGTTATCTCAAAGTTCTTTGGGAATCCTTCCCAATTACAATGTTTATGAGCCTCAGCCCAAAGGAGATACCTTCCCCCAATCAAAATTTATGAGCCTCTGCTCAAAGGAGATACCTTCCCCTCTACTTTGGATTTATGAGCCTTTGCTCAAAGGAGATACCTTCCCCTATGCTCTAGAAATGATCCCTCAGAAGATCAACTGCCTCTACCTCTTGCCAGCACGTGGAACTCCTTTCCATCGAAGACCTCCTGTCCTCAATGCTTAGCCTAAGAGACCTTTGCCTTCTATGATCACGTCCACAACAACTCAATAACTTGTACCAAACACAGTCAGTCGATCTAGTACAAGTCTTCCTCTGTCTATCAGATCTGTCCAACACTTGAACAAATCAATCCTCTACACACAAGCCTTCTCAAAGACTTGCCAAATCTATCCTCAGGTTCTTCTCAAAGAACCAGTGCACCTCTGTCCTCATACAGTAGCACTCCGCATTCATCTTTGCCCTTTGTGCTCTCTACACCCTCTGCTCTTTCTGCGCACTCACAGCCACACTTGGTCGAACTTCAACCTTTGCACTATCTGCGTAATCACAACAACACTTAGAAAAATTAACCATGACTCTTCACTCACTCTGCACACTTCTATCAAATTTTGCACTTTGCTCTCGGTGATCGAACTTCTCACTCTGCGCTCTATCTACGAATGTCAAAACCAACAACTCTCCAACTCTTCAAAACAACCTGCCTTTTATAATAACACTTTCAAGATCAAAACCTTAATCTTAGTCAGCTGTAACCCTGATCTTTAGTCGGCTACACAACCCTAAACTTCATTGGCTACAAACCCTAATCTTCATCGGCTCACATTTAACTTTGTCGGCTTCAACTGCCTCTGTAACTCTTCTGTAGCTTTTGCCACGAAACTACAACATGTCACGATATCGCGACACCTTTGCAACCGTACACTTTCTTTTGGCTTTTGTCGTGATATCATGACACTTCAGCCTTTGTCGACTTCAACTAAGCTCTTGTCGTGATATCGTGACACTTCTATCTTTGTCAGCATCAACTTTGCTTTTGTCACGATATCGCGACACTTCTCCCTTCGTCGACCTCCTTTCTGCTTTTTTTGCAGAAATCGTGACACTTCTGCCTCTGCAGACTTCGTCTTCACTTCTGTCGTGATATCGTGACACTTCTATCTTCATAACCTTCCTCTCTACTTTTGTCATGAAATCGTGACACTTCTCCTATAGAAGACCTACTTTCAATTTCTGTCGTGAAATCATGACACTTCTACTTTCGTCTTCTTTCTTTTCTGCCTGTCATGAAATCATGACACTTCTATATCCGTACGCATTCCTTGCAACCCATCACGAAATCATGACGCTTTCAGCTTCCGTACGCTTTCCTTGTAACCCGTTGCAAAATTGTGATGCTATCAACTTTCTATACGTTTTCTTTGCAACCTGTCGCAAAATTACGACATGTCGTGATATCGCGACACTTTTCTAACTTGCTTTCTCTCTCCTACTTAAGTCACGAAAATGTGACATGTCGCGATATCGCGACACTTTTCCTCCTTAGCTCTTTTCTGTTCTTCGGGTCGTGAAAACCCGACATGTCATGATATCGTGACACTTTTTCTCCTTAGCACTTTTCTTTTCTTTGGGTCGCAAAAACCCGACATGTCACGATATCGCGACACTTTTTCACTGCGAGCTCTTTCTCTTGAACCTGTCAGCTTGGGGTTTGCAAAAGACCTTTGAAACTGTCATGCCATAACCTTCATCAAAACAAATTATTTGACATCAAATAAAATTCCTTCAAAAGCTTCTTGACATCAATGACAACTTATATACTTGAGCAAAGGCAATGTACCCAAAGTACCCAAAATTGCCAACAATCTCCCCCTTTGTCATTGATGGCAAACCTTTACTGAAAACACTTCTCAAGAGCCAAAACTGAAACCAACTGTGCTAACAACTTAGAATCTTCCTTTGAAGTTTTGCTCCCCCTGACTTGAAGCTTTCCTCTTCACTTTGAAGCTCTCCCCTTACTCATATCTCTCTCCCTTTGTCATCAATGGCAAAGGGTCACCTTTGGGGCTCGGGACTAAGAATGAGCCTCTTAGCTTAGTCCCTCCCCCACCTCCTGATGAGGTGATTAATTCTAGGGTGGGAGTAAAACTCCCATTAGGCACTGATCATCATCAGCGTCTATAACTTCCTTTTCGGGCCTTCTCTTGAACTCTTTGTCCATATTCCTATTCCTCGTCACTGTTCTTGTTCTTGTTCTCATCCCTATTCTTGTCCATGCCTTGATCCTTGGACCTGATCATGCCACTGTTCCTATTCCTGTAATCTATAATTTCAGCTCTACACTGTCTGATTATGTGACCTTCATTGTTGCACTTGAAACACTTGATGATGTTGTTTCTCTAAGGTAAACCTGATCTTTGAATCCACCTATTCTGACCAAACCTATTCTGGCCAAACCTATTCTGACCAAACCTGTTCTGACCAAACCTGTTCTGACCAAACTTGTTCTGACCAAACCTATTTTGATCAAACCTATTCCTGTTATTTACCTTGCAATAGACTGCCTTGTGCCCAAACTGTTGACAAGAGTAGCAATACCCTTGAAAGAAACTAGCACTTCTGAAATTGTCGTTTACCTTCTTTACTTGAGCCATGCAATGTGAAGCCATGTGACCAAACTTATGACAAGCAAAACATCTACCTTGAAATTTTCCTTTATTTGACCTCTTGGGTCCTGAAAACTTCTTCTTCTCATTCTGAATTCTGTTTTCTGTTTCTGCGCATCTATCATTCAAGGACTCATGATCTGAAATACTTTCCTCATCGGAACTCTCTTCCTTTTGGAGTCTCTTACTAGACTCTCCAACTTGTTCCTTGTGTGGCTTAACAAAACCAAGGCCTGTTTTATCTGTTGTCTTTCTTTGACCTTTGATGAGTGACTTAACCTTTTTGGAGCTATCTTGAAACCCGTAAAGCTTATCCTTGTACTCTTTAGTTTCCTCTTTCAAAGAAGCCATTTTCTGTTCTAACTCACTATACTCAAGAACCTTAGACTCTAACTCATCCTTGAGTTCTTGTGTCTTAGCTATAGAGAAATCAAGACTTTCTATAAGATCATCTCTCTCCATACAACATTCATCTAACTTATCCTTGAGTCTAGAATTCTTCTTTCTTTCCTTTTTCAAAGCACTAAGAGCATTAATAAGTTCACTTTCAAGATCCTTTATTTGTTTGCTTTCTAAATCATCAAAGCCTTTTTCAGATTTCTTATCACTAGAGGTGCTACCTTTTTCAAAAACCATACAAGCATCTTCCTTATAGTTTTCTGAAGCATCCTCATACATACTAGAAACCAAATCATTATTTGTGCAATCATCCTCAAGGTGACCAAAATTTCCACATCTAAGACATTTCATGATAATGAATCTATGTTTCGGTTCTTCCTCTTTTTTTGATATGAACAACATCTCATTTTCATCATCACTTGAAGAACTTTCACTATCACTACTAGAACACTTACTTGCTTTGTCTAGGTAGAAAATCTTCTTGTGCTTGTGAGAATACCTCTTTCCTTGATTGATGTGCTCATATTTGTTCTTCCTATGATGCTTGTGCTTTTCAGAATCCTTGCTCTTAGAATCATGTTTATCTTCATCACTTTCATTCTTGGGAACAATACAGTCAGTAGCATAATGACCAAACTTTCCACAATTGAAACATCTTATATTTTTCACGCTTTTGTGCTTTCTAGAGAACTTGCCTTTCTGTCTGTAATATGCCTCTTCATCACTAGAAGACTCATCACTCTCTTGAAGTCGTTTACCCTTGGATTTCTTGGTAGCCTTGAAAGTCGCCTCTTTCTTGACATCAACCTTCACTTGAGTTCTCAACTCAAATGCCGCAAGTATACTATGGAGCTCATCCTTTTTCAACTTATCCAAATCTTTAGCTTCCTCAATAGCAGAAATATTTTCACTAAATCTATTAGGAAGAGATCTTAAAATCTTATCACAAACATCATTTTCAGCAAGCTCAAGACCTAAGTCTTTCATGGAGTTAACAACCTCATCCATACGAAGCATGTAGTCACTAATATTTTCATCATCATTCAAGTTTCCTGGAGTTGTTCAAACATACCTTTGAAGTGTCTCAACTTGGCCTTTCCGACATTTGTATCACCCGTATGAACCACCTTCAAACTGTTTCCACATTTCACTAGCTGTCTTGCAGTGAATCACTTTGGTGAGATCTTCTTTCTGTAAGCCTTTCAGGATTGCATTCATTGCTTTTGAATTGCTGTGATGTAGGAGCATTTCTTCTTTAGTATTAGGACCATGTACATGAATAGTGTACTCATCTTCAATCACTTCCCATACCTCATTACCAAGTGCCATTAGATGAACCTTCATCCTTGCACTCCAAAGACCAAAATTTGACCCATCAAGAATAGGTGTTGCATTGCTACTTGAATGATCCATTGTGTTATTTACTAGCTTTTCCTTCAAGCTGTTAAACTTTTCGAAGGCACCTGCTCTGATACCAATTGAAGAACACAAGCTTATACTGAGAGGGGGGTGAACAATATAAGACCTCTTTTTACTTTTTCCTTTATACTTCAAAATAGTAAAGCAATATACCCAAAGCAATATCAAAACAATGCACAATATCATCCACAAAGTGACACCAATTTTAATGTGGTTCACCTAGAATGGCTGGGCTACATCCACAAAAATTTTCTCTAAAAGTTATCTCAAAGTTCTTTGGGAATCCTTCCCAATTACAATGTTTATGAGCCTCGGCCCAAAGGAGATACCTTCCCCCAATCAAAATTTATGAGCCTCTGCTCAAAGGAGATACCTTCCCTCTCGCTCCTGGATTTATGAGCTTTGCTCAAAGGAGATACCTTCCCTCTCGCTCTGGAAATGATCCCTCGAAGATCAACTGCCTCTACCTCTTGCTAGCATGTGGAACTCCTTTCCATCGAAGACCTCCTATCCTCAATGCTTAGCCTAAGAGACCTCCGCCTTCTATGATCACATCCACAGTAGCTCAAAGAACTCTGTACCAAACATAGTCAATCGATCTAGTACAAGTCTTCCTCTGTCTATCAGATCTGTCCAACACTTGAACAAATCAATCCTCTACACACAAGCCTTCTCAAATACTTGCCAAATATATCCTCAGGTTCTTCTCAAAGAACCAGTGCACCTCTGTCCTCATACAACAGCACTCCGTGTTTGTCTTTGCCCTTTGTTCTCTCTATGCCCTCTGCTCTTTCTACACACTCACAACCACACTTGGTCAAACTTCAACCTTTGCACTATCTGTGCAATCACAACAACACTTAGAACAATTCACCATGACTCTTCGCTCACTCTGCACACTTTGATCAAATTTCGCACTCTGCTCTCGATGATCGAACTTCTCACTCTACGCTCTATCTATGAACGTCACAACCAACAACTCTCCAACTCTTCAAAATAGCCTACCTTTTATAATAACACTTTCAAGATCAAAACCTTAATCTTAGTCGACTGTAACCCTGATCTTTCATTGGCTGCACAACCCTAAACTTTGTCGGCTATAAACCCTAATCTTTGTCGTCTCACATTTAACTTTGTTGGCTTCAATTGCCTCTGTAACTCTTCTGTAGCTTTTGTAGTGAAACTACAACATGTCGTGATATCGTGACACCTTTGCAACCATACACTTTCTTTTGGATTTTGTCGTGATATCATGACACTTCAGCCTTTGTCGACTTCAACTAAGCTCTTGTCGCGATATCATGACACTTCTATCTTTGTCAGCATCAACTTTGCTTTTGTCGTGATATCGTGACACTTCTCCCTTCGTCGACCTCCTTTCTACTTTTGTCACGAAATCACGACACTTCTACCTCTACAGACTTTGTCTTCACTTCTGTCGTGATATCACGACACTTCTGTCTTCATAACCTTCCTCTCTACTTTTGTCATGAAATCGTGACACTTCTCCTATAGAAGACCTGCTTTCAGTTTCTATCATGAAATCATGACACTTCTGCTTCCGTCTGCTTTCTTTTTTGCTTGTCATGAAATCGTGACACTTTCTATATCCGTACGCATTCTTTGCAACCCATCACAAAATCATGACGCTTTCAGCTTCCGTACGCTTTCCTTGTAACCCGTCATGAAATCGTGACGCTATCAACTTTTCGTACGTTTTCTTTGCAACCTGTCGTGAAATTGTGACATGTCGTGATATCGCGACACTTTTCTAACTTGCTTTCTCTCTCCTACTTAAGTCGCAAAAATGCGACATGTCATGATATCGCGACACTTTTCCTCCTTAGCTCTTTTCTATTCTTCGGGTCACGAAAACCCGACATGTCACGATATCGTGACACTTTTTCTCCTTAGCGCTTTTCTTTTCTTCGGGTCGTGAAAACCCGACATGTCACGATATCACGACACTTTTTCACTGCGAGCTCTTTCTCTCGAACCTGTCAGCTTGGGGTTTGCAAAAGACCTTTGAAACTGTCATGCCGTAACCTTCATCAAAACAAATTATTTGACATCAAATCAAATTCCTTCAAAAGATTCTTGACATCAATGACAACTTATATACTTGAGCAAAGGCAATGTACCCAAAGTACCCAAAATTGCCAACAAGATTCCCTAGCTAGAAGTATGGATGCCCTAGTTATTGATAAGAGGAAGCGAGAATCTATGGAAAACCCTACTCAAGTAGCAGATACTATGTTTAAAGTGATTATCAAGGATGGTATGATCGAGTATGATAAAATGGTTCTTAAAAGCATAGGTTTAATATGAAAGTTCCATGCATATTGGAAAATTTATTCAAAGATTCATATTTGGATCAAGTGGAAGTGGAAATTAAATTCAAATTACTTCATCAATTAAAAAAAAAAAATTCCTCACTATCTTATCCATTTCATAAATAAAGGACAAATTAATGGATGGTGGCCCTTGTTTTAGAGGGAATAACACATTATATTTAAGACCAAGGGTAATAAATATAGAGACTATTAAAGGTATTTTGGTGTGGATTAGGTTTCATGGAATTCCTTATTAGCTCATAAATAATGAGTCTTTGAATAGTATCAGCAATACTCTAGGGGATTTCATCTAGGAGGGGCCAACTACTAAAGAGAGAAATAATGTTGTATACAATCGAATATGTGTTGTTATGGATATTTAAAAAAAAATATTAGGATTAAATCTAAATCAAGAGAATGGGATCAATAAATGGATTATTGAAACATTGCATTTTTATGTCACAAATATTATGAGATGAAATATATGTCAATATATTACAAAGTGTAAATGATGAAGATTTTTTCACTTCTAAAAAAGTGGCAAAAAATGCTCTACACCATCACATGGCAAAGGCCATTACAATTTACTCAAATCAACCATTAGAATAAAAAATGACACAAGGAATGAGAAAGTACAATGCACAAGTGTAATTATAGGAGTTAAATATGAAAATGATGATAGGGAGGCAAATTATAAAGAAAAAAAGATGAAGGAATTCAATGTTAATCCATAGTAAATCATCTTCTTCTCAAGTAGCATAAAATCGTCTCCTTGCAAAAAATAAAAGTAATACATAGTGTATATGTTGCACTTTTAGTTTTCAAGAGTAGCATAATAATGAAATGCATATGAAAGATATCCATGAAAATTTAGTATTTTTAGGTCAACATAGTAAAGTAATTACTATGGAGGGTTATCCTTATACTTTAGGGTTTCTAGGGAAACATAAAGAATAAAGTGTTTATGAGACTCTTCCTTGTATTTCAAATTATTTAGGTAAGCATAAATATTTAGAAGATAAGTCCCATTATGAACAATATGAAAAAATAAAAGAGATTTAATAATATGAAAGTGTTGGTGGGAATGGATAAAGGAGAGGAGGGTCTTCAAAACATGGACAAAAAGAAAAATAAACTCAAAGGGAAGGCAATTTGGGAATCCAAATAAAAATAAGTTGGGATAAGCCCACTAATAAAAATAAAAAGTGATTATGAAATTTGTATAATATAATATTAGGAGTATGAATAATATCCCTAAAAAAAATGTTATTAAGAAATGAATAGGTTGTTATAGTTGTGAGTTTATTCTAATACAAGAAAGAAAATTAAGTAGTGAGGAATGTAAGGATGCTTTTAAAAATATTTTTTGAAAATGGGGGACTATTTGGTAGTTTCTTCTATAAGGGATTTTGGAGGTATTACAAAAATAAAGAACAAATGTAAGTCGAATGGAAAATTTCTCAAAGCAAAACATAATTGCATTATTGCAATATTTTGCAAGGAAGAGGAAAATATCAAAGTCATGGTTCTAAATTTATATGATCCAACTATAGATAAAGAGGAAGGACCTTAGCATAGTTTTTAAAACACAATGATTGATTCATAATTGTGATATATGGATTTTTGGGGGTGACTTCAACACAATTATATCTTCTTTAAAAAATAATTGTGGTAATCCTAATTGATTTAAATCAATACAAGATTTTACTTCAATTGTGAATTCAAATGTTCTTTGGGATGTTATTCCTTCAATTTTCAATACACAATGGATACTAAATATGCTGGGAAAACTCATATAGAAAAATTATAGGATAGATTCTCATTATACAACACATGGTTGCAAATAGAGTATACAGTCTCTTCAAATATTTCATTGCAAGCAAGATCAAATCACAAAACCATTATTTTGACTTGTATTTTTATCAATAATTGTCATCTTAATCAATTTCACTTCTAGTATATGTGGCTTCAAGATCCTAATTACTTTTAGGTGGTTATGATATGGTGGCATGAAGTAAATTTTGACAGATCATGTATGTATATGTTTTTCCAAATATGAAATATTTTAAGGGGAAAATGAAGATTTGGAACATCAAATTATTTGGCAACATTTACAAAGAAACGAAGGAAATTGAATACAAGATCAAAAATATACAAGAGATAGTAGAAATCAATGACATGGACTAATATTCTTATATTATTTAAATAGGAGTCATATTTCATTTAAAACTCTAGGGGGAAATAGATTAAGGAAGGATATAGAAATACCAAGTTTTTTTTTATGTTACAACCAATTTTTATTTATTTTTGTCACATCAAAAGTATTTTAACTCCAAATGGAAGAAATAATAAGGAAGAACAAGATATTATAAAATATGAAATTAACTATTTCAAAAATATTTTGTCATATATTTGACAAGATAGGTAGGTACAAAGTAAGGTTTTGCAAAATATTCGATCAAAATGAAATCTAGATGAAGAAGATATCTATGGAGGAGCTACATGAAGTAGTCTTATCTTTTCATCATAAAAAGGCACTGCCCTCAATGGATTCCTTACAACTTTCTTTCAAATGTTTTGGGATAACACTGCCCTCATGAAGAGTGATATGTTGGTTGCATTTTAAGAGGCCCAAAAATGGAAGGCTACAATATTTGATCAATGCCACTTTTATTACATTGGTTCCCAAGAAACATGAGATAAAATAATTTTATTATTTTCATCTAATAAGCCTTTGTAATATGATTTATAAGATCATTTAAAAAATATAGCAAACATGTTGAAAAACATTCTAGATTGTGTTATCTCATAGAAACAAGTTGGTTTGTTCATGGTGAAAAAATTCTTGATGGTGTAATCATTGCATAGAAGGTTGTACATTCTCTTCATCCCATGAAATAATATGTATGATTATAAAATTAGACATGAACAGATCATATAATAGGATTTTTTGGAGTTTTCTACATGATATTCTCAAAGCGTTTGGTTTTAATCAAGGTTGGTGTAAATGGAATAAATGTTGTTATAGCACTTTGAAACGTTATATTTTGACTAATGGTTGTCCTACTAGTTACATTAAGTCAAATTTTTGACTCTACCAAGGTGATCCACCATATCATTATTTATTTATTATTCTTGCAAAGGGGATAGATTTATCAATGGCAAAAATAGAAGGTAAAAAAGGTATTCAAGTTGCAAAAAATGCTCCCTTTGAATCTCATATCCAATTTATTAATGATATATTTATTTTGGGTGATCCTTCAATCAATGATGCCATGGATATTAAATCAATATTATCATACTATGAGAAGGATCCTATATAGTCAGTTAATAGAACAAAATTGAATAATGTTTTGATAATACTGCCCTAGATTTACAATGAATTATTATGAATATGTTGGGGTTTAAAATTGATAATTTCCCATCAACCTACATGGTTATTTCTTTGTCCCACAAAGGAAATAAAATGATATTTTGTCTCTTGTATAGATAGAATGAAATCTTGTTCTACAAGTTGGAAAGGTAAGTTCTTAACCATGGTGGGAAGGCTACAACTCATAAAGATGCATTATCATCCATCCCTATTTATATGATGTCACATTTGAGATTTTTTATAGATATAGGATTATTAATTAACAAATTTCAAAAAGACTTTCTTTGGAAAGGATGTGAGAAAAATTTAGGTTTCCTCTTTGTAATAGGGATAGGGTTTGTAAATGGAAGAATATTGGAGGGGTAGGCTTGCATAATTCGATACTTATGAGTTTGACCTTAGGATCAAAAATTGGGTGAATATTATTCAAAGGATGAGGAAAGAGTTGGAAAAAAATATTACTTCAAAAATATATAGGTTCTCTTGATGCAATGAAACTATATAGGAAAAGAACCCTACCCAAGATCACCAATGCAGAACTTCATATCAAATAATTTACAATTGATCAAGCAACATATTAGATGATAAATCAATGAGGGTAATTATGCAAAATTTTGGTTTGATCCTTGAATGAATCCTTATCCTCTTATATCTAATTTAAAATGGCAACCATTGGCTTGGGCATGTCTAGCTTGTAACAATCCAAAGGTCAAAGGTTAAATTAATGTAGGTAAAAGTTTCATATTACAAATTTCTATTCGTAACCTAGTCGAAAGAGAGGAACTCAAACAAATTGCAAACAAGCTTCAAAATATGCTTCAAGAGTTTTATTTGCATATTTTTACATGAAAGGATGAGATGGTATGTAATATATTAAAATATTATGGATACTTGATAAATTTGGGATATGAGGATTTAGAGTAATTAAAATTTCCTACTCCCAAATATTTTCTTTGGAAGAATGTTTAGTAGTAGAGAATGTTTCTAAGTCCTCGAAAACATTTTCATTAGCAGATCCAAGTAAGATTTTTATAGGAGTCTACAAAGAAAAGGATACCATGGACCTTTAAGATGTGCCTTGTATGAGAAGGATTTAGAAACATAAAACCATTTACTTATTCATTGTTACTTCTCTCACACCATTTGGGATTACTTTTGAAAATAGAAGAATATATTAGGTAGCTCCATGAACATTGAAAAAGTTGATGAAGTGTTAAATTAATTTTTTTATTGGTTGAAAAAAGAGATTTTGAAAGAACCGTCAAACCTTTTACAAAATAGATCATATCCTATAGACAATGTCCAGGATAAAAGCAAGGAACATCTAAAATAGGGATATAATATCTATAGGGAGATGATATTCACAGGATCAACTATAAATTCAAACAAATTTGAAACACAAGAGTTCCCCACTTGAGATAAAACACAATAGTAACAAAAATTTAAAAAATATTTCCCACCTAGGGAAACCGACACAAGCAACTCGAAACATAGAAAGAGGTTTTACACCTTGAAAAATCTTGTCCAGCCAGCTGGACAAGAGAAATTGAGGCAGAAAAATAGAAAAGTGAATAGAGGTTTCCCACCCAAGAAAACCTTTACTAGAACCACACAAGTTTGAAAAGAGGTTTCCTTCCTAAGGAAACCTTGACAAGCCAAAATAATAAGAGAAGATAACAACAAAGCTAGATGTAGAGACTATATTAATAATATGCAAAAAACTAGCACAACGACCCACCGGGTCTCTCTAACCAATTGAAAAAGAAGCCAAACTCAAAAATCTACTCTAAAGCCAACGTGAAAGTACTAGGTACCTCACCCTAGACCTCAAAAAACTACAAAGAATAGAGTTCAAAGGAATAAGATCCTTTTCAAAATATGGAATGAATCCCAACCACCCAAGTGTACACTCGAGAAGCCAACATTTAAACCTATGAACTACAACTAGCATGAAGGTACGAGGTCTCTCCCCTATGAGACAAAAAAATATAGAGAGAGGTTCATTGAGACTTCCACACCCAACGATCAAAGGACCAAGGTTTTCAATACGAAAGGTTATCTATAGTACCCCTCCTCCATGGGCAATGAGAAATGCCCTTGTCCCCATCCAAGACCATAAAAAACCATGGAGAAAGAGGTCCATAAAAATGCCTCTCAATAATATTGCACAAGCCGTGCAACCCTTTTCCACCATTGCTATATCATGAAACTATTCAAGAAAAACCTCCTCTATGATAATAAAGTGCCTAATCTAATCCTAAATACCACCCACAAATGTGGAAAAAAACTTACCAGACCATCTCGCACATCAGGTAAGTAGTGGTCCACACCAAATGGGCAAAGGGCCAAGGTTGTCAATCTGAAAAGTGATCTCTAAAACCCCTCCTCTGTAGGCAACAAGAAACCTCTTTGTACTTGTTCAAGACCACAAAGAACCATGAATAAAGAGGTCCATCAAAAATCCTCTCAAGAAAACTGCATAGGATGTACAACACTTTTCCACCACTACCAAATTAGGAGACCATACGTGAAAGCCCTCCTCCATGATAGAAATGTGCCTAGTCTTGCTCCAAAGACCACCAAAAAATATGGAGAAAAATTTACCAAACCACGTCACACATTCGACAAGCAATGGACGGGCCGACCACCAAAGAGGCACTCCAAGGAAGCTAGGATCTGCCCTGGATTAGCACTAGAGGAGCAAAGGAGGGGCAGGAAGTTTAGAAAGGTGGCCTCCCACCCAGAGCGGGAGGCCTCCTACCTCCCTCCCCCATCAGTGACAATAGTTTAATTAAGTATTTCAAAGCCAAAGCATTATGCATTCTGTAGAGGATTGATCTTGCCATTGTTTTTTGGAATTTATGGCTCAAAATAAATAGTAAAAAAATTAAAAATAAATCTCAAAATCATGCCCAAGTTTGGAACAATATTATTGTCTCTCTTACATAATTTTTACATATATGGTGCTCATCATGGGAAGTTTCAAATATGGAAAAATAGGTACTAGCTAGTTGGTTACAAGATAGTAATATACATAGAAGAGTCATCTACAACAATGTCATTAAATCAAAGGATTTGTTCTTATGTATGGTGAAATGGAAATATCCAAAAATTAGGTTTATCAAAATTAATTTTAACAATTCTTCCAAAATAAAATTGGGAAAATTCAAGGAAGGTAATGTTTTTCAAAATGATGAAGACAAAAAATTTGCTTACTTAATCGTAATCATGTGGAACTTCAACTTTCACTTTACAATTGGTAACAGTACATGCATTTGAATTTTGAATCTGTACGAAGCAGGAACATTGGCAACTTCCATGGTGGTCACAGGATGCCCCCAGGAGATCATGGTGCATCTGATACTGGTCTTCCCTAGGTGGACAGTGGTCAGGAGGGGATAAATGATGAAGATTTTGTGGAAGAGCTTCTTAGAGATCCCCTTAATGGACCCAATGGTTCCTTTTATAAGCCCACTATCGAAGGGTCGAGCCCAAGACCTCCTCAAGGCCCAAACATCTCTTTTGCCAATAAATTTAGAAAGTATTTCCACCAGAGGTAGTCAGACACATCACCAATTATTGGTACTTTCTATGATGATTGCAATAAGCTCAACTTTCATAAATATGTCATGACACTAATGTTGAGCCAGAAATCCATTTCCATGGTTGGAAAGTTCATAGGATATAGACCTGACATCAAATCCATCTGCTGATGGGCAATGGACAAATGGAATCCTGAAGGCTATATTGAACTCATGGTCTTGACTCGAGGGTTTTTCATAATTCAATTGAACAATGTGAATGATACAACTTGGATTCTTGCCAAAGGGCCCTGGTTCTTCGGGCATTGATCCATCTTCATCATGCGATGGAATCCTAGATTCAACCTCGAGATGCAAAGCATCAAAGTGGCCCCTATTTGGGTTAAACTACCTAAACTCCGTTTCAGTTATGGTATGAAAGATTCATTCGAAGCATTTATTGTGTCATAGGAGACCTGGTCACCTTTGACCCGACCACAAAAGCTTAGTCCCGAATACCTTATGCACATTTTTTTATAATGAAAAACCTGGACTCATAGCTCCTAACATACATTGACCTCACCTATGGGTCATACTGATGTATATAGGACTTTGAGTATGATAATAAACTCACCTTCTATATGGGGTGCCAGAAGTAAGGACACCTTAAATCTCAATGTCCCATGACAAATCAAATCCCGCAGGAAAAGAAAGCAACTTGTAATTTGTGCAACAACCAAGACCATCCCAAGGAGTAGTGTTCATCACTCAATAAATACTTTCATGGAGCTTGCCTTGGTGGGAAATGCTCCAAATATTTTGACAATCGAAGAGGAAACCCAAACTAGCAACCTTAGTTGGAGAAAGAGAAGCAAAAGGAAATTCTTCTTGAATCATCATACAAAGAATAGATCCATGATACTAATGAGGTATTCTATCTCTTTGCTAACAAATTTGAAATTCTCACTAATAAGGATAGTGAAGCTCCTTCTGAAGGTCTTGTTGTAGAACAACAACTCACCCTGACCCATCCCTTGTGAACCAAGGTGTTCCTCCTGAATCCCTTTCTTCCCCTCTCCCATACACCCATACCACTACTACCTACATCCCCTTACCTCTCCCTTCCACTCCCTCCACTGCATATTCTTCCCCTTCCCATTTTCCTTCCACCCCCCCGATACCCCTTATGCTCCCTCCCCTCTTTTTCCCACCCTCTCAACTTTTTTTGCTTCCACCCGTACCTCCCCCATCCCATCCCCCATCAAGTATTGAAATACCCCAAATCCCTACCCATTGGCATATCCTATCAAGCCAAATTCCCCCTTGGTCAACCAGATCCAACTTACCATCCCTTTGTTGCCTTCACCAGTTAGCTCCCCTATGTGTGTGGGGCGGTCTCCCATTGAATATTTTTCTCTAGGCTCTCCTTCTCATGCCATTATTTTTTTGGGTGGGGATGAATCCTCAAGCCCCCCCATGAATAACACCAAAAGCCATAAAATTCCCCAATATGATATGGGTTCTGATAGAAAATGCGGCCGACCACCTAACCCTGATTCTAGGAAAAAATAGATGGCAGATGACATAGCTAGTGGAATCCAAAAAACATTGTTATCTTCATTATCTCCCCTAAAATAGATGTCTAAGGAAGAAGGTAAAAGATCCAAACCCCTGCAAGTGAAAAGGAGAAAAAATATTCTAAATATTACAAATGAAGGTCATATCTTGGAATGCCAAAGGGCTCAATGGAAAAGCAAAACAAAGGGTTTTTTCTTCAATGAGAAAGGAAATGAGACCCTCAATATTCAACATACAGGAAACAAATGTGGAATACCCAAATATAGAAAAAGTGGTCAAATCAATGTGGAATAGTTGCAAATTTAAAGCCAACCCCACCCAATGTGCTTCAGGGGATTTTTGTACCTCTGGGATACACTCAAAGTAACTAGAGAACTGCTATCTCACAATGATAGAGTTATCAACATTTTCTTCAAATGCAACTACACCAATAAGTAGTGGATTCTAACCAACATGTACACCCCAAATAATTTTAGTGATAGGCTTGTAATGTGGGATAGCCTCATGCAGATGCACTCCTCCTTCACCTGTCGTGAATGGATGTTGGTTGGAAACTTTAATAATCCCTTGTATCCCACTGATAAAGCTCAAGGTGCCCCAATTACTCTCATAAGCTAAGAGTAGTTCGTAAAATTCATTGACTCCAATGAACTCATGGATGTTGAACTCAGTGACTCACTTTTCACCTTGACAAACCAACGCATAGGAGACCAAATAATCCAAATGAGGCTTGATAGAGTCCTATTGTCCCATAAATTCATCTTGATCCTCGATGATGCTACGCTGTTGTCCCTACAAAGAATAGATTATGACCATAATCCACTTCTTTTGGGAATCTCAAGGCAGGATACAAGCTTTAGACCTCCATTTAGATTCGAGTTGATGTGGCTTCAACACCCAGAGTTTAGGCCTAGAATCATTGAATGGTCGAGTCAACCTATCAATAACACATGTGTTGAGCAAAGTGCAGAAAATAATATTGTCATTATTGTCAACACAATCAAACAGATTTATTGATGCAATGGACAAGAGTTTATTGAACAGCAAGGTGCAGCCAAAGTACAATGGATAGGAGTTCAGTGTTTAGCAAGGTGTTGTAGGAGGATTGTCATTGTTGTCAATACAGTCAGTTAGATCTAATGATGCAATGAACAGACAATTTAGAAGTCACTCAGATGCAGAGGATAAAGTTCAGAAGTTAGTTAGATCATGAGTCCTTAAATGATAGATGTACAGAAATAGAAAACATAATTCAAAATGAGAAGAAGAAGTCTTCAGAACCTGAGATGTCAAGAAGCGGAAAGGTTTTTTGTGAAAACCAAGGCAGTCAAATAAAAAGTTTTATTTAAAACCATGGATAACAGATTTGAAATGGGTTTTTCTTAAAACCCAAGTTGGCTCTTCGTTTCGTTGAAAAAGATGCCCCAGTGATAAAGATATTTAATTTTAAATATTTAGTTTAAATTTTAAAGGTTTTTTGTGAAAACCAAGGCAGTCAAAATAAAAAGTTTTATTTAAAACCATGGATAACAGATTTGAAATGGGTTTTTCTTAAAACCCAAGTTGGCTCTTCATTTCGTTGAAAAAGATGCCCCTGTGATGAAGATATTTAATTTTAAATATTTAGTTTAAATTTTATTTTATTTAAAATTTAAATTAAAATATTAAATTAAATTAAAAGGGCCGACATGTTACTATTTCGCGGCAATAAGCTACAGGAAAGTGACGAAGGTGGAAGAAGTGTTTGAGGCCGACAAAGTTAAATCTAGGCCGACGAATTTTAGGGTTTGGCAGCTGACAAATTCTAGGGTTTCTCAACCGACGTTCTTTTAGGGTTTGTTCCTAAAACTTCTTCTATAAAAGCAAGGGTACTTCGAGTTTGAAAAGTGGGGTGTAAAGATAAAGTGCGAATGCGAGCATAGTTTTTGTGAAAGTGAAGTTTGTGTTGAGCAGAGAGCAGAATGTGAAATGACACAGAGTGTGCGAAGTGTGTGCGCAGAGAAAGCAGAGTGTGCAGAGAAGCGTGAAGGGCAAAGTTGATTGCAAAGTCTGGCTGTAGCAGTGCAGCAAACTATGTGAAGTGATTGTGCAAGAGAGAGTAGAGTGCACAGAGATTGCAAAGGTGATGTAAACCAGTTAGAGTCTTACAATAACAAAGGTATATGTCAAACATTTTTTTATTTAATATTGAAGTCCAGTTGGTGCTGGCAAATTAAGGGGTTGGTGCCTCTTTCCAGCTTGGTGTTGGTAAACAATTTGTCCAGTTGGTGCTGGCAAATTAAGGGGTTGGTGCATCTTTCCAAGTAGGGTGCTGGTAAAATAGGAGTTGGTGCTCCATTCTATTGAAGCGAGATAAAGTTAAGGGGTTGGTGCTCCTTCCAGCTTGGTATTGGTAAAGGATTATGTAAAGTTGTAGCTTTGCATTGACTGGATTTGGATGGTAGTCCAAGCAAGATTTTTGAGGAGTAGCCACATTGGTGAACCTCATTAAAATGTTGTGTTATGTGTGATGCTTTATTGATGCATTTAGTATCTCTTTTATCTGCTTTAAACTGCTACTGGTTTTATAATCTAATTGTTTTAGAAGTTTTTAAATAACACACTGATTCACCCCCCCTCTCAGTGTCATTGTGATTACAACAACATGCATCTTCAAGGTCTATATGAAACTAAAACTCCTCAAGTTTCATCTCAGGAAATGGAATAAAGAGGTATTCAGGAATATTTTCAATTTACAAAAAGTAATTTGCTCCTAATTGAAAGAAATAGAAAACTAGGTTCAGAGTGGTAATGCCACCAATGATGTCAGAGGACAAGATATATTACTCTTAAGTGAGTTACACAAATCATTGGAAAAAGAGGAAATATTATGATGGCAAAAGTCCAGAGCATTGTGGCTCAAAGAAGGTGACATTAATACAAAGTTCTTCCATGCCACCACAATGTGAAATAGAGGTGCAAATACTATTAGAAGTCTCGGTAGAGAATATGGGTCACTTATATGAGGTACTGAAGACATCCAAGCTAAGGTAGTGGAGCATTTCTGCAACATCCTTGGCCCTTCCCAAGATTGCCTGGCTAAAGTGTTAAAATCCCTTCTTCAGCACATTTTGACCTTTGTCTCTCAATTTTATAATGATATGCTATTGTAGTCCTTATCTTATGATGAAATAAAAGAAGCTCTCTTATCCATTTTAGCAGACAAGGCCCCCAAAAAATATGGATTTCCCCCATGGTTTTTTTAATCTTATTGGGATATCATTGGAGAAGATGTTTCAGAAGCCATCCTGGAAATACAAATGTCTAAATTTATCCCCAAAGACCTTAAATCCATGTTTTTGACCCTCATATTGAAATCCCATGACTGTCACTCCATAACCGACTTCCATCCAATTACCCTGTGCAATGTGCTGTAAAAAATCCTCACCAAATCCATGATAAACAAAATGAAATACATTATGCCTAATATTATTGACATGTTCTAGGGTAGTTCTATCCAGGGAAGAGTCATTACCGACAATGTGATCACTATCCATGAGCTCATTCATACTATTACGGCCAATAGATCACCAAGTTTTTTTCTAAAATTGGACATTAGTAAAGCCTTTGATAAAATTTCTTGGGATTTTCTCACCATTGTCCTAGCCAGGTTTGGATTCCACCATAGATGGATTCAATTGATCAAAATGTGCATCTCTTCCATGTGGTTCTCAGTGATTGTAAATGGACCAGTGGTTGGGTACTTCAAAAGTAGATGGAGGATAAGGCAAGGCGATCCCATGACATCATTTTTATTTATTTTTGTAGCCGATATTCTGGGAAGGGCTCTTAAATATTCATGCTCTATAGGTGATATTTTAGGAATTAAAGCCTCAACTAGCCTTCCCCTTATGTCTCATCAACAATTTTTTGATGACACAATCCTTGCCAACCACTCTAGCATCCCAGAAGCCAAAGTTATTAGATCCATTTTGGATGTTTACGAGAGGGTTTCCGACCAAAAATTCAATAATTTGAAAAGCAAAGTTTGTTTAACCAATACTCTAGCCCATAGAGAGTCAATAATTGCTCAAATATTAGGGTGTGCTAGTGATGAGCTCCTTGCAATTTACCTTGTCCTTCCTATATTACAAGGACATATGACTGCAAGAATGTGGGACAGTGTTATTCAATGGGTAATAGAGAATATTGCTGGATGGAAAGGAGACCTTCTCAAAAATGCATGGAAGTTCATGTTAGTCCAAGATTATCTCCAGAGTGTGCCAATATACTTCATGTCCTTGTTTTGAGCCTCGATCATTGTATATAACAAACTAGAACAAATTCAAAGGAAATTTCTATGGTTAGGAATGAAGAATAAAAGCAGATTCCCACTCGTCACATGGGATAAGGTCTATCTTCCTAAGTGTAGTGGTGGGCTAGGTATTTGAAGAGTACACAAAATGAACATGGCCATGATATCAAAATAGGGATGGAGGGTTGCAACCAATTCATCAGCCCAATGGATTGACATTGTAAAAAACAAATACCTTAGGCAAGGGTATTTTCTGGAAAACTCCCTTGTGCCCCCTGGATCTGCATTTTGGAACTCAGTGTGCCAAACTAGATCTATCATCTAGAAATATTATCGATGGAAGCTCAAGGATGGATCATGAATTCAATTTTGTGATGATCCATGAATTACAGATCAACCTCTGATTCATGATTGGTCTGTAAGTATCCTCAAACCTATTACTGATTTGATGTTTGGTCCTAAAGTTCAAAATTTTATTATTCATGACCTAGGTCTCCCCTACTGGGTTAACCTGCCTGCTAACCTAGGATCACTGGAAATCATTCTGCTTGTCTCTGCCTTTTTGAGCTCCTACGAACCTAGTTGATTCCTAGCACCCAGTCACCCAATGCTCCCTTCTGTCACCTCAACAAGTTTCGGAATTTTTCTATTAAAATAGCCTACTTGTTGATGAATGATCCTGAGAATGACTGGTTCCCTTCCAAATTCATTTGGATTAAAAACATCATTCCCAAGATAACTCATTTTATTGGTTGGTAGCTAAAAATAGACTCTTGACCACCGATAATATTATTACCCATAGCATGATCTTACCAAACATATGCCTCCTTTGCAAATCTACTTGCGAATCGGTCAACCACATATTCCTTGATTGCCCCTTTTCTACTCTTGTTTTGTCATCAATTTTCTCCAGCGTGTCCATTTCTTGTGCTGCCCCTCAATCCATAAGTGACCTCATTATCCAATGGCCTAACTCCTTTAAGTCTGC
The DNA here is from genome assembly GCA_028583015.1 of Wollemia nobilis. Taxonomy (NCBI): domain Eukaryota; kingdom Viridiplantae; phylum Streptophyta; class Pinopsida; order Araucariales; family Araucariaceae; genus Wollemia; species Wollemia nobilis. Next base: position 279,520 of record JAQPPZ010000897.1, on the reverse strand, counting down.
TCACCTAAATTTTTGGTGGTAGATTATCCTCCCTCACTTTATGTGGTAGATTTGCTTAGAAAGGTGTTGTAAGTGTGAATAAGGTTATCACAAAGGAGGCTTAGAAAAATCCAGTTTCTAGCCTCAAGTGTGAAAACTCCAAGTTTTTTAGCTGGCTAGGTTTTGTCGGCATATTTTTAAAATTTCACATTTTCCTAATCTCCTCTAACCTCCCCCTATATTCTCTCTCCCTCCTTCCCCTTATTCCTCCACGTTCCCTAACCTCCTTATCCCTCCACACTCCCATCTTCCTCCACGCTCATCTCCTTATCCCTCCCACCGCCGCCGCCCACGCTTTCCCTTGATTCCCTCCAACCTTCTCCGCCAAACTCCACTTATTCAACTATTATATAATGCAATGTATTTTTAAGATTGTAAGGTAATGGGCATATATTTTAAAATAAACATTACTTCCACTGCACATAGTGTGTCTGTTTTATTTTGTTTTTTAGTGCATTGATCTCTGCACCCGACCTGTGCTTAGTCAACATCTGGTATCAGAGCCAGAGTGTGCCAGTTCGGGCATGGATCTCGAGGCACATGGCAGTCGAGGTGACACCTGCAGGCATGGTTCTCGAGGTGAACGTTGATAGGTGGACACGATTTTCGAGGCAGACACGGAGGACGAGGATCGAGAGCAGGATTGGCTCGGATCTCGAGGCGGATCGTAGACTGGACGTGACACGTGGCGGCACGAGGACGCGACACGTGGCGGCAGAGAGAAGACATGGCAGCACGTAGATCGAGGCGACTGAGCTGGCAGAGGAGCTGGCGTGGACACGTGGCAGCGGGTGATTGGACAAAATTTTGCCACGTGGCGATTCGGCATTGGTCGACGTGGCAGCGAGGTGTCAGTTTGTGATTGGTCGAAGCGGCGGTAAAAGGGAGCGGTTGAGGATCGACTGCCCGAAGGCAGTCGACGTCTATTGTGCGAGGTAAGGGTTAAAAACCCTTATCGCGCCCATCTCCGGGCGAATGTGGGATAAAACCCGCATTATTTTTTTAAAACGCGGCCCGTCGAATTCTATACGGGCCGCGTTCCCTTTTGTGCTCGACCGGACGCCTAGCGGAGGTGGCTAGGGTCGTTTGCTTGCCCAGAGGAGGTCCGGGGATCGAATTCCGTCGGAGGCAATCGAACAAAGTTTTTTTTTTTTTTAAATCGCGCCACCAGAGAATTAAAGGGAAGGTGCTGCGCTTTGGTTCGCAGCGGAGCCGCGTGGTTGAGCGGCTAAGGAGCCTGCCTAGCGGATACAAGGTCGCGAGTTCGATTCGCGCCGAGGATAAAAAGGTAAAATTTTTTTAATTGTTTTTTAAAGGTTTTAAATTTATTTAATAATTTTTATATTATTTTTTAAAATTATCTTTTTTAAATAATTTTTTTTAAAAAGGGTAATTTAAAAATAATAAAAGGTTATTAAATTTATTTAAAAAAAACCTTTATAAAACCTTTTTTGCAAACCTTTAAAGAGAATTTGTGAAAGGAGAAAATAATGTGCCCGTGCAAATGATAGATGTTCCGATCTGAAGGGTGCTATTATGCACTACTTTCAATTTTGAAGAGACAGACACCAGAATCCTTTGACCAAAGGGTTCAAAGTTTAGGACTACACACAGTGTTTTGTCAACTTGAGAATCAGGTGATAGCTCACCTAAGAAAGCCGGATTCAGGGTACGAGGCAGATTCAGAAGACAATATCTTCGGAAAGAGGATTGAAGAGTCCGAGACTGAGCAATTTGTTTCGGATGTACGATCAAGTGCCAGTTACACACCAGGTGTACAGGTAGCTGAATCGAGTGAGAGCTATACTCCACGCTCTCCTGAACCTGAACCAGAAGAAGAAGAGGAAGAAGAAGAGGAAGAAGAAGAAGAAGAAGAAGAAGAAGACGAAGAAGAAGCAGAAGAAGATCCAGAGGAAGTGAAACCTGAGATCATCATCATCAGCAGCAGTTCTGAAGCAGAACTTGAATGTACTAAAAAGGCGAGATTTGATTTGAATAATTAAATCCCTTTGTACTGCTTTGTATTTCCAGTTTGCCTCAATAAAAGTTTGTTTTTTAGAAATGGCTGCAAACACTAGTCTACCAATCCCTGAATTTAATGGTAGTGACTATGAATATTGGTCTATTAAAATGAAAACCCTTTTGATAGGAAAAGGTCTTTGGGATGTAGTCGAAGAAGGCTATACTGAACCAACTGCTGCTGAATGGGCAGCTTTCTCTAATGCTGATAAAAAGGCGAGAAAAGAAGCACAAAAGAATAATGCTTTTGCCCTTTATCACATTCATGCTGCCTTAGATAAAAGTATCTTCCCTAGGGTTGCATCTTATGTAATTGCACAAGATGCCTGGAATGCCCTAAAAGAAAGCTATAGAGGTAGTGACCAAGTGAAGCAGGTAAAACTGCAAACTTTGAAACGAGATTTTGAGAATCTCAAGATGCAAGAGAATGAAAGAGTCGGAGATTACTACGTGCGAGTGAAAGCCGTAGTCGACAAAATGGTCACACTAGGGGAGGATATTAAGCCAGAGATGATGGTGAAGAAAGTGTTGAGAACACTTCTTCCTAAATGGAATTCTGTTGCAATAATTATTGAAGAATCCAAAGACTTAACCACATTGTCTTTTGATGCATTAAGCTTGGTTCACTTCTCTCACATGAAGAGAGGTTACAGGAAACTCCTACCACCAGTTATGGAGGAGATGACAAAGCTTTTGCCACACATGAAGGAAGAGGTAGAGGCCATGGCAGAGGTCAACAAAGAGGCAGAGGCAGGAATAATCAAAGAGGGGGAACTCCTAACAGAGGAGGATCATCCAACAGAGGTGGAAATCAGAATAGAGGAGGACAACAACAATATAGAGGGAAACAATCTGGCAAAGGAAAAGGAGGAGATAAATCAAAACAAGTTTGCTACAATTGTGGCAAACCTGGCCATTATGCTCGAGATTGTTGGTCAAAGACTTCGCAAGGAAGCAAGCAGCAACCAGAGCAGTCAGTTTGGGAATTTTGGAGAAGAGGAAGAGTCCTCAAATCTCTTTCTTTCTTATGGCCAGACAGAGCAAAATATGAATGATACATGGATTTTGGACACTGGGTGTTCAAATCACATGAGTGGCAAAGAAGAACTCTTTGCTAAGTTAGACTCCTCATACAAATCCAGCATCCGGTTGGGAGATGACAAGTCATTGGCAGTTGAAGGCATTGGAGCCATGGAGGTTCCAACGAAAGAAGGCATCAAGCAAGTAAGTGATATCTATTACACACCTCATCTTCAACACAATCTTTTAAGTGTTGGTCAAATGCTTGAAAAGAATTATAAGTTGATTTTTGATGAGGGTAAATGCACCATTTTTGACAAGAACAATAGTAATAGAATCATTACACAAGTGCCAATGTCAAAGAATAGATTATTCCCTTTGAAGTTTGGCCAGCCAGGAGGAAATAAGTTAGCAAATGTTGCAATTACCAATCCAAGTGTCCTATGGCACTTGAGATATGGTCATTTGAATTCAGCAAGTTTGAAAATGCTAACTTCACAAGCAATGGTGACTGGACTTCCCAAAATTCAAGATAGTAAGGAAGTCTGTGAAGGGTGTGCCTTGGGCAAGCATGCCAGATCAAAATTTCCTCATGGACAAGCATGGAGGGCCAGCTATCCTCTTCAGTTGGTGCATTCAGACATCTGTGGTCCGATGCAGACCAAGAGTCTAGGTAATCACTCTTACTTCCTACTTTTCATTGATGATTGCACAAGAATGTGTTGGATATATTTTTTGAAGCATAAGGATGAAGCATTTGCATGCTTTGTTGATTTTAAAGCAAAAGTTGAAAGTGAGAGTGGATATTCTATAAAATGTCTTAGATCAGATAGAGGAGGAGAATACTCCTCTAATCAGTTTTTGAATTTTTGTAAACATCATGGCATCAAGAGGCAGTTCACAACTGCCTACACTCCACAACAAAATGGTGTAGCGAGAAAGGAAGAATCGCACCATTGTGGAGATGGCAAGATCAATGCTTCTGACAAAGCATTTGAGTAATGCATATTGGGGAGATGCAACAAGGACTAGTGTTCACATCTTGAACAGAAGTCCTACTTCAAGTTTGAAAGGGAAGACACCTTACCAAGTCTGGTATGGTAAGAAACCAAATGTGAAGTATTTCAGAGTATTTGGTTCATTGGCATATGCTCACATTCCTGATGAGCTGAGAAAGAAGCTGGATCCAAAGAGTCAGGCATGCATTTTTGTAGGATACTGTGAAAACACAAAGGGTTATAGACTCTACAATCCTACGACTCGAAAGATAGTGGTTTCAAGGGATGTGATTTTTGATGAAGGGGGAGAGTGGGGTAAGCCCCAAATATTCAGTGATGTTGAAGCCACTGATGTAGTTGCTCAGCAAGTGCAACCACAGCTACCACAGAAAGGAAAGCAGTCTCCACCCACACATCCTCCAAGTCCATCTTCAGATTCAACTGCTTCACCAAGTCCTTCTCCACAGTGATCAGTAAGTTCCTCACCAATGGACATTGATGTTCCATCCAAAGGTAAGAGAACTTTACAATATCATCCATCATCTCAGATGTTGGATAAAATTTTTTCAAGAAGATATACTAGGAGTCAAGCTAGTGAAATGGAATCTGTTTTACATAGATTAGAAAGTATGCACTTGTATGGTGATGATGAATCCCAGCGAGAACCTAGGGGAGATCAAGTTAACTATGCTTTGTTAACTAGTGCACAGCTTGAACCTTCTAGTTATGAGAAGGCATGTACTCAAAAGATTTGGCAAGATGCCATGAAAGAGGAGATAACCTCTATAAAAAACAACGACACTTGGGAGCTCGTGAAGCTTCCTAAAGGAAAGAAATGTGTTGGCTGTAAATGGATCTTCAAGACCAAGTTTAATGCTGATGGAAGCATTGAGAAGCATAAGGCAAGATTAGTGGCAAAGGGTTTTACTCAGAAATATGGAATAGATTATGAAGAGACTTTTGCTCCTGTAGCCAGACAGGAGACAATCAGAACAGTTCTTGCCTTAGCTGCACACAAAGGATGGAAAGTCCAACACATGGATGTTAAGAGTGCATTTCTCAATGGTTACTTGACAGAAGAAGTGTATGTTGAGCAACCACAGGGATTTGAAGTGCAAGGTAAGGAACACCTTGTTTACAGATTGAAGAAGGCACTCTATGGCCTTAAACAGGCACCAAGAGCTTGGTACTCACGCATTGATGGGTACTTCAAAGATTATGGGTTCACCAGGAGCAAAAATGAACCCACACTCTACTACCTAAAGCAAGGTAAAGACATCCTCATAGTTTGTTTGTATGTGGATGATCTCATTTTTATGGGTAGTAATGAAAAAATGAATATGGAGTTCAAACACTCCATGATGACGCAGTTTGAGATGAAGGATCTTGGCTTAATGCACTACTACCTTGGAATGGAGGTTCATCAGTCAGATACAGGGATCTTCATCTGTCAACATAAGTATGCTCAGGATATGATCAAGAAGTTTGCTATGGAGCATTGCAAACCAGTTGCAACTCCAGTTGGACATGGGATCCAATTAAGCAAAGATGATGGAGCACCAAAAGTTGATGTGACCACTTTCAGAAGCATGGTTGGGAGTTTGATGTTTCTCGCCAACACCAGACCAGATATTCAGTATGTTGTATCTCTTGTTTCTAGATTTATGTCTAACCCATCTGAGTTGCATTTGCAGGCAGCAAAAAGAATTTTGAGATATGTGAAGGGTACATTGGATTTTGGAATCCAATACCATAAATGTAACACTATCAAGCTTGTAGGCTTCAGTGATAGTGATTGGGGTAGCAATATTGATGACAGGAAGTCAACATCAAGAAACTGTTTTAGTCTTGGATCAGGACTAATAACTTGGAGTTCAAAAAAGCAGACAGTAGTAGCGCTATCTTCAACGAAAGCTGAGTATATAGCGGTTACTTATGCAAGTACTCAAGCCTTGTGGCTAAGGAAAGTACTAGAAGAGATTGGAGAACAACAAAGTGGTCCGACCAGAATCTACTGCGACAACATCAGTGCCATTCAGTTGGCATATAATCCTGTCCACCATAGCAGAACGAAGCATTTTGATATGAAGTACCACTTCATTAGAGATATGGTGGAACATGAAATTGTTGAGCTTCAATACTGTCACACTTTGGAGAATGTCGCGGACATCTTCACCAAGGCGATGACTAAAGCTCAATTTGTAAAGCTGAGAGACTGTGTAGTCAGTCCTCTCAACTTTAAGGGGGAGAATGTTGTAAGTGTGAATAGGGTTATCACAAAGGAGGCTTAGAAAAATCTAGTTTCTAGCCTCAAGTGTGAAAACTCCAAGTTTTTTAGCTGGCTAGGTTTTGTCGGCATATTTTTAAAATTTCACATTTTCCTAATCTCCCCTAACCTCCTCCTATATTCTCTCTCCCTCCTTCCCCTTATTCCTCCACGTTCCCTAATCTCCTTATCCCTCCATTTCCTCTCCGTCCACTTATTCCTCCACGCTCATCTCCTTATCCCTCCCACCACCGTCGCTCACTCTTTCCCTTGATTCCCTCCAACCTTCTCCGCCAAACTCCACTTATTCAACTATTATATAATGCAATGTATTTTTAAGATTGTAAGGTAATGGGCATATATTTTAAAATAAACATTACTTCCGCTGCACATAGTGTGTCTGTTATATTGTTTTTTTAAGTGCATTGATCTCTGCACCCGACTTGTGCTTAGTCAACAAAAGGGACAATAGAGCCTTTAAGTTCATGTGCCTCGACCCAAAATATGTGTCACTGAGAGTTGTCATGTTTACCTCTAAAAATACCAATATCATTCTCATCGATGATTACCCATCTTCTTCTTTAGATATCCACATGGCTCATTCCGCTAAACTCTCATTTGAGGTTTTTGGCCATCCTCATGTTGTTGTGGATAGATCCCTGGTTTCCTAGATTCCCCCTCACCTCGGTGGTTCAAGCTGAATTTTGATGGCGCTTGCAAGGGTAATCCTAGTGATGCAAGTTGTGGTGGAGTGATCAGATATGATAGAGGTAAATATAAAGGCTTGGAATCCAAACAAACAACTTTCCAGAGGCTTCGACAGCTTTTCATGGCATTCAATTGGCCATCGAATCCAACATGCACCACATGATACTGGAATGCGACTCCTTGAACACAATAAAGTACTTGAAAATGGGTGTTGAATACACCCTGGAATGCGGGGCCGCTCATAGAAGAAACCATTCACCACCTAAGGGCGATAATGAACAGGTGTATCGAACATGTGTACATGGAAGGCAATAAGGTTGCAGATGCATGGACAAACTTTGGGTTAACATTTCACTCCTTTTCGATGTGGTGGGAGGACCTTCCCCAATGCATAATAAAATCTTACTATGAACTTGAGGTAGTCAATTATGGTTAACGCCATGATGCCAAGGACCATATTGCCCCACCATACGAGGTGCACAGGTGGACCTCACTACACTACAATGCCAAAGTGGTATATTGATTTTTGACTTCATGGAAAAAATGGTGGCATATACGTGTTCTCAGTAGTCACCCCTTTTCATTGGGTCGGTATCTCTTGGCATAGAAACTAGTGCAAACTTGTTGCCTTCCACCAACTCAGCGATGGTATTCCTAATATCAATGCCAATAAAATCCGTTGGAAAGGTGTGCGTGGACAAAGTGTAGAGAAGGAGCACCAAAGGAAACATGATACCTATCACATGTGTGAAATGATCCATCTAGGGACTACCACATCATGCCAGGATGATAACCACATAGAATGTGATGATAATCTTGTCAGGTTTGCACTTGCTTTGGACCTTGACGTGGCGGTTGATGCCCTGATGGCTCATCTATGGAGAAGTATTGTAAACATGGTAGGTCCCCTATGGTACACCCTGTCCACTGATAAAACATCCAACTACTCCTATCAACCTTTTCCACCACCTCAACCGCCTCCAATTTTGGTGCATGCCCACACCACGAACCAAATCATCCTTCAAAATTTATTGGACCATGCCTCAAGATATCTCACATCCGAAAGACCCAATAAACTGTGTCAATCAAGTTTCAAGGCCATGCATATCGGAATGAAGCAACTCTAGCCATGGGAAGGAAGGATTTTTCTAAACCAAGATACAAAGTGACTCATTATACTCATTAAGGCGAGTGGGGTGGCAAAACAGTGGCAAAAATATTTTTTTGTTGAGTAGAGAATTATTGCGCTTCATGAGCCCAACCAGTTGTAGTTGGACCCAATGGTCGAGGAGATCTTAGTGGTCTAAGGACTGTTAAACTTCATGAAAAAGTTTGATAGCCATGATCCTGACATATCTAGGGAATTTTTTCAGACTTGGGATAATGGAATCATTTCCTTAAAAGGCTTAACCTTTGATGCTACCACTGACATGCTTGTGGATATCATTGAGCTCCTGAACAAAGGTGAGATTATCCATAGGAACAAGCATTCCATGGCTGGTGAATTGGCACTGCTTCACGACAAGGGGAAGTTGCTAACTAAGAAATACAATAGGTACATTAGGGAAGGGCTTTCACCTCCATGGAACATGGTTATGGTTCTTGTAATGCAGTACTTAACTGTTGATGAGTTGACATCACCTTTGCATAGTTTCCACATGGCATTCCTTAACTATATCAAGGGTGTCAAGTAGATTAATATGCAAAAATACCTGTATCAGTAAATGGAGATATCCATCGATATTTTTAGATAGAGGAAATACACCAACCCCAAACACCAGGGCGTACATTACATCATTTACAATTTTGTCATCCAAAATTTGGATCAGCACATTGTGGAGCAAGAGAAACCTGGACTCGAACCTGAACCTATATCGCTGGCGATTATGGATGGTTCTCAGGATGCTCTAGGGGTGGAAATGGACAATGTCACTCCTATAAGATCTTGTTATCCTATGGAACTACCCCAAGTGGGGTCTTTTGTATCCCCAACATGCACTTTGTTTGATTCAAGAACATTAACAAAAAGTTAAGCCCATCCCCTGCTCACAAGAGCTAGAGGACCATGACAGGACCGTCCCTGGGTGCATCCTGCTTCATGTTGCAGATGGGAGATGTGGATGAGATTACTGATCTAGAAGATATAGTCATCCTTGCTACCTCTATGATCCTCAGAGCTAGCAAGATTATCATCCAGATGAATAAGCAGAAGAACACCATCTCATTGGAGGACGACCCCAAGGAAGATGAGGACTGTGTACTTGAATGATGGAGGTAGTCCTATTTTTGGATTGTCCCCTTTTGTGGCTCGGGATGATCTCTTTGATTTTTTTGTGTTTCTTGGTTTCCATTTTGTGCCTGCGAGCTGTCCCCTTTCATTGTAATAGGGTTTTTTGCTTGTTTCTAGTTTCTAGACTCAGCATATGGTCCACTTTTATCTTGTCCTATAGAGAGTTGAACCTTCATGGGATCCTATCTACATCATATTTATAAGGTTTTGGGTCCTTTTAAAAAAATTGTTATCAATAAAAAAAAATGTGGAACTTCAACTAGCAACTGTATAGATGCTAGGGAACTTCCTACAACATTAAAATTATAATTGAAAAAATATGGAAATATATTTAGGGGATTCACTAATTCACATTAATGCCAAAAAAAATGGTTGCATGAATTGGATAAAAAAAAAACCCTATTTTTTATGTTAATTGTATGTATCATCTTAGAGATGTGAGCAAACCTATAGAGAACAAAATCAAGTAACTAATAATTTAATCAATAATGATGTTGATCTTCATTTTAATAAAATTCAAATTTTAAAATTCAAATCGTTAAGTGAAATTTTATCTTTTAATTAAAATGATGTGAGATTTCGGAAACATGCCACTTTAATAAAATGAAAAATAAAAAATAAATTTGATAAAAAAATAAATTAAAAAATGTTTTAAATATAAGAACAAGCTAGACATGTTTTAAGCAACTATAATATTTTGATGAAAAAACCATGTATAATTTATTAAAAATAAATTCAATATATATAAATACCCAATGATAAACACCCTCTAAAGGTAATGGAAAATGGTCTTTATGTGTCACTTTGTTTAACTCTCTGTAATCCACACACACTCTCATTTTCCCATTTTTCTTTGAAATAATGACCAATGGTGAAACCCACTTACTGTCTGAAATTGGGTAAATGAATCATACATCTAAAAGTTCTTCAATTTCTTCTTTAAAAGTATATTTTTGAGAAGGATTTAGGCATATTCGAGGTTGTCTCACTGGTTTGACATCATCAGTGTATATCCTATGTGTACATATATCAGGATGAATGCTAGTCATATCCTTGTAACTCCAGGCAAAAACCTGAACATGTTGTTGTAGAACAAAAGATAGTTTAGTTTCTTGTTCATTAGTCAACCAACTATTAATATTTATAAATTTCCTTGGCTGTACTTCAATTTGTTTAATCCCTGGATAAATAGAATTGATTGCTTCATATCTGCTTATTAAAGAATTTAATGGATAGTGATGTGGCTGCAGATTATGAAATACTTTGGATTCTATTTCATATGTTATACCGGATGGAATCATTCCCTGCATAGGACATGTGAAAGAGGTAAGAATATGATGATGCCATCCATGTGGCAGTGTGAAAGAGCTTTCTTGTATGGGAATAGGTGACAAATATTCTAAAGTTTGTTCTTCATCCTTCCATAGCAGGTGATGGACAAGAATTTGATCATCTTTAAGTCCTTCTTCCTGTAATGTTTTCACTAGGATAGTTTCATCTTCAAAAATTTACCTTTCTTATGAATTGATTTCCTAAAAGTGTTTCTTCACTATTATTGTGGCCAAAGTGGCAATAGTTTCTTGTTCTTCATAAGACTCAAGATACCATATCTATCCAGAAAATTTAGTTGAAGGTTGGACTGGTGGATATAGGGAAATATTCTTAAGGTCAATGCCATTTGAAATAGTCATTTCTCCTAACCTGCAATCTATAAAAGCAGTTGTAGTAGCAAGCCAAGGTTGTCCTAGAATGATGGGATAACCATTAACTAAATTTCTAGGCTGCAATACCAAGAAATCTACAGGATATTCCCAGGAAGAAAATTCAATGGTAATATCTTCTAGGATCCCTTATGGCCTAGAAACTGACCTATCTGCCATTTCCAAAACTATGGTGGTAGGACTAAGATTATTGAGCTGCAGTTGTTGCATTGTTTCTTTAGTCATTACATTGATTGCAACTCTAAGATCAATTAGTACATTTGGAATTTGTATTAACCCAATAGTGATTGTGACTACTGGACTTCCTGGATCACTATATTTGGGAGGCACTAGTTTTCCAGATAGTAGGTCAGCCAACTTCCCTTCTACTTGCACAATTTTAGTAAAGGCTTTCTTCTTTCTACTAGGTATCTTGATACACAATTCATGAATGGTTTTTTGATTAAGGGCACATCCTTTATTTCTTGCAACAAAGTGAGGGAGATAGACATATTTTTAAGTTTTGTAACCAATTCTAATTCAGGAGTAGTAACAGTATGATAAAACCTTTCAGGGTATGACACTACTTCTAAAGAAGGTTCTTTTTACCCTTGCATTATTTCTGGTTTCTCTTCTTTTTCTTTTGTTTGTACTAGTTCTAAACGTGGAGACACTTGATTTCCATCAATTTCTTCAATTGTGGGTGGGGCAGGGTCAGGTAAAAATTTCCCTAAATGTAACTGGATATTACTATTGTCAAGTACATGAACTGCAGTAGTGTCTTCAGACTCACCTCCATAAATAGGGGCTACTTGTATGGTATTATTTGGGTTAGCCATAGGCTAAGCTAGAAGTGGGGGTTGCTTAACTGGTTGTGCTTGTTGAGATTGTATTCTTCCTTGAAAGTTCTAATTAGGAGTTGGTAGGAGGTTTTGATTTTACCCTTGATACCTTTTTTACCCTTTGTATGATGGGTATTGTGGCCCCCATATTTGCCCATATTGTTGATTTTGTGTCCAAGGTGGATTATCAGGATTCCAAGGAGGATGTGACCAATCTTGAGAAGATGCCCAAGATTGATTCCATGGTTGTGAATGTGGTTCTGAATATCCACAAGGCATATTCAAAGGATTTTATCCCCAACCTATAGGAAAATGAGGGGAACTCTAGTATTGTGAAAATTTGCCACTTGGCCTCTGCCCAATAACATTAGGTTCTTCAGTTTGAGTTTCCAAAACAATTTTTAGGTGAGGCAACAGATGACACCTATCAGTTTTATGCTCTTTTGAAAATATGCCACAAATAGTTGATAGAGAGATTCTATCCAAAGGACAATCATGTAGGGCATGCTTATTTCTACATCTAAGACAATAGATAGCCAAGGGTGGTGAAGAATTAAATTTTCAATTCCTTTTCCCTAATTCAAAATTTAATTATACAAGAATATTAGTTTTCATGTTAGTCATTTCTTCCATCAAATATTTTATATCAGTATTACTAGGATTCTACTTCCTTCTTATTTGTCTAGTGCGGGAATAATTTTTGCATAACTCTACAATATCATTAATCTCAAGTTGGTTTATATCTCCTTTTCCCATTAAATCCAATACTTCTCTGGAATCATCCTACAAACATCTCAAAAATATAGTTTTTAATAAGTCAATTTCTACAAGACCACATCTCTTTTGGATAAACATAAATCTATCAAGATAATCCTCTAAGTTTTCATATTCTCTATAGTTTTTAATAAGTCAGTGTATAATCCGAAATAACTCATCCTTCCTATTTCTCACTCTATAATACACCTGATACTTATCCAAAAATACAGTTTCCATTTGATCCCAAGTGTGGATTGAATCAGGTTCAAGGCTCATAAACCATCACAAGGCTACATATTTGAGTGTGGAGGAAAATAACTTCATTTTCTAGTTGTCATTGACATAATCATAAGTCTGACATAAAACTTTGAATTCAAACAAAAATTGGTTAGGATCCTCAGAAACAATTCCCCTAAAGGTTGGCAATACTGAGGGTGAAATTGTTTTCATAGGAGCATTCTGAGTAGGATTTAGACAAATAGGGTATTCAAAAGTTCTAACAGAAGGATTATCAGCATCATGACCAACAATATTCCTATCACGTTCTCCTTGTTCTACCATAGGTGCTTCCTCAGTTTTGACTTGTTCAACTAGTTCATATGGATCAACCCTATGGGTATGTCTAGAAGCAAGTGCCTCTAAGAGTTCTTCTTGTAAATATCCTAAAATTTTAGTTAATGAAGAAGATGATTCTCGTTTAAGTCTTTCAAGAATTTCATACATAGGCAGATCTTCACCTGATCGTGAAGAACGCCTTGGTGGAAAATAGCTAGTTCTGATAAACCTTCCTCTTTCATATCTTGGCCTATGCATTCATGCTCATCCACTAAATGAACTAGAATTCAGTTTTAAAAAATTGTTACCTGTAATAGGACAATTCCTAGATTGCTATGCTTCTCTTAAAAACACCTAAAATATCCCTGACAATGGTGCCAAAAATGATGAGTGTCATCAATTATTCATCATTTAGTCATTATACTTGTCAATCCAGGGCGGTGTCCAATGGTTGTATACGATAGGAAAGGTAAGCAGTTTAAGGATCAGTTCATTCAGGAGATGGCTTTATTGGTGAAACAGTTAGCATTTGGGGGTTTGATGTCACCTCTAAATCCTATAAACTAAAATTGACTCCTATTTACCCTTACAGAAATGAAATTGCAGGAATTGAAACTTTGCAGGAAAAAGGAAACTATCTAAATTTGCAGAATGATAGAAATGAAGTATTGCAGAACTAGAAATAACAGAAAATAAACTTTGCAGAATTGAAATGCACACTTTGCATAAATTAAACCTAGTTACAGTAACAAAATTCAAAGGACAGGAATTAAAATGTTGCAAAACTAAAACAACAGGGAGTTCACTGATACAAACTGGAAATGCCAAAATCTAAAAACAACTGTTGAAAATAGGGAATATCAAAAAATGTTGTAGGATGCAAGAATCTATGCTAAGTGGTCAGCTGACATGCACACACTTCTATAATAATTACAAATTATCACATGCAATCTAAAATAGCACAACTAAAAATGTGAAATAGAAACTATCAGGTTCCTGCTAATTTGTTGCAGCAAGAAATGAGCAGAAAACCTGTCAAAGTTGTTCCTTCTCCTAGGCCTGGAAGTGGCCCTTGCTCCCTGAACCAGAAGAAGGTGGAAATAACTATTCTAAACTATCTAAATCTCACACACATTCACTCAGAATGCCAACATAATGGAAAAATTGCACCTTTATTGATTCTGCAGTAGCATTACAGTAGTGCAGGAAAATACCTGCAAAATATTGTTCTGCTACAATAAAACAACTTATCTATTCTGGAATTCTTCTACACCTATATCCTATATGCTCAACTGAATGGGAGCTAGGTTATTTATATTATTCTATTACAATGTTGATATGAGTTGTTGTTGTTCTTCAGGGATGCCATCAACTATTTCAGAACTATTTTCCTAATATGCAGGAATTTGTTCTGCTATAGTTTATCCATTTGCTTTGTTGGCCTACAACCATTGGGAGAAAGGTGTTGGAAGGAGTAAAAAAACCCCTTAGATAGCTGAAACCATCCTTATCTCACCATTTTCCATTGTCTTGACCATTCTGTGGCTGATTTTGACCAAAACTATTCCTGCTCCGCTCATTCTAGAGCTGCTCCAGAATATCAGGTAGTATAACAGTTCTTGTGCTAATCCATGCATCCGATGCATAGGAAAGTGGTTTTGACTATGTGAAAATTCTCCTACCATCCTCAGAAGACCTATTCCACCATTGGCATGTGCTGGAGCTGACCAATTCCAAGCCATGTTGTGTATGCACAACTGGCTAGAATTTATATGGTCAATATTCTGTTTCTGCATAGTCAGCTTAATTTGAATAGGTTTTGGCACCCTTTTTAGCATTTGAATTTGTTAAAAGGTAATGAAAGCAAATGGAATGATTTCAGAACTGAATACATATCAACACCTATTATTACAACTTCAAATAAATCCTAATTTGCTAGATAATTCAGCTGAAATAGGTCAAAAATGCAGAAAAATAGTCAAAATAGAATATATGCTCTTCAACATTTAAAACATGTAAATACTAATACATAATGCATTCTATCACCATAATCAGCATCAAAACATAACATAAGGTGTTTCAAAGAGTTTATAAGTTATCAAAAATAGTCTATGGATGAGGCAATTCCCAGCCTCATCATTTCCCCCAACTTATTATAATGCATGTCCTCATGCATTCTGTGCAGCTATAGAGGCACATAGATCTATGTCAAGATATATTTCATGATACTTCCATAGTCTTCCCCCAATATTATAATATCCTCGATGCTCCTTTATTTCTCTAAGCCATTCTTGGAATTGTTCATCATATTGAGGATCATTGTCAAAGAAATAAGGGATAGGGGTGATGATTGTTGGTGACCTATACCTGAGACCTACCCATTGTTCCTTTACTTCCAAGATGGTCTGGATAATACTTTCTGCTCTTCGTCTTGACCACAACAAGTTGTTTGGAGAGATGGGCTCCCTCTTTTGTAGTGATATGGGTAATTCTCCCCATCTACTTTTGCATGTTGATAAAGCATCAACAAAATATTCTGCATAGAAATCTTGAAAATGAGTCATACACCTCTGAAGATTTCCCATATACATATTTTTGACCCTTGTATCTCTCATCAGAGTATAATGTTGGTAGGTGGAATCTCTGTGGTTAAGATGAATAGGTCTGATGAGTAACACTGCTTGTAGCTCCATCTCCTTACTTTCTTTTCCTGTTCCTAGTGAATTTGGTTTTGCAATGTTGACATAAAAGCCCTCAATTGGAGATCACCTATAAATATGTGTGGCAAGAATATCACTTCAGTTGGTAAGAAGAAGTTATGTAGGAATAGCTCACATAACAGGTTCTGTTGGGCTACTAAACTCTACCAAAATGTTTCTAAAAACTCTCTAGGAGTTTCCAGCTTATGAGGAAGACCAGAAGCAATTCTCATTAATTGCCATCGAAGATATTTCTCTTTCAATATCAAACTATAGAATCTTTCTGGTCTCCTACACTGCACTAGACACTCTATAATTTGACATGTTTCTTGTACCTACTCCTGCAACTTACTGATGTCTGTATTTTTAGCTTCTAGTTGTTCTTTCAGAGGTTTTAAAGACAAGATTTGTGTCTCTAGCTTATGACACTGCCCCATCCAGTATGCTATATCCTCATTGTATTTTGTTAATGTCACTGTATCTGGAGGCCTAATTATAGGTTGCATCTATGGGATAATATTTACTTGTATGCCTACTTATCTGTTTCAATAGTGGGTAAATCTGTTTGTATCCTAGTTTCTGTTGTTTCCACTTCAGGTGTAACAAATGAAATCAAGTCAACAAAAACTTGAGGGGAATGTATATTTACCTCTTCTTGTACTTCTATCCCTCATCAATATCATGTTGCTTGTATCTCTTTGTTGTAGATCCTCGACATGTTGTATAATTGCTTCTAAATTTTCATGCTCTGATTTATTTTCCTCATGTTGGGCTATTTGAATGGGTATTTCCTCTATTTCCACTTCCCTGATGGGTGATTCCCTTTCAGGTAAGGCTATATCTCTATATTCTTCAGCTAATTCTAGCAAAATGTTAGCCAATTCATCTCCAGAATCAGTTTGCATAGGTTGTTGCTCTAGAATGGACAACCTAGCTTTTAACTCTTTGATTTCTTGTTGCAATTTAGCAATCTGTTCATATTTTTCCTTCATGGAGGCCTCATTTTTCTCAATCCAACCCATTTGTGTCTTGATGACACTTCTGGCAGCATGTAACTAGGTTTGCATATCAACCTCTTCTTCAGAACCAGAGTATTCTTCAGAATCAGAATTTGTAGAATCATAATAGTCAACTAGTTGGATTGTAGGCATTTCTGTATCTAAATCTATTGTTGTGCCTACTCCTACATCTTTTGGACCTGTATATATATTCTGGATACCTGTATTTTTATATTCCTCCATGAATTCCTCTTCCTGCAATGTGTCTTCACCAGACAAATCAATATGCTCTGTCACACCTTCTTTTACCTCTTCTTCCATGGCACTAGATTTTTGAAGTCTTGAGGACCTCCGTAACCCTAGAGTAGGTTGTTTTTGTTTCTTTGTAGATTTTGGAATAGAGCTTGTCGATTCTAGAGCAAACTCTGTTCAGGTGTTTTTCCACCTTTCTCTTCTTGAACTTCCAAATTCTTAGTATTGTAGGAAAAATAGTTACATTTTAGAAAATGTAACTTTCCTCTCTTTCTTCTTAGGATCAATCTTAGATTTCTCTTTGCTTCCTGTCCTGAGGATGGAGGTCCTTGTGAGAAGAGGAATTTTTTAGAGGATTCAATTTCAATGTTGACTTTCATCTCCTCAGATTTCACCCTCTACCTCTTCTTCAGATCTAGGGCTTTCAACTTCTAATTCATTCCATGCAGAGAAAAATCATTCAAAACTCCTAGGGTTTCCCCTAAAGTGATGTTTGCAGATGAGCTTGATGAGCCCATGGTGTTTGGGAGTGCCCTTTCCTTCTTGGTATTTTCTAGCCATATTTTTCAATTCCTGGTGAAGGTATAAGGGAAGATTTATCTTGACCTCCGGGTTTGAATGACCATGCCATAAATGATTCAAAATTCTGACATGATGCCCAAATAGAATAGGAAATTGTCCATCACAGGTTAAAAACCTAATAACCCACATAGCTACATCATCCCATGGAGGTGGTAGACTAGACCGTTTAACCCCTTTGTAGATATTCTTACTCATTAAAAATTCAATTGGTCTGTCTCCTTCTTCCCTAAACTGGTTAACAATTTCTACTAAAGCATTTTTACCAGTTTTCACAATCTGAACTCCTTGCAAAGGCATTTCAGTAATATGGCTAAGAATTTTTGGAGTTACCTGGATGGTCATGCCACTAATATGGACTTGGTTGTTTCTGAATGTTTGGGTGAACTCAGCTACCAACCCTTCAGAATATCCATCGAACTTGCTTAGAAATGACATGAACCCACCTTCCGTGAAGACCCGTAGGGATTCAGAATCCTTTTGCAAATACTCAATATTTTTGGTTCAACCCTATTTTTCTTACCCCCATTGTAAATTGCTTGTGCTCTGTGTATTTTAGCCCTGAAAATTTTGGTCAGAAGTTATCTCCAATTTGGAATGATCAATTTCATTTGAAGCTTATGTTTGGCTTTGAGGAGTAAATTTTGGCAGTGCAGGAACGACTTCAGAAAGTGTCTAAGAACGTGAATTGGACACATGGCAGAGTTTTATTGCATAGAGGAGTCCTTAATGATCTATTTTACTACGTGTCATTGAATGATTATGGCCTTGGTTGAGGTGACATAGAATCACCAATCTTATGGTGGTTTCCTTTTCCAAACTTTACCTTGATACGTGTGTCGTAAACTTTTGCATGCCTCAAAACCATATGTTGCCTTGAACTCTGTAGTTGAAACTCATGCTCCATTTCATATTTCCAACCCCAATGGTAACAAAACTTGAGAGGACACGTGTTACCTTCTATTTCCAACTAATTCGCTCTTAAACTCGTTTAGAGTTTATTGAATCATTCTAAAGCGTAATGTTATTTCAAATTCTAGAGCACGAGTTTTTTTTATTCCAAAGTGCTTTCTACCTTCTGGTTCTGGAGCTTCTATTTATGAACAACATTCTCATTCTGGAGCATTATCATGTAGAAGCATTTGAAGACATCGACTAAAACTTTTCATGATCATATCATAGCCACATCTCCCATTGACCAGATGGATAACTTTTGAATCAACCTTATGTATGCCTTATATACTAACTAGGGATATTATACACTACATACTAGATATCAACAATGTTCTAAAATGAAAAAGGCACATACCTGATATAACCATTTATCTACATTTGTACAGATGGTTGTTCCTGCTGATTCCAACTGGTTGCTCTACTGACTAAGATAGGTGCAATCTGAAAATAGGTGAAACAGTGATTGTGAGAAAAGACATAATAGTGATGGTGGGTCCAAATTGTGATTTCAACAAGGCAAACATGCCGGAAGACCGGTTTTCATGCAAGCCTAATTTAGAAGCGCCTCAAAGAGGTTTTCACTTTCTGAATTATTCATTTTTTTATCATTTTTTTTTTTTTTTATTGTTTTTTCAATTTCTTTCATGTTACTCTGCTGAGTCCGGTGTGGAAGAAGTGTTTTCTTCCAACATGTGTACATCCAAGTTTTCCACTTGCTTGAGAAACTCCTCTTTAGTTAGTGGTTTATGGTATATCTGAAGACGATGTCCATTAACCACCAACTTTCATCGTGAATCATCAATAGGTGAAAGGTGAACAACTCCATTTTCAAACACTTCCTCAATCTGATATGGTCCAAGCCACCTAGTCTGCAACTTTCCAGGATAGTCTTCATAATGAGAGTCAAACAACAAAGCCCAATCGCCTTGCTAAAATTTTTGTTGTTGAATGTGACTGTCATGCCACAATTTTTGTTGTGCTTGGATCATCTCAGTCTGGTGCAATGCATCCATTCGTAGCTCATCCAATGCATTGAGCTGCAGAATTCGGTCCGTTTGTGCCTGTGACAAATCAATACCTACATCCAAAGCAGTTCGAAGAGTCAGTAACTCAAATTCAATAGGCAAAAGAGGCTTTTTACCATAAACCAATTCATATGGTGTAAATCCAGTGGTGGATTTCCAAGTAGTGTTGTAAGCCCAAATTGCTTCAGGTAGTTTGTCCAACCAATTCCTCCTATGGGCTGCTATGGTTTTAGTTAAGATTCTCTCTAGTTCCCTATTAGTCACTTCAACCTGTCCATTGGCTTGTGGATGATAAGGTGAGGATTTCTTGTGCTTGATTTGATATAGTTGAATAAAAGCTTCAACAACTCTTGAGGTAAACTGAGGTCCTTGATCTGTGGTGATGGATTGTGGGGCCCCAAAATGCAGGAAAATCTATGAATACAGGAAATCAACAACTTTTTCTTCTCGAGCATGCTTAAAAGCATGGGCTTCTACCCATTTGGTTACATAGTCAGTACATACCAAGATATGCACTTTCCCTTGGGAAGGAGGGTCAATGGGTCCTACAAAATCTAGCCCCCATCTCTCAAATGGTTCTGTTCCTATTTGAGGTTGTAATGGCATTTCACTAGTGAAGGTAGGTTTTCCCATCCTTTGGCATGCATCACAATGTCTGACATATCTTTTCACATCTTTATGTAAATATGGCTAGTAGTAACCAGTACCCAAAATATTTTGAATGGTGCTTTTTACTGAATAATGTCCTCTTGACGGTTCATCATGACATGCCCATAAGATATCATATACCTCGTCCTTGCGGATACACCTACGTAAAACATGGTCAGGACTGCATTTAAACAATAAGCCTCCTATCCATTTGAAAGAAGAACTTTGCTTGATTAACTGTTTCTTTTGCTTAGGAGTAAAGTGAAGAGGAATCTTTCCTGTAGCCAAGTAATTAGCTATATCTGCAAACCATGGAGATTGTACAGAAATAGCAAATAATTTTTCATCTAGGAATGTATCTTCTACCAATTCTCCTGTATCTGCATTTGGCAACCTTGACAGAAAATCTGCTACTACATTAGTTTTCCCTGGTTTATTAATTATGGTGATATCAAATTCCTACAACAGTATTAACCAACGAATAATTCTTGCACTAACCAAAGGTTTATTCATCAAGTATTTTATGGCAGCATGATCCGTATGGATGAATACTTGATATCCTGTGATATAGTGTCAAAATTTATTAATAGCATATATCACAGCTAAGAATTCCTTTTCAGTGGTGGTGTAGTTCTTTTCAGCTCCTGTCAAGTTTTTACTGATGTAATAAATGGCATAATGCTCCCCATTTTCAATTTGTCCTAATGCAGCTCCAATAGCAATATTGGAAGCATCAGTCTGAATATGGAATGGCAGTTCCCAATTAGGTCCTCTCAATACAGGGGGAGTTGTTAACTTTTCTTTCAATACTTCAAAATATGTTTGACACTCAGTAGACCAAGTAAATTCAGAATCCTTAGTTAGTAATGCAAACATTGGATTGGCTATGGTACTAAAATTGGCAATAAATCTATGGTAGAAACCAATGTGTCCCAAGAAACTCCTTACATCAGTTTGAGTTTTTGGAGGAGGAAGGTTTTTAATGACTTCCACCTTTTTAGGATCAACCTTGATCCCATAAGAGGAAATATGATGACCAAGGACAATCCCTTCCTCCATCATTAAGAAGCATTTCTCAGGATTAAGAGACAGATGGTATGTTTCACAACGTATTAAAACTTTTTCAAGTTGTTCTAAGGTATACTCAAAACTATCTCCAAACACTGTGAAATCATCCATGTAAATTTCTACACTCTCATTTGTCAAATCAGAGAATATGGCCAAAACAACTCTTTGAAATGTTGTTGGAGCATTACACAAACCGAAGGGTAAAACTTTGTAAGCAAATGTTCCCCAAGGGCAGGTGAAAGTAGTCTTTTCCTGGTCTTCTGGTGCAACCTGTATTTGATTATAACCACTAAAACCATCAAGAAAATAGAAGAATTTCTTACCAGCAAGGGTATCTAACACTTGGTCTATAAATGGTAATGGAAAATGGTCTTTATGTGTCACTTTGTTTAACTCTCTGTAATCCACACACACTCTCATTTTCCCATTTTTCTTTGGAACAATGACCAATGGAGAAACCCACTTACTATCTAAAATTGGGTAAATGAATCCTACTTCTAAAAGTTTTTCAATTTCTTCTTTAACAATATCTTTCAGAGTAGGATTCAGGCATCTTTGAGGTTGTCTCACTGGTTTGACATCTTCAGTGTATATCCTATGTGTACATACATCAGGATGAATGCCAGTCATATCCTTGTAACTCTAGGCAAAATCCTGAACATGTTTCTGTAGAACAACAAATAGTTTGGCTTCTTGTTCATTAGTCAGCCAACTATTAATATTTAGAACTTTCCCTGGTTGTATTTCAATTTGTTTAATCCCTGGATAAATAGAATTGACTGCTTCATATCTGCTGATTAAAGAATTTAATGGATAGTGATGTGGCTGCAGAGTATGAAATACTCTGGATTCTGTTTCATAGGTGATGTCGGATGGAATCATTCCCTGCATAGGACATGTGAAAGAGGTAAGAAGATGATGATGCCATCCATGTGGTAGTGTGAAAGAGCTTTCTTGTATGGGAATAGGTGACAGATGTTCTGAGGTTTGTTCTTCATCCTTCCATAGCAGGCGATGGACAAGAATTTGATCATCTTTAAGTCCTTCTTCCTGTAATGTTTTCACTAGGACAGTTTCATCTTCAAAAATTTCCCTTTCTGGTGAATTGACTTCCTCAATGTGTTCCTTCACTATTACTGTGGCCAAAGTGGCAATAGTTTCTTGTTCTTCATCAGACTCAGGATACCATATCTGTCCAAAAAATTTGGTTGAAGGTTGGGCTGGTGGATACAGGGAAATCTTCTTAAGGTCAATGCCATTTGAAATAGTCATTTCTCCTGACTTGCAGTCTATAAAAGCAGCTATAGTAGCAAGCCAAGGTCATCCTAGAATGATGGGATAACCATTAACTGAATTTCTAGGCTGCAATACCAAGAAATCTATAGGATACTCCTAGGAAGAAACTTCAATGGCAATATCTTCTAGGATCCCTTCTGGCTTGGCAACTGACCTATCTACCATTTCCAAAACTATGGTGGTAGGACTGAGATTATTGAGTTGTAGTTGTTGCATTGTTTCTTTAGTCATTACATTGATTGCAGCTCCAAGATCAATTAGTACATTTGGAATTTGTATTAACCCAATAGTGATTGTGACTATTGGACTTCCTGGATCACTATATTTGGGAGGCACTAGTTTTCTAGATAGTAGGTCAGCCAACTTCCCTTCTACTTGCATAGTTTTAGGAAAGGCTTTCTTCTTTCTACTAGGTTTCTTGATACATAATTCTTGAATGGTTTTCTTGATTAAGGGCACATCCTTTATTGCTTGCAACAAAGGGAGGGAGATAGACATATTTTTAAGTTTTGTAACCAATTCTGATTCAGGAGTAGTGATAGTATGATCAAACCTTTCAGGGTATGGCACTACTTCTGAAGAAGGTTCCTTTTGCCCTTGCATTTTTTTGGTTTCTCTTCTTTTTCTTTTGTTTGCATTGGTTCTGAATGTGGAGACTCTTGCTTTCCATAAATTTCTTCAATGGTGGGTGGGGTAGGGTCAGGTAAAACTTTCCCTGAATGTAATTGGATATTACTATAGTCAAGTACATGAACTACAGTAGTGTCTTCAGACTCAACTCCATAAATAGGGGTTGCTTGTCTGGTATTATTTGGGTTAGCCACAGGCTGAGCTGGAAGTGGGGGTTGCTTAACTGGTTGTGCTTGTTGAGGTTGTATTCTTCCTTGAAAGTTTTGATTAGGAGTTGGCAACAAGTTTTGAGTTTGCCCTTGATACCTTTGTTGCCCTTGATATGATGGGTATTGTGGCCCCCATATTTGCCCATATTGTTGATTTTGTGTCCAAGGTGGATTAACAAGATTCTAGGGAGGATGTGACCAATCTTGGGAAGATGCCCAAGATTGATTCCATGGTTGTGAAGGTGGTTCTGAATATCCCCAAGGCATATTCCAAGGATTTTATCCCCAACTTGTAGGAAAATGAGGGGCATTCTGGTATTGTGAAAAGTTGCCACCTGGCCTCTGCCCAATAACATTAAGTTCTTCAGTTTGAGTTTCCAAAATAGTTTTTAGGTGAGGCAACAGATGACACCTATCAGTTTTATGCCCTTTTGAACATATGCCACAAATAGTTGAGATAGAGGTTCTATCCAAAGGATAATCATGTAGGGCATGCTTATTTTTGCATCTAGGACAATAGATAGCTAGGGGTGGTGAAGAATTAGATTTTGAATTCCTTTCCCCTAATGCAAAATTTAATTGTACAAGAATATCAGTTTTCATGTTAGCCATTTCTTCCATCAAATATTTTATATCAGTATTACCAGGATTCCGCTTCCTTCTTCTTTGCCTAGTGCAGGAATAATTTTTGCATAACTCTACAATATCATTAATCTCAAGCTGGTTTATATCTCCTTTTCCCATTAAATCCAATACTTCTCTGGAATCATCCTGCAAACCTCTCAGAAATATAGTTTTTAATAAGTCAGTTTCCATAGGACCACATCTCTTTTGGATAAAGGTAAATCTATCAAGATAATCCTCTAAGTTTTCATCCTCTTCTTGTCTAATCTGAAATAACTCATCCTTCCTATTTCTCACTCTACAATACTCTTGATACTTATCCAAAAATGCAGTTTCCATTTGATCCCAAGTGCGGATTGAATCCGGTTCAAGGCTCATAAACCATCGTAAGGCTGCATCTTTGAGTGTAGAGGGAAATAACTTTAGTTTTTGGTTGTCATTGACATAGTCATAAGTCTGACATAGAACTTTGAATTCAAATAAGAATTGATCAGGATCTTCAGAAATAATTCCCCTAAATATTGGCAATATTGAGGGTGAAATTGTTTTCATAGGAGCATTCTGAGTAGGATTCAGATGAATAGGGTATTCAAAAGTTCTAATAGGAGGATTGTCAGCATCATGACCAACAATATCCCTATCATGTTCTCCTTGTTCTGCCATAGGTGCTTCCTCAGTTTTGACTTGTTCAACTGGTTCATATGGATCAGCCCTATGGGTATGTCTAGAAGCAAGTGCCTCTAAGAGTTCTTCTTGCAAAGATCCTAAAATTTTAGTTGATGAAGAAGATGATTCTCATTTAAGTCTTTCAGGAAGTTCATACATAGGCATATCTTCACCTGATCATGAAGAACACCTTGGTGGAAAAGATCCAGTTCTGATAAACCTTCCTCTTTCGTCTCTTGGCCTATGCATTCATGCTCATCCACTAAATGAACTAGAATTCAGTTTTCAAGAACTGTTACCTATAACAGGACAGTTCCTGGACTGCTATACTTCTCCTAACAACACCTAAGGTATCCCTAGCAATGACACCAAAAATGATGAGTGTCATCAATTATTCATCATTTAGTCATTATACTTGTCAATCCAGGGTGGTGTCCAATGGTTGTATATGATAGGAAAGGTAAGCAGTTTAAGGATCAGTTCATTCAGGAGATGGCTTTATTGGTGAAACAGTTAGCGTTTGGGGGTTTGATGTCACCTCTAAATCCTATAAACTAAAATTGACTCCTATTTACCCTTACAGAAATGAAATTGCAGGAATTGAAACTTTGTAGGAAAAAGGAAACTATCTAAATTTGTAGAATGATAGAAATGAAGTATTGCAGAACTAGAAATAACAGAAAATAAACTTTGCAGAATTGAAATGCACACTTTGCATAAAGTAAACCTAGTTACAGTAACATAATTCAAAGGACAGGAATTAAAATGTTGCAAAACCAAAATAGCAGGGAGTTCACTGATACAAACTGGAAATGCCAAAATCTGAAAACAACTGTTGAAAATAGGGAATATCAAAAAATGTTGTAGGATGCAAGAATCTATGCTAAGTGGTCAGCTGACATGCACACACTTCTATAATCATTACAAATTATCACATGCAATCTAAAATAGCATAGCTAAAAATGTGAAATAGAAACTATCAGGTTCCTGCTAATTTGCTACAGCAAGAAATGAGCAGAAAACCTATCAAAGTTGTTCCTTCTCCTGGGCCTGGAAGTGGCCCTTGCTCCCTGAACTAGAAGAAGGTGGAAAGAACTATTCTAAACTATCTAAATCTCACACACATTCACTCAGAATGCCAATATAATGGAAAAATTGCACCTTTATTGATTCTGTAGTAGCATTACAGTAGTGCAGGAAAATGCCTACAAAATATTATTCTGCTACAATAAAACAACTTATCTATTCTGGAATTCTTCTACACCTATATCCTATATGCTCAATCGAATGGGAGCTAGGTTATTTATATTATTCTATTACAATGCTGATATGAGTTGTTGTTGTTCTTCAGGGATGCCATCAACTATTTCAGAACTATTTTCCTAATATGCAGGAATCAGTTCTGCTACAGTTTATCCATTTGCTTTGCTGGCCTACAACCATTGGGAGAAAGGAGGTGGAAGGAGTAAAACAACCCCTTAGATAGCTGAAACCATCCTTATCTCACCATTTTCCATTGTCTTGACCATTTTATGGCTGATTTTGACCAAAATTGTTCTTGCTCCGCTCATTCCGGAGCTGCTCCAAAATATCAGGCAGTATAACAGTTCCTGTGCTAATCCGTGCATCCGATGCATAGGAAAGTGGTTTTGACTATGTGAACATTCTCCTACCATCCTCAGAAGACCTATTCCACCATTGGCTCATGCTGGAGCTGACCAATTCCAAGCCATGTTGTGTATGCACAACTGGCTAGAATTTATATGGTCAATATTCTATTTCTGCACAATCAGCTTAATTTGAATAGGTTTTGGCACCCTTTTTAGCATTTGAATTTGTTAAAAGGTAATGAAAGCAAATGGAATGATTTCAGAATTGAATACATATCAACACCTATTATTACAACTTCAAATAAATCCTAATTTGCTAGATAATTCAGTTGAAACAGGTCAAAAGTAGAAAAATAGTCAAAAGAATATATGCTCTTCAACATTTAAAACATGTAAATACTAATACATAATGCATTCTATCACCATAATCAGCATCAAAACATAACATAAGGTGTTTCAAAGAGTTTATAAGTTATCAAAAATAGTCCAATCTTGATACAGGGCCCTTTAACCACCGAAAGAGCAAACCTAAAAAGATAAATAAAAGATAATAGTAAAAGTCAAATCAAAATGAAGAGTGGTAAATTAAAGATAACAGTAAACATCAAATCAGAATGGAGAGTGGTAAGATAAAGCTAACAGTAAACATCAGACCCGAATTACCAGTGGTAAGTTAGTGTTGAAAATTTTACGTTTAAGGTTGGATATTTTTATCTCATCATGAATTCTCATAAAGATAGACTTTTCATAAATTTGAGCTTACCAATAAGGAATTTAACATACAACCACACACCATAGTTTGAATATTGGATCTCCCGAAGAAAAGCCAAAGCCCAAATAGTTAGTTCCTTTTAATATTAGTTTTTTTTTGCAAAAACAAAGTTAAAAGATCTAACAATTCCATGAATTAAATGGGGGCATAAAATATCTAACAATTCAGGGATTTGAATGGGGGCGAAAAACATTTTGTAGCTATCAAATTGCTTAAAATAAAATTTTAAGGTAAAGCATGGTTTTTTTTCTTTGAAAGGATTATGTTCCTTGTGTAGTGATTTAACTTGGGTCTTCTTGGCAAGAACCCAAATACATACCATTCCTGTTAAAACTTTAAAATTCTAGCGTAAAACATGGTTTTCTTTTATTGTGGTTTGAACTTGGTTCTTGGGTCTAGCGTAAAACATGGTTTCCTTTTATAGTGGTTTGAACTTGGTTCTTGGTTCTCTTAGAGGAGAACCCAATGACATACCACTACTATATCCCAACGGAGATAAAAAAAATAAAAATAAATAAAACACAGATTTTTGAAAGGTCCAATCCCTTGTGTGTGGTGATTTGAACATAGTCTCCTAAATAATTAAAGACATACCATTAAATAAAAATTTAAATACATACTACTAAGATATAAATTTTACTCTTAAAAATCTTAACAAATATTAATATAAAAAAATAAAATTAATATAAAGAAAATAAAAAATTCATAATATTATGAAAGTTTTATAAACTATAATGCTATTAATTTAAATTAGTTAAATCTTTAGAAAAAGATTTAGGTTTTAAACTTAATAACTGATACAAGTTGTTATAATATTTAAATTAAATTTATTTTAATCTTATATAAGGATGTACATGGTTTACTTGTGGTACTAAACATACCGCAAGTTAAAAGAACAGAGCTCTTACAGTTGCAGATACAGTACATCGCTTACATTCACGTGTGGCGCTATGAAACATAGTCTATATGCAAGGAAACCTGAATTTGCAGATATGGTACACCACTTCCATTCATATGTGGCTCTATGAAACATAGTGTATATGCAAGGAAACCTGAATTCGAATGTAAATTTCTACACGTAAGTATAGCTTCATTACTGTATTTTGTAGCTGAGCTCTCAATTCTCTTAAGGTAATCCTGCAATTGCTCTTCAAAACCAACACAAAAGAAATCAAATGGAAAGGGAACAAAAAGTACTAGTATTAACTTTTATCATACAGATCTACACATTATTATCCCCTGTTACACCTGCGCTTGTATTTCTATACATATCCCATTTACATTCATTGTTTTATTCTATATCACTCCACTCCACGTCCACAGATCTTGACAGATCTTCTTCTACCATTTTTGTCTACAATCTCTGTCACAGCTTTTATCTGCATTGAATTTACAAGAAAAGGGTAGAAATCAGGTACATTCTTTCTATTCTGTAAAACCTATATACAAACCAAATCTTTTAATCCCTTAGTGGTAGCTCGATTGATTATTTCATTTGTCCTAGACTATCAACGATATCATACTTTAAACATCAAAACTAATGAACCTTCAAAAGTAAAATGTTGAAACAAGTTTGAGTACCTTTTCAAACAGGTTTATCTTAAATCACAAAGTTTCGACATGAGCGAGAATATTTTTTACGAAGAGATCAATAAAATCCAATCCCTGTAGGTAATT
The DNA here is from genome assembly GCA_028583015.1 of Wollemia nobilis. NCBI lineage: Eukaryota > Viridiplantae > Streptophyta > Pinopsida > Araucariales > Araucariaceae > Wollemia > Wollemia nobilis. The sequence continues at coordinate 250,620 of JAQPPZ010000897.1, read as the reverse complement.
TCATGTAAAAAAATAAATACCCTTTACATTTGCTGGAGAATCAGTTGGGATGCCCCAAGCTTGAGCGATTGGAATGCAAGTGGAAGCGTCCACTACGCCTTGACGAAGACGAGTGCAGAAACACTTATCCTCACAAAAACTTCTCAGAGATGTACATCATGTAGTAGAGGGATGACTCTTCTGAGAGCCGACACAATCCATCAACAATACTGTACTGCACACCTTCGGAGTAGGGGCCGCAGCCGCCCCATTAATAAGCCCAAACCAATAATAAAAACACAGGAGACAAAATCCCATAATCACCCCGCCCTTCAAGTTCATGATTCCTCCCATAATCATACGCTAGACCTGTAATGCACAGAGGAATTACTTGGAGCAATGGGTATAAATTGAGATAACTATCCTCTCCGGTGAAGCTGAAGGTGAAATTAAATCATATGAGCATTCGATTTGAGTGGAAGTGTGAAATAAATGCGACGTGTATGGCTGTAGAGGTGAGGCTGGAGCCGATCAATCAACTAAGGAAGAATTTTGAGCTTGAAGGGAAAGGAAAAGGAGTCCTTTTCTGAAGGGAAGAAGAGTTAAATAAAGCGGACCCACTCGGCCGGACACTGTGAGAGCCCTTTCATTTTCTCTGTTGAGTTTCCTAACGTGAAAAGATTCCTTTGCTATATGACGTTTAAGGCCAATATTGTTATGTAAATAGCATTTCGTATGCGCTACACCTTCGGACCACGTCAGCAATTCACGAATTATCACATAAAGTTTTAACATCTGGAGGATTACGGAAATAGTTATGGATGTATATATAAAACCGGGATTATGAAGGAAAGGCATCCAAATAAAATTTTAAATTTAATTTAATTTAAAAAATTATATATTATTTCACATTTATTAATAAATGTTTTATAAAAATAATAAATTTATAAAAATAAATTTTATAATTGTTAAGATTTGATTGAATAAATAAAAAATAGGGTTACACATTCTATTGCTACAACGATGTCTAAACTAAATGAAACATGATGGATATACACATGCTCTATGAAAATCACGTCCCTTTTAACATATATTAATCAAAAACCAAATATTTAATTAAAAAACTAAATATTTGACTAAAAAATTCGAAAAATTATATATATTTAAAAGGCATGTTGATTTCCTTAACATACAAGGAAATCATAATGAGATCAATATAATTGTCTTTCTACTTATATAAAATAATTGTGAACCATGAAATAGATAAGATTATTATATAATTGTATATATGAAAAAAATACAACATAATCTTATATGAAATTAAACATATAAAATATAATATTATATTCATATAATCTTTAATTCTATTTTTAAACAAACTTAATATTTATTTTAATAATTAATATATTTAAATAATTTTTGCTTTAATAGAGAGTTTAATTGCACTCAACCATTACAATCCAAAAGAAAATAAGATGCATATAGATACAAACTTTTGAAAAATACATTATAACCTATTCAACCTAAAAATATTCTAAATATATATATATATATACATATAATACTAATGATCTTATAAATTATATTTTTTTTATGAATACTTCTTATATATAATATTAGTTAATCTTAAATTTTTTTAATCAATATTTTTAATAAATATATACTAGTTGATTTTAAAAATTAAATTATTTTTTATCAAATGTTTTTATATGGTAGAGGTTGAACCCGATAATACCGTTAAACCACACAAACGTTTAAAAAAATAGTTTGTTGTATGGTAATGATAATAGTCCAAAACCATTTAAAGTTGATTTTTCCAGGGAATTACATGATGATAGTAAAGATTTCATGTGATTACATCAGTCATTCCTTATTGTAAAATTGTAAATTTGGCTTGTAAATGAACCTTTTCACCATCGCAAACTTACTCATATTTTCTTCTTTTGAACATCGATCATTATAGTTGGTTGCTGGCATACTTTTATGAAGTGCAAGTGATTTAAACTTCACATGGATCGTATGACCCACGTAATATTTTAAATGTTTGATACAACTTTCTCGTGATCATAGTTGAATTTAAGCAGGTTGATTGTGATATTGCTGTGAGAGTTCCAAAACAAAGATGCGTAAGACAGGGTTTTAAATGTGGAGAATAAGAAACATTACGTATGATACAGCTAAATGAATTTAATGCGGGACATTAGGTTCATTATAAATTTTATTTAATTAATTAAAAATAAAGTTAATAAAATATTAATTATTTAAAGAATAGTAAGAAAATAATTTATTGATAAACAACCCACCTAATACCAATTTTCTAAAGAACTGTACCAAGACCATAATAACGGACCTATCCTTTTAGCTGTCATTGTTCAACTGGAAAATAGGTGTCGGCAACATAAAGTTGACTGATGGGGTCATTTTCTAAATTTATCCAAATGGATAAAAATAGCAATCAATAGAATGGAAAACGGTAATATTTATGACAGTTGTTCTCTTTTCTCTCGCCATATTAGTTGTATAACGACACTATATGCATTTTTCTTGCCGACATTAACACGGTTTACATCGAGTACCAAGCACCAAAATGACTCCAATCAAATCATCCTCTATGTATGCAGAGATATGGTTTCAAAAGTGGTCAATTTAAGAATTTTTAATCAGTAGGTCTGAGGGTTGATTCACTGGTCACAATGTTACTACAATTTTAATCTTTCCGTTTCATAGTATTGTAGGGCATATTGTTGTCATCTGTGTTGCAGGTTATGTAAATAGTTTATTCGACTTAATTGGAGATTATAGTGATAGTAAGGAGTAGGATTCAAACCCTTACAAAATTGTAACGAATTAACGATTCCTCTAATATAATAATTATTTTATTTTATTTTTTAATAATAAATTGTAAACATTTTATTAAGAGTTTTAAAGATGATCACTTAATATCATTTAAGTTTATTTTCATATGTTAAAAGTTTATATGTTGATTCTGGCCATTCCCATCAAAATACCAAAATATTACATTTGTTGCATAATACCTTTTTATTACAAATTTTCGATTCTTTTTTTACTTAAATATATTTTTCAACTTCTTCAAACTCTTATGTTTTAACAATTATCTCCATGACATAATTTAGATTAAGAGATAAAATTTGACATGATCAGTTACCTTTTAAAATTTTAATTTCATCAAGACAAAGATCAACACCACAATTCACTTCTTTATCTTCTACGTTCTCTATAAATATGCTCACACTTCCAAGAGATTGCTTCTAGTAATAGATGATGAACATCAACAATAATATTATTTTTTATCTAGTCTCCACATCCATTTTGTTAATAGCATTGATGATAATTTGTGAGTCCCCCTCAATTGAAATATATTTTCATCATTTTTCTACTACAATTTTAATCCTTGTAAGAAGTGCCCTAGCCTCTGCATAGTTGTTAGTTAAAGTTTCATATGATTCTAAATAACTGAGAATAATTTCACCTTCACTATTTCTAAAAACACCACCTCCACCAATTGTTCCTAGATATCATTTGGAAGCACCATCAAAATTATTTTTTGTACACTCAATTTCTAAACATTTCATTTTGCCATAGATCAAAGCAGATCTATTGTTTTAATTCCATTGTCGCAAATGACTCTTCCATGTATGTTCAAATCATATATCATTATTAGCATCTCTCTTTTTTTACAATTGAGACTCCCATGATGAGCACCTTATTTGTAGACATTATGCAAAAGATGCAATAATATAGTTACAAACTTGGACATAAATGTTGAGATTTATTTTTAAAAATTATGTTATTCCTTTCAAGCCATAAATTTCAACAAATAATGGCAGGGCCAATCCTCCAAAGAATACATAATACTTTAGCTTTGAAATAATTAATCCAATATTTTATCAACTCTTTCAATATTTATGGAGCTACCCAATATACTTTCATTTTTAAAAACTAACCCCAAATTACATGAGAAAACAAACAATGAAGAAGTAAATGGTTTAATATTTCTAAATACTTCTCACACAAGACACATCCAAAGGCTCCATAATATCCTCTTCTTTGTAGACTCTCTTGTAAGAATCTTACTTTGAACTGCTAACCAAATAAATTTCTAGGCCTTAGGGGGAACCTCTAATGACCTAACATTCTTCCAAGAAAAATATTTGGGAGAAGCAAATTTGATTATTTTAAATCCTCATGTCCCAACTTGACCGAGTATCCACCATCATTTTATAAATTTGAAAATAACTCATCCTTTTGGGTAACAATTGGCAATTAAAACTCTAAACATATTTTGAAGTTCATTTACAATTTTTTTGAGTTCCTCTCATTCATGTAGGTTACGATAAGAAATCCATGATCTAGATTTGTTGCTCATAATAATATAGTCTTTGACCTTTGTACCCTTACATTCTAGGCATGCTTGAGCCAATGGTTACCATTTTGAGTTAGAAATAAGAAGAAAAGGCATCAACCAAGCATCTGTAAAAAAATTTGCATAACTCCCCCCATTGACTAACCATATATTATGTTTATTTATAAATTACAAACTCTCTGATATGAAGTTCCATGTTGACAAACCTTTGGTTAGAGTTCTTTTCCTAAAAAAATTCATTTTATCAAGAGAACCTATATATTTTCGAAGTAATATATTTGCCAAATTATTTCCCTGATCTCTGAATAACACCAAATATTTGCTCCTAATGCCAAATTCATAATTCTACAATTCCACAAACTTGCTCTTGCAATATTATTTCATTTGCAAAACTTATCCCACTTAAAAATATAAAACCTATTTTTTTCCTCACAACCTTTCCACAGAAAGCCTGTTTGAATTTTATCAATTTCCAATGTTATCCCTATTGGTAGTCTTGAAAGTGACATAAATATGCAAACCCAAAATAAGATAATAACAAGGAAAACCCCCCTCGAGGGATGTCAAGACATTCCACTATTATTTGTTCATTAAAAATCTCAAATAAATACTACATTGCATCTTCTACAAGACAAACCCTAACATCTATTGCTACCAAATCACATGTGTATGCAATATGACAACTCATCGTTGTACTTTGACCCATATTACAGATATGTGATTACATAGGCATTTAATGCGAACACTACCAGACAAGCTTTTATTATATCCAAAAAAGAGATCCAAAGTTCCTCTTTATTTCCTTTATGAAACAAAGGAATACCTAAGTAGGTTGATGGAAATTTTCAATTTTAAACCCTAAAATATTCACAATAATTTGTTGTAAATGTAGGGTAGTATTAATGAAAAAATCCTAGATATTGTAGAATTTACCAACTTTCTATTAGCCTTATCATAGCATGATAATATTGATTTACACTCCATGGCTTCACTGATTGAGGTATGACCCAAAAGAAAAGTATGATCAACAAATTGGAGATGAGATTCAAAGGAACCATTTTTTGCAACTTGAATACCCTTGATTTTCCTTACATTTTTACCTTTGAAAAGACTTTCCTTAATGTTTTTGCCTAAATAATGAATAGTTAAGGAGAAAGTGGATCACCTTCACGAAGTCCACAGGAAGACATGTAGTAACCATCAAAAGAACCACTGATCAAAATAAATTTTTTTGAAGTGCTACAAAAATATTTAATCCACTCACACCAACTTTAATCAAAACCAAACTTTCAGAGAATAACATGTAAATTTTTTTAGGAAACCCTATCATATGCTTTGTTCATATCTAATTTCAAAAGCATTCTTGATTTTTAATGGAATGAAGAGAACGTATGGCATCTTGTGCAATAATTATACCATCAAGAATTTATTTATAAATAACAAATCCATCGTGTTCCTCTGAGATAAGGCACCCTAGAATGCCCTTCAATCTATTTGCCATAATTTTTGAAATAATCTTATAAATCATATTAAATGATTATTGAAAGAAAATTAAAAAAATATTTTGTGTCGCCTTTATTCGAAACCAAGGTAATAAAAGTACCATTGATCTCACTTATTTTAGAATTATTTTTATAGGCCTCATCAACCACAACTATCACATCACTCTTTCATAAATTCCAAAAAAAATTATATGTTAATAGTTGTTTAACTTTTATATCCCTCAATTTAAAAAAAAGTGGAGATAAAGGTTTAAATCTTGCAAGTGATACATGGATAATATCCAAGCTTTGTAGTAATACCACTACGTGGTGATATAATATGAGTGGGATGCATTTCAATCCTATATAACTAATTGAAAAAAATAGTTGTTTAACTTAATAAAAAAGCTCACTATAATATCTAATATCCAAATTTCAAATAATATAATATTATACCAAACTTTATAGTTATTTTGATAACTATAACATTAAATAAAAATTATTGTTTTATATAGTTAATGGTCTCCAAATAATATAGAGGGATTTAATATTAGAGCTCATTAGTATGGACTACCATTATTGCACCCAATTTAACTTAACTTAGAAAGCAATTCCAATGTAATATTATACCAAACTTTATAGTTATTATTTATTTATTTTTTGATTGATAGTAAGAGTTTTAAAATCCCATTACAAGTAGGATTTTGAAAGGCACCCCCAAAACTTAGATCTAGAAATAATACATCAAGAAATACTGAGCTGGATTCCATGAATCAAACCCGAAAATCCAATGAAACAACCTCCTAGAAAATAAGCCACAAATTTTTATCAAGAAAATACAATAGATTGTCCCATGGTCAAACCACCATGTGATTTGAATCTAAAGCAATGAAGAAAAATAGTAGAATAATGACAATGCTACCAATTAAAAATAAATTTTGAAAAAAACTTCCCAAACCGAAGTATTTTTCACCTAATATGAAAGGAAAATAGAGAAATCTTGTCATCACAATAATAAATCTATCGAACAAAGCACATAACAGGGGAACCCCTTATGAGAATAACCGGTTTAAGAAAACAATACTAGAAATACTGGCCAACAAAATCCACAGCATAAAAATCATCTAAGAGATCTACATAAGAAATTCCTTGAAACCCGCAAATCCCACTGAAGACAACCTAAAAAGTTTCAATAAAAACTACTATTAGGTATAAGAAAAAGTAGATAGCAACATTTTGTACCATGCCATAGAGGAATAAGGGTAAGATCCCAAAAAAATAAGCCTTAGAACCCTAGGATCAAACACACCACCACTATTGGAACTAGAGAAAGAGATCTCTATAGACTACCAAAGCTAAGAAACCCACCAGAGACATGGGATCCAAAGCCAAAAATCATTGTAGCATAACAACCCACTTTCACCCCAACTAGTTTGGATCAGTATTTGGTCCTATCTACCCGAAATAGCCAAATACAACAATAAATTACTAAACCTAGAAGGAAGAGGTACAAACTAGCCATGAATCCACTTTTAGTAGAGAACCCTAGAAATAGAACCATCCAAGCACCATCCAAAGACCATCCAAGCACCATTCAATCAAAGTATCCAAGCCATCAGAGCCAAAGCTATCCAAGGGAACACCACCATATTTCTATAGCCAAACACTATACCAAGCTCACCACAATGGGTTTGGGTTGGTAGATAGTCCTTTCCTCTCCCTGGAAAGCTAGAAATAACATGAAACTATCAAACCTAGAAGAAATACTGCACAATCCAACCAAGTCCTTGAAACTACCAAACAACCAAAGAAATGCAACAATCCAACACACCCACCAACTAGAGCGAGAGCTAGCCAAGGGGTCAATAGCTAAAATTTTCCACTGCATTATAATTTCCCAGGATCATCGTACAAATTTTGGTTAGCATTTGACCCTTTGCCCCATATAAGAGTGATAATGCCAAACCCATAAGATATTAAAACATACAAACAATACCCCCCCAAAAAAAAACACCTCGGTCATGAACCACAATAGAGAAACTAAACATGACTAGTAGATGAATCCATAATGGGATAAATGAGGTATCCCACTCAAAGGATTTCAAAGTGTTGAAGCTGGAGCAAGAGTGAAACCCTCGTGGAGGAAGCCCTCATAGAGGAAATCCTCATGGGCCCTCTCTACCACGGTGAGGCTCAGGCCCTGTTAGACCCTCTTTTCCATGGTGAGGCTCAAGACCTCTTAGGCCCTCTCTACCATGGTGAGGCTCAGGTCCTCTCTACCATTGTGAGGCTTAGGCCAAAGAAAACCCTCATAGAGAAAATCCTCACGGACCCTCCCTATAGTTATTTTTATAACTCTAGCATTAAATAAACAATATTGTTTTATATATTTAATGGTCACCAAAATGTAAAAACTATACATCATCGATGTTATTATTATAATACAAAGGAATTTTATCTTAGAGCTCATTAGGATGGGCTACCATTATCACACACAATTTAATCTAGAAAGCAATTCCAATGCAATTTCAATTAAGTGAATAACATTTATTTTAAAGTCCATCTAAGTGGAGTTTGAACAATGAACATAGTTCGTTCTTATTTTCAAAGCAACTTTCAAGTTAAGTTATTAATAATAATTGCTTTAAAGTTTATTTATCTATATAGAAGTGGTTGAGATAAAAAAAGTTGTAGGTTTAATTTTTGAAATAAAAGTATAGTATACCTAAATGATAGGTGTTTGAGTCTCAAATAAATAATTTTAATTTTAATTTTGTAATAATTTGATTAAAATAATTAAATATATTTTAATAAAAGATATTAAGAAGAGATTGACTTTATATATAATTTTTTTAAAGTGATGAGTATAAATGTTTGTTCATAAATAAAACTAATTTAATAATAAAAGAGTTGAATTTATTGGAATTTTGTTTTTAATAAAACACAAATATATATATATATATATATATATATATATATAAAAAGTTATGTGTTCTTTTTTCAAGGTTATTTTTATTAAAATAATAAAATATTATATTGTTATCAGGTTAAGTAAACTATATCTAACTTGTCTTTGTACTAAATATATACATAGTTTGCTTTTCTATCAAGGATATTCATCATCTTCCTCATATTTAAATAATAATAAAATCTGGCTTGTTTTTTTATCAAATTTCTCGTTAGTTTTTTTTAATAAAAATATTTATATCTTTCTCAAACTATTATGTTTTTGTAATAAAATGTTTCTAGTAAGTTTTATTAAGAGATAAAAAATCACTAGAATATTTTCCTCCTAAAATTTGAATTGCACCAAGATGAAGATCGACATGGCAATTGGCTACATAATCTGTTATATGGTTTCCCTCTCTATAGATATGCTCACATATCCAAAAATATACTTCTAAAAATGATTTATTTTTTAATAAGTTATATGTGGTTTCTATTAGGGTCCACTCCCATTAAAATTACAACACATTACATTATTCTCATTATTTTGCTATCAAATTAACTAAAACATATACAACTTGTCTTTTTATCGAAGATATTCTTTATTTGCCTTCTAAATATCTTCATATTTCTCAAACTTCTAAGTTCTACAATAAACTCCTTCATATCTATAGAGGGGGAGAATAATCCACCACCTATGATTCTGAATGAATCTTCTAAGAGCCAAGGTGACCACGGTGCTATGGTTTCTCTACACTCAGGGGCTTGGGGATTGAGGGGTTCACCAGGAGCATTTTAAGGACTCACTCCAAGTTTTGGATGGAATGCTTGATGTGTTTATTGAGAAATAACCTAAGTTTGGTTTTGATTAATATCTAAGATAGAAATAATTAGAGAACAATAATTCAAGGTAAATGATAATGCAGACATATAAGGAGTTATTTCTAAAATTATTTTTTATTTCAATGAAGACTATTTCCTAAAATTTGCAAGAAAGTAAATCTTTTCTTTTCAAGCAAAATTTCAAGAGAATGGACAAACATGATTAACCTAGATGTAAACTATATGCTTTTATTTGTTTATGCATAGAAATAAAATCTAATACCTTCTTTTTATTTGTGATCTAGATATGGAATAAAAAATGAACAAAAAATGAACACATACATGCAACAAACAACCTAAAAGATATATCAGAACACTTACTTCATCTGGAGGTTGAAACTAGCCAAATTCACACCCCAAATTTTTTAGTCGTGAATTTGAATTTGCACCCCAAAAATATCAACTACAAATCTGGTCAAACTTACAAAAAAAAATCAAAAAATTGGAAAAATTAGTCAGTGTTTGGAGGTATGGTAAGGAAATTATATGACTAAGCTTGGAGGCACAATAGTCAAGACCCCTTGGTCCTTTTAGTTGATCATTTAAAAATGAAAGTGATTGTTGAATTTTGGAAAACAAAAAAGATAAGGTACATCAACATAGAATAGTGAAGACAAAATGAAAATAGAAGGAATGTACAAAAATCAAACATGCAAGAAATGATTTAGGATTTTAGGAGAAAAAATTATCCCTAACTCTAGTAACCAAATTTGCACCCCGTAATGGGTAGCTATAGATTTATAAACAAGGACAAAATGGCAAAACCAAGAGTTTCATCAACTTCATGCCCTATAAGGATGGGCATGAATTTACAACAAATCACTTATCTAATCTATAAATGTCAAAAATGTAATGCAAAAAAAAATATTAATAATCTAAGAAAACTAATGATGCAAGAAATAAATAATTAGCCTATGGTGGAAGCAAAAGAGCAACGAAAGAGTGAAGAAAACAAATAAAATGGTAGTCCTCTCCTCCTTCTCTTAGGAGATAATTAATGCAAAATATATTTTGTTAAGGCTTCTTGATATGATCTTAAAAATAAGCTGATCATAAGAAGCACAAAAGCAAAGAAACAATAGATCATTCTAAAAGTTATTTATTCCTTGAGAGAATTAGAAGCACTTGTAATCACTATGAGAGATCACTTGGAAACAAGGAGTCCAATCCTTCTATTTTTACAATTTTTGGAGGTGTTTAGATAGGAAAACATAAAACAAAATTGGATAGGAGTTGACACCACAAATGTTGGCCAAAAACTTTGGTTTTTCAAGAGAAAAATCTAAAATTACAAAATTTGAGATAGCTACATACATGTGTAATTTTGTTTTTGTATTTTGAGGGACCAAACAATGTTAGAATGGGATAAAATTATGCTCATAGAAAACCTCTTTTCAATAACGATCCAACAATAGTGGTTTTGAGAAGAATAGAGAAAATTTGATGGGAAAAAGTTAGCTCAAAGATGACCTTACTTTTTAAAGCAATAAATGCTCAATTTTAGCTCCTTAAAAGGTGAATCTGGCTTGGTTTTTTTAGAGGGTTAATGCATGAGGGTGAATTGATGAAAAGTGGGTCAATATTTAATATCTATATTTTACCCCATTTTTATGTATTCATTATGCAATAAATACATAAAAATAAATTGTGCACTAATTTTAAAGGTGGGGAGCTTTTAGCTGTTTGAAAAGCTAATGTAGAGTAGATGGTGTGAAAAATGATTTATACATAAATTATATGCATGTATGCCCCTAACCTATAGTTACCCTTCAATTTTTTGAGGGGAAACCTAGTTAAATCGATGAAAATTGATTAGGATGGGGTTAAAGAAATACTTGATGAAGAATAAGAAGAATTAGATATGATTAAATTAACCCAATATCAAGAGGAAGGGAAGATGAAGTGATAAGGGAGATGAAATATGAGAAATTATTGATACCCCTAGTTGGATACAAATGTGAGAGAAGAATTATGGAATAGAGAAAGAAATAAAAGGAGGAAAGAGAATAAATAATAATAGAAGAACAAGGAGAAAGCCACCAAAAGGTCACATAAAGCAAAGAGGGGGTTAGATTGTGCCATTTGAATCAACATATATAAAAATAGATCAATGTGATTAAATAAAAATAATCTAAGTAAAATAAAAGTGAACAAATATCACTTGTATCATTTGTATTAAGATATAATGTCTCACTTGACTAGTTACCTTTTAAAAATTGAATTATGCAAAGAAAAAGATTAACACTATGAATTGCTAAAATATCTAATATATAATTTTATTTTATATAAATACACCAACTATAATAACCTATCAATTACCATCCCCATGAGTGTTGTATACCATAAATTACATCACTTACATTATCGGTGATGTGACCCGGGTTCAATCCCCATCGTGGATGTGTATAATAAGTATTACTCAAAAACAAAAACCTACCAATTCCCTAATACCTCTTTTTTAGGGGTCTTTTTCATGCCTCTAATATTTCATGTCACTTTTTTCTTCACCTTTTTATATATATTTGTGGGGTTAGCCCCATTTCTTGTTAACACTTGTAATATTTTCTTTTGAATTTCCATATCAATACCTCTAAGTTTCATTTTCTATTTGTTTTGCTTCTTGTCGATTTGTCTCTTTTTTATTCCTACCAACACTTTTTTTATTATGGTAGAGGAAAAGTGTTTTGAAAGGATCCCAAAACATTTTACATTTCCTTTCATAGAGTAAACATTAAAGATCCATAATTGAAACAAGAAAAGAGGATATAAAACACCCAACTAAGGAGCCACTTAGAAAGAATCCATCAACCAAGAGTATATAAAATATATTCTTAAATACCCAACACAAAATACCATTTTAGAGCACGAGTCAAACATGAAGAGGCCAAACTTATTATAAAAATATACAAAGGTAAGATCAATCAATTTCATGGACCACAAAATCCATTTTTTCATGTGAACTCAAAATAATCGGTTGTATTGATTTCACTTCCTTTGAAGATAGTAAAGCACAAGCATATTTTGAAGAGACAAAAACCAACAGTTTATCAAAATCTCTTCTCTTAGACCAATAATTTTCTAGATTGGTAGTAGTAACATTTGATGTAAAAAAAAAAGAGGAAGTTTATTGCTTTGAGAGGCTATCCAAGAATCCCAAAATAAATCTCTTTACCACACACACGAGCGTAAACCAAAAAAACCATAATTAAAAGCAATGGTGCATATGAGTATAAAAAAATAAGGTTCAACAATGACATCATATACCCTAATGATCCTCCAATCTATTACATTGAATAATTAAATCTGCACCTCACTTTCATCTTTATCAATATCTTCAATTTTTTGATACTATTCATAGTGAGACTTATTATATATATGTTTGTCTTGCTCTAAAGGATCTGAAGTGCAAGGGATGACATAAAAATCACTTTATTATTTATGTTACCCTAAAAACCTAAAGTATAAGGATGCTTCTCCATATAAAATTACAGCCTTATATTGCTCTAAAAATCCTAACATACCATGGATATCTTTATACCTCATTTCTTTATTATGTTGCTCTTTAAACCTTATAGTGCAATGGATAAACTCTAGAATATTTTCATATTTATTGAGAAAAATGAATATAAATTACCTAGAATAAACTTGATCATTTATGCCTCCTTTGTTTTAATTTCTTTATTTTTTATTCACCTTTAATTGCTTCTAAATTTGAAGTTATACATTACTTTCCTCATCCCTTGTATCATTCTTTATTTCTTCTAATGGTTGATTCATGTGAACTATCTTGGCCTATTTCAAATGGTTTTGTAGATAGGATTTTTATACCTCTTTTGTGGAGTGGAATGTCCTTGATCTATCTAGATTCTACTATAATAAAATATATTAGCTTCATCTTGAAGTTTATATTATGATCAAAACATTTCTCTTTCTCCATCATTCTTGCTTTAAAATATCTTGTTATGTTGGACATTTTGAGTAGATGAGTTGTCATTGATGTCAAGAGTGAGTGGTCATTGATGTCAAGATTTCAGCACCAGTCAATGAAAGTTTCAGTGGGCAGCATCAGTTTCAGGACCTCCAATAAGTGTAAAAGGATAGTCCGCCTTCAGTTGATCAAGACCGAGTTCCAAGTAGTCAAATGAGGACCAAAGGGTAAAGAAGAGGCCCATGCAAATAATATTATAATAGTTTATTATAATATTAAAAAGGAGATTTAAATTAATTATAAATTAATTAATATAATTTTATTATAAATTAATTTAATTAACTTTCATGTTACTTAAGTTAATTATAAGTTAATTTTAATTTAATTATAAATTCATTTTTATTAATTTAATAAACCCTAAAAAGGGTTATAAAGCTATGGCAATAAGACATCATGTATAAATATAGGCAAAACATTTACCTTAGAAGATCCCCTATGCTTTATTATTCGAATGCCCATGTTATAGATTTAGCGCAAAAAGAACGCAGAAATTTTTGTGTTGAAAAATCTTCGACAACAGACGAAAGAAGAAGTAGGAGCTAGGCTCCATTCACCCTACACATGCACTGCATAGTGCAGCTGGTGATGACGAAAGGTGTTAAGACATTTTCTAGCAGGGAGGACAGGTTCGAATCTTGTAGGGTTCACGTTTTGCAAGAAAGGAAGGTCTCCATTTTTGGAAGCGATACTAACAAGGAAATAAAGGGGGTCAAGTTCCTTCCCCTCCTCATGCAATTGCCTAGCCCACATGGTGGGTTAGCGCCTTGGTAAGGCACTTGACAGAGAGGTTTCGAGGTCAAAATCCATCGAGGACTTTTTGTGGTTGAGACAAAGGTATGCACTGATGATTGTTATGTTGGTCACTTAATTTGGAATGTGCTAAGGTTGAAGGAAAATAAAATTATTTTTATGTGCCTAAGGTTGAAAAATATTTTTTTATGGTTTGTAAGATTTAATTTTTGCCTAAATTAAAATTGGTTATTAAGTGTTTTGAGGGAGATAAAAGGGTAGGCAATTATTATTTTTGAAGGGTTATTTTTAAAATATTGATTTATTAAATTGGATATTTTTTTTTTTTGAATTTACATGGTGGAATCGGTAGCCGCCATGAATCCGGGTAGGTTGTCCAGCTTTTATGGCCACCACAATATTCTATGTTATCCGCCCTAGAAGCCGCCACATAGATCTTTGTGCAGTCCACCCCTATAACCACCATGCCACAATCATTTTAAATCTTTTATGCCACTAAAAGCACCAGGAAAGGGACAAGCATTCAGTACGACGAGGCCCAAGATTTGAACCTTGGACCTCCACCCCCATTATGGGGTTTGGATGAACCAATTGGTCTACACCTCAGACCTTTAAATTGGATATTATGAGCAATTTGAGTGATTTATTTTTATGTGTGATTTGATGATTGCTAATTTCAAGGAGTAATAAGGTGTATTTGGGATTGATTATTTTTGTGTTCAAAAAATATTTTGAAAAAGAGTTAGTGTGATATTTTATCATCTAACCATTGAAATTGGAAAAGAAGAAAATTGTGAGTGAGATAGGTTTCCTAAGGGCACTTATACATCAAACAAAAGGTATGGGCACATCTTCCTAGTGAATGATTGTTGAAAGTTGTGAATGCAAAGTTGGAGTGAAAATTATTGTTTGGTAAATATTGTTGAGTGTATTTTGAATTAATGCTTCAAGGTTTTCTGGAATAAAGAGTTGTTGATAAAACTTTATTTTATAAGCATTGTTGTTGAAGCACTTAGTTGAGTGAGGAACTTGAACTAGGGTTTGCAAAGATCATGAGTATCATTGTTATGTGAGATTTATTGATAAGCATTATTGGAAACATTTGAGTGATTGTTCATATGCTTGGACTAGGGTTTGTAAGCAAAGGTTAATTCATTGAGTGATTTGTTGAGTAGTGTTGGTTGATCCTAGTCAAGTGGATGCGTTGAAGAGATAGTTCAAGTTCTATGAAAAAAAATATTCTATATTCTAAATTGATTTGAGAAAGAGGTTAAGTGTTGGTGAGTGTGAAACATATTGAGTCTCTAACAATTATCTATATGTTTATGTGGTAAAAAGAGTGATTGAAAGTGATTGAGCATTGTGATGAATGTGAAGCATATTGAGTCTCTAATAATTCTCTATATGTTTCTAAAAGAGTGATTGAAAACAATTGAGCATTGTGATGAATGTGAAGCATATTGAGTCTTTGACAATTCTCTTTATGTTTCTATGAGATTGGACAAGTTCTAGTGAGGACTTGTTGAGCAGATTGGATAAGTTCTAGTGGGGACTTGTTAAGTAGATTGGACAAGTTCTAGTGAGGACTTGTTGAGTAGATTGAACAAGTTCTAGAGAGGACTTGTGGATAGATTAGTGTGAGCTTTTGTGGAAGCTTACAAGGTAGATTTGAGACAAGTATTTGAGAAGACTTGTGAGTAGAATTGATTTATTGATTTGTTCAAAACTTGAGTTAAGATTTGGGGTAGATCCAGCAAAGTTTATTTATGATTGGATAAAGCTTTGTGTTAAGGCTTGAGGACAAATATTGAGGATAAATTTGTGATAAACCGAAGGATTGCGTTTAGTACAGATCAAAGGACAAATATTAAGGATAGATTTATGCTAGACCGAAGGACTATGTTTAGTATATATTTGAGGACAAATTTTGGTGTAGATTTAAGGACAGGTTTGTGCCAGACTATAGATAGATATTGAGTAGATTTGTGCTAGACTAAAGGACTATGTTTAATACATATTTGAGGACAATTTTTGGTGCAAACTTGAGGATTGGTTTGTGCCAGATTAAAGATATAGATTGAACAGATTTATGCTAGACCAAAGTACTATGTTCAGTGTATATTTAAGATAGATATTTTAAGGTGATAGAGTATAGAGGATGATAGTATCCAGTGGATATAGATCCATTAGCAAGGGTAGTGAGGATAGGTGTCTTTAGTGGATAAAGATCCATTAGCTAGAGCAATGGGGGTAGCAGTTCTTTTAGAATATCACCAGTTAGAGCTAAGGAGAAAGAGTTTTCCTATGGATAGGGATATAAGAACTTGATTAGGGAATTGGTGTCTCCTTTGGACAAAGGTCCATAAAAATTGTAATAGAGAAAGGATTCCCAATATATTCATTAAGAAAATTTTAGTGAAATATTTTCTCCGTGGAGTAGCCCACATTGGGTGAACCACGTTCAATTGGTGTCTCTATTGTGTGTGGTGATTTATGCATTGATTTGATTACTAATTTTAATATTACCATCTATACATTGCATAATATTGATTAGTAAAGGAAAGTAAAAAGTGATCTTATACTATTCACCGTCCCTCTCAGTATAATCTTGTGTTCTT
Organism: Wollemia nobilis; assembly: GCA_028583015.1. NCBI lineage: Eukaryota > Viridiplantae > Streptophyta > Pinopsida > Araucariales > Araucariaceae > Wollemia > Wollemia nobilis. The sequence goes on along the minus strand of JAQPPZ010000897.1, from coordinate 233,592 downwards.
CATGTTATGTGTTCAATATCATAAATTTTGTGACATTGGAATACAATATTTTTATAATCTAGTTTTTGATCACATTCTCTTGATTTTGAGTTAATCTTAATGGATTGTAAAAATATTTTGAAACATACATAGCAACACATATCTAGGTATATATGTTCAAAACCCACTCAGTATGAGGGGACAAACACCTCTCATAAAAATCAATGTAAACTCATTGAAAAAACACATATCTAGGTATGTACAAAATTCTTTCACTTAGTAGTTCATCCCTCCTATATGAATTTCCCTAAGATATTGCTAATATTGTTAAAGACATCCTTATTTTTAAGCTGACATAACCTTCCATAAGGCCTAGCCCTCACTATAAGTTTTTTAATAGTTTTATCTCAACAAAACAATTCTCATTCCATGGTCATAAATATAGATCATCTTCCTCCTATACCTGGGTTACTACCCATTATATTATACTTGATTTATAAACATAAAAAGAAGATAAATAAAAGAAACGTTTACAAAGAAAAGTCATGGAGTAGTTTGAATTCATTCCTTATTTCCACTTACTTTTATTTTGAATCTCCAAAAACCCTGATTAGTATCCATGTAACTAACATATTAACCATATATTTTAAGAACTATTATATCATTCTTGATCTATTTTGAGGTAACATATGCTTCTTAAATTGTATTTTCCATGTGTTTTATATTCCCATTATCACTAACTCGGGCATCCATAATTCTATCTAGGGTATCATTACTTCTCATTTGAGCTTTCAAATATGCCTTTCCTTCCATGCTACCTAGTTTCTTCTAATATAAATCCTTTTTTTTTTTAATTTTCCCAAATATCTAGAGAAAGAAATATGAGGGATTCTTAATTGCACTAACTTCCTATTCACACTCATTGTTGTTTCCCAAAGATCTAACACAAGAAAAGGTGAGGTTTAATTTTGGCTCACACTCACTTCTACCTTTGAGAATAGTTGATGAATGTCAACAATAATAATAATTATCTAATTTGTACATTGATTTTAGCATTAATAATTATTTATGAATCCCCCTCAATTTAAATATATTTTCATCCTTTTACAATTGAAATTTGGATCCTTGTAAGATGTATCTTAGCCTTGGTATTTGTGCATATAAAATGTGTAATATTGGTTAGTCTATCGACCACAACTAGGATTGCATCATGTTGAAATCTAGTCTTTGGTAAATCTACTATAAAATCCATCGATATCACTTGCCATTTTTAAGTAGGTACTGAAAACATGAGATTCCAAAAAATGTAAAGGAAACACTAAAACTTAATGCAATGTAAATGAGACAAAGAGAATGCATTAAACGAGATAAAAACAAGGCATAAAAGCAGAGCCCTTCTTTATTGATACTCTCTTTAATTTCGGTTACAAGGACGTCTCCTCCCCTGGGTTTGAAACGTTAACAAAGTTTTTGGTCACAATGATGACCAGTGATCCTCCTTTCACGTGCCCACATGTAAAACGGGCGGGCCAAAGTGTTGCCGTTGCTTGTGTTGAAGTAGAGTCCTCGATCTTTGCTGCTTCTACTACGTTCAAAGAAACAACAAAAGGAGTTAATAGCACCTGTGTTAAAATAAAGTATTTGATTCTCAAAGAAAACAAAACAGGCATGCAAAAGGTGATTAAAACAGCATATTGGAATTTGTCCCAGGAAGGGACAAATTCGACTATGTCAATTTGGGATTCGTCCTAGGCAGGGACGAATTCGGCTGTGTGGGTTTGGGATTCGTCCCAGGCAGGAACGAATTCAGCTGCCCGAAAATAGAGCGTGAGGACCCACGAAATACCCTGTCTTTGATGCTCCTGGTGACCTACAAAATTGAGTTTTAGATAAAAGGAGGTATTCTGAGGAAACCCAGAAGGTCAGGTTGCTCGGGTTCAACTTCAATCACCGGGAATGGGAGGAAACAACTTCCATGTTAGTGAGAACAGAAGGAAATAAAACACAGTGAAGACATGCTTGAAATCAAAATCATGAAATTATAACATAAAAGAAATAATAGCAAAACATTCAGTGTAGTCAAAAAATGGGATTCATGTTTTCCACAAACACCCAATGACCTCCCTGGTAGAAGAGATCACAAATGCAAGAGAAGTGAATCAAGGGTAAAATATATGGCGGTAAACTGGCAGAGCTTCGCTACTTCAAAATACTTCTTCCTTCTTTTTTTTTTGGTCAAGGTACCCTGCTATTTATAGAATTTCCAGGGTGCAAAATGGTATGGGCATGTAGGGATGCCAGTTAGCGTTTACGCATGGGAGAAAATATTCCTCTGGCCTGGTCTCCCATGCTTGTTTGGCCTACTCCTATGGCAGTCTGTTGTCTGCCCACTTGCGTGCATGCGAGGCAGGGAACAGTCAGTGACTGTCATTGCTGTCCATGCCACGATTTTTATTTTTGTCTATTAAACCTAGAATTCGTCCCACCCAAGGACGAATTGGAATTCGTCCCACCCAGGGACGAATTCAAGTTTGCATTTCATCCCTGGGTGGGACGAATTCGGAGCAGAGTGCCTAAAGGTGCCAAATTGCTTTCTGACCTTCCAAAACTACAGTGTAAGTGGCTAGGACCACTGTTTGACCTCTGAAGGTTGCCCTGAAGGCTATGTGTGTCAATGCGATCAGTGTTTGCAGTCACGTAATTGGATTGGTGCTGTTTTGGTGTCTACAGATGCCCTTTTTTGGAAAGTACTGCGGGTGATGTAGTGCTGAGCAAAAATAGATAACTAAAGAACTAATGATTAGGGTTTCTTAGTAACCTAACCAACTTTTGATGCCCCAAGCATGGAAAGGGCATGCATTCTTGAATCCTTGCTTCTGACGAGCTAAAGAATTTGATTTCAAGTATTAACCCATTTTGGTGAGGTGTGACTTGAACTTAGACATTGATCAGTCATGAATAGGCAAAGGGCGCAACCTTTTATCCATGGGGGAACCTCGAATTCATGATTCACGAATGCCAAGCATTTGATCGCGTTTGATTGATTTGTGATTGTTGCTTGTTTGCTACCCCAAGCAAGAGCGTGATTGTCTTTGTCAATGATTCCTTGAATGCATGTCATTGCCTTGATTGGGTGTGTGTTTGTTGATTGGTGACTAAGTGTGACTACCCCCTCAAGCGACGAATCGATGAGGGAATGACCGCCATGAGAAAAGCAATGAGTCGCTTGACCCAATGTGACTTAGGTTAAGGTGTCTTCAGATGTTCATCCATTGAATGTGCAAGCTATTTTCCAATTTTTGGACCTATTTTTGGTGGGTGGTAACCCTTTTGGCGACGTTGTTTGGAGCTAAAATTGGCAAAAATCCATCTTCCCATGGAGCCGTCCGGCTAAGATAGCCTTCTTAGGGAGTAAGAAAATGACAATTTGTGACCCCAACATCTGTTTTGTATGCCCGGGATGCCAAGTGCAATAGTACTCTCATCGGGCAACTTTATTATTGGTTTTAATGCATTTTTGTTCATTTTGTGATGTTTTTGAGTTTTCTAGCCTGAATTCGTCCCAGGGTGGGATGAATCCTAGATTTAGAATTCATCCCTGGGTGGGATGAGCACTAACCAGAGCGCTCATCCCAGTGAAGGATGAATTCCAGCGTAAAAAGCCTATGTAAGGGCCAAAGTAAGATTTGGGCTCATTTGCATTCATTTTTTTCTGGCGTTTGGAGCTCTGAGGAGGAGAAGGTTAATTTGCGAAGTGAAGCGCTGTCGCATTGTTGAGCCACCATGAGTGCACATACCGGGTCATCGAGCGGAGGAGCTAAGGCGAGACCGGTAAGTATTCTAGCCACCTTTTGTTTTTATTGTGTTTTTTTGTTTAAAATTGTTCTTTTGATTTTTATTATGTTTTTCTGTTTAACGAAATGAAACCCTAATTTAAGGAATTAAAAGATGAATGAATGGATTGGAATGTGTCGACCATTATACTAAAACCTAGTAGTAAACTAGAGGGTAAACCACTTAGACGTAAGTGGAAACAGAGATTTGAAACCTAGTTGAAAACTAGATTTAAACCTAAACGAATTTTTACATTAACCCTAGGTAAAGTCTAGATTTATGACACCCTAGATGCACATGGATGAATTTTTTTTTTTTTTTGTGTTTTGACCGGTTAATTTAGGGAAAACTGTAAATAGACCATGTCAAAATTTTGTTTTTGTTTTTAGAGTTAACTGAAACCCTAGATGCAAATGAATGAATTTTTTTGTGTTTTGACCGGTTGACTTAGGTAAAAAAAACCGTAAATAGACCATGTCAAAATTTTGTTTTTGTTTTTAGAGTTAACTGAAACCCTAGATGCAAATGAATGAATTTTTTTTTGTGTTTTTGACCAGTTAATTTAGATAAAAACCGTAAATAGACCATGTCAAAATTTTGTTTTTGTTTTTAGAGTTAACTAAAACCCTAGATGCAAATGAATGATTTTTTTTTGTGTGTTTTTGACCGGTTAATTTAGGTAAAAAACCGTAAATAGACCATGTCAAAATTTTGTTTGTGTTTCTTTAGTTTTTGTCAGTTTTAATTAAGATTCGAGACCTTAAAAAGAAAACTGTTTTTATTATGTTGTTTGTTTTTGTCAGTTGCATGTTGTAGTTTAGAAATTGTGGGTATTTGACAAGTGCTTTGAACTGCTTATGTTTAATTGTACATTTTTTGTGTGTTTATTAATGTTGTACATTGTTGTTTTTCGTGTTGGTTTTCAATGTTTTGATGTTTTTTTGTGTTTTGTTTGATGTGCAGGTTGTGAAGGTCGGTATCGGGTACCGACCGTTTTCTCTTACGCTCGAGAGGCGTTGACTATGGAGGACTGGGAGTGGCTTGACGCCTTGGGGCTCAAGAATGTGATGCGGCTGGAGCTAGTGATTGGGGATCGGTCCTACCTGACGGATTTGATCAGTCGATGGGATGTGCGGACTAACACATTCCATCTCCCAACAGGAGAGATGACTCTCACTTTGGAGGATGTTTATCGGATTCTTCAGATTCTGATAGACGGGTTACCTATCAGGACGACACCATGGAGTCAGCGGATAGCTGTACTTACTCGATGTTTTGGACATGCAGACTTGGGTGAGGAGGACGAGATGCAAAATGTGGAGGAGGATTTTCAGATTGGGAGGATTTTAGTGCAATGGTGGTATGAGAGGGGGGTACTGGGAGTGAGGCATGAACTTTTGATGGGCCTTATTTCCCCCCTGCTATTGCCGAATTCTTCTTGTGCGAGGTTCCCATGGAACCTACTAGAGGTGGTATATCAACTGGTGGACTGCCGAGTTGAGGAGCCCTTGATTATGAGGTGGGGTCAGACATTGTTGGATCAGTTGTATGGGGAGTTGTATGAGGTCCGCTGTCAGGGGCAGAAGGGGATCTGCTACAGTTTCTTGTTATAGAGTTGGGTCTGGCATCATATAGCAGTGGATCGGCCATTAGGGCTACCATGGATGATGCGGGCTAATATGGTAGATAGAGATATTGGGTATGCGGTGTTATGGTACCGGTCAGAGGAGCAGGGACATAGTCGGCGATTTGCTGGTGACATAGATCACTACATGGAGACATTTGCATGGCTTATGCCAAGGGATGTGGTATGGAGGCCATATCGGGATTGTCCTGCATGGCTTGAGGTAGGGGAGTGGCTCCAACGAGTTCGAGGGGGAGGTGGCTTATTGGGTGGCATGGGACAGAGCAAGAGTATTTTCCCTATGCTCGGGTCACACGATAGTTTGGGGTGTGTCAGGGGTTGCTTGGGGAGCCCTTAGTCTATCGACATCGGAGTGATGAGAGGACCTTGGCGGTGCCCATCATCGAGCCCCTGGGTGAGGAGACGAATGCGGTACTTGATATCCCAGACGTGGATGATTTCGGGGTTACAGTCGAGTACCAGGTGTGGTGGATACTTCGGTAATGGCGGGGTGAGGGGCCATTGGTATGAGATGAGGCAGCAACCGGCGGGGAGGATGCGGAGGCACCGGGAGAGGGGCCATTGGGAGGAGATGAGGCAGCAGCCGACGGGGAGGACGCGGAGGCATCGGGAGAGGGTTGGGGAGCTTCAGCTATAGATGTGGAGATGTTAGAGGTTGCAGATGCAGGAGAGGAGTTTGGTGAGGAGGAGCACCCAGAGATGCAAGATGCTTCGAAGTAGGCCGATGCTTCAAAGAGGCCGACGTCGCTGGCCATGCCAGAGGACACAGAGGCAGGGTTGCACGCAAATGTGGCACGGGTGACGGAGTTACTACGAAGGCAATATGGGGAGCTTGGGGAGGTGGTGCGGGAGATGGATCTCCTACGGATGAGTGTTGTGACTTATTGTTAGTGGGAGAGGGATTGGTTGCGGTAGCGGTATGAGCTAGAGGATGAGATTACCTGCCTTGGTGGGCAAGTGCCTGCATTATTGGGAGGTGGATCATCGCAATGCTTGAGAGGGAGCGACATGGAGCAGACAACATCCTCGTAGCAGAGGTGACAGGATGAGGGAGAGGCCAGTGGGCATGGTGTAGGGGCAAGCAGTAGCCACCCTGAGAGGTCTCAGAAGACCCGCACCACGGGGGGTAGTTCCCGTCCCACCGATCCTGCGTGATCATGGTGGACGACGCCCTAGACTTGGGGATTTTGAGTTTTTGGATTGTGTTAGCAAGGTCCGAGGACCGGTTCACTGTAGCTTGTGGGCAATTTTGTTATGATATATATATACAGATGACTCTTTTTGGTGTTTATACATTTTTCATGATTTATTTTAATGTACATGTTTTTACATTGATGTATGCATATGCGATTATGAATATGATGGGTTTACTTTATATGATGTATGCATATGGAATAAATGAAATGAATTGTTGATGATTTGTTGATGCACCATAGACTGTACAAGATCTTACTGACTTGCGATAGTAATGGGATAACTTTGTGGAATGCTTGTGCATGAAAAAACTTTGTTTTTGTATTTTGTTTATTTTTTGATGGTGATGTATGGAATGAAATGTGTTGGTTGTTTGAAAATGTAGTTAAGCTTCTCTGAGATGTAGATATTTTAACTAACTAGCCAAGACTGTACATTTATCTTGCAAGACTTTTGAACAAGGTCTAAATATGACTTGTTTTTGACCAAGTTATTTCACATCCCTGTGTGTGCAATTGAGTTCATTTATGTGGTATTCGTCAGGATACCGCCAGTGCCAAATAGGCTATCAACCAAACCTGTACCGAGGATCACCTAATTAGCTCCACTAACTCCTTTGTTGTATTTAGCAAGATTAATCCATGGGACAATCTAAGGTACCATAGGCTAGCTCATCCACATGCAAACATTGGTCTACACACATGCAAAGTTAATGTGACAGACATACGGGTAGGATACCACCATTGCCAGGTAGGCTATCAACCAAACCTGTAATGAGGATCACCTAGATGGTTTTCAAATGTTGAGAATTCCAAGGATTCAAGTTTAGGTTATTTGTTGGCTGAATGATTTGGGAGACTTGCTCGTCGATATAGTGATGAAAATCACTATTTTATTTTCACTTTGTTTTTCTTTTTGAGCAAGGATTTTGAATAGTGGTGATAACCACTGTGATTTGATTTTGTATTTTGAACTTTGTAAGTTTGAGCTTGTGAATGGCCTGGATCCTATTGGGTCTTGGGGATGACTACTCATCCTGATTAGGGGAGGGTAGTACGAATCCTTATGACTTTGGGAACCAAAGGGATAATGGAGACTTCAGATCATTGTTTGTAAGGGCATTGATATGTTGGGCCTTGGGGATGACTACCCATCCTGATTAGGGGTGGATAGTATGAATCCTTAAAACTTGGAGACCAATGATGAATGGAAATGGTTATGATGATGGGTTGTTGGAATGGTGTTTTTGAATGGCATTGATCCTTTTAGGTCTTGGGGATGACTACCCATCCTTGGCAGAGACGTGTAGTACGAATCCTTACAACTTTGGGGACCAACTATGATTGGGATGGTTGGATATGGGTTTGAATTTTTTAAAACGACTTTAGGGGGACCTCTTGGGACTGAACTTTGGGACTATTGGGATAATGGGAATGTTTTAAAACGGACTTTGGTCTTGGACGTCTATGTGGTGTCCTTATTTGGAACATGATTGGGATTGGGGAGTGGTGAAAACCACTGTTTATTAAGGTGGAATTGATGGGGAAGAGCTCATCCTTTTGTCAATTCTCAACATTCTAGAACCATTTGCACGGGGGGATGAGCAAGATAATATTTCACTTATGGTGACCCGATCATTGCTTTGTAGGTTTTTCTTTCTTTCACACAAATTAGGAATTTTTTATGTGTTTTAATTTGTGTTGGGATGCTCTGTAACAAGGCATGATCCAAGTAGAACTCTACCTTCGTAAAATCCGTTTAACTATGTACAGTTTTGGCTAAAAATTTAAAGATAACTGAATGACGAAAACCCTATATACATTAGGAGACAATTGGCGAATCTAAAATGGCAATGGTGCTATTCTAGATGTATGTGTTTGTGGAAAATGGTGGAATTGCCAAGTGATGACAGTCTATGGTGCCTTTGACTTGTATGACCACAAATATGCAATGTATGGATGCAATGCCTAATGCAACTTATATTTCGATTGTTATGAGAATGCAGGAATTTGACATGCGAAATGTGTTTTTGTGATTTTTGATTTTGTATTGATTTTTGTTTATTTTTGAATATTTGTTTTGACCAAGCAATTTTAGGAATCCTTGGAGCATTTTTGGTATTGACCAAGCGATTTTAGGAATCCTTGGAGCATTTTGGGATTGACCAAGCGATTTTGGGAATCCTTGGAGCATTTTGAGATTGACCAAGCGATTTATAGGAATCCTTGGAGCATTTTGGGATTGACCAAGCGATTTTAGGGAATCCTTGGAGCATTTTTGGGATATGGCTTTCCTAGATATGGAATGGTCGCAAATGACTGATATTCAAGGGTTCTATTTCCTTGATTCCATCAAGAGAGGCTAGCCGGTATGTCTCGGGTCCTATTTTGCTATCAATGACATATGGACCTAACCAATTTGCCGTGAACTTGTCCCTTAGGTGGGTCGGCAAACTAGAGTTCTGTTGGTTTTCCTTCAAAACCAAATCACCAACCCGAAAGTCCCTCAGGTGAACTTTCATGTTGTAAGCTTTCTTAAGTCGCTCTTGATAAATACGTAAATGCTCGAGAGCATTAACGCGTCATTCATCAAGCAACGTAAGCTGGTCTAACCGGGCCTATCACGCAGTGTCATCGTCGATGAACTCCTGCATTGATATACGCAGGGAAGGAATTTCCAACTCGAGAGGCATTACTACCTTGGAGCCATACACGAAAAATGGAGTTGCCCCAATGGGCGTCCGAATGCTGGTGCGATAAGCCCATAGGGCAAGCGAGATCTGAATGTGCCAGTCCTTATGATTGTCTGCAACTATCTTTTTAAGAATGGCGACTAGCGTTTTGTTGGATGCCTTTGCTTGCCCATTTGCCTATGGATAATAAGGGGTTGAAAAACTATGCTGAATTTTGTACTTTGTGGTCAAAGCATGCACATCTTTATTCTTGAAAGGTGTCCCATTATCTGAGATTATTTTGGATGGAATACCAAAATGACATATGATGTTATGCAAAATGAACTCCACAATGCGGGGTCCTGTCGTAGAGGTAAGCGAAATTGCTTCCACCCACTTGGTAAAATACTACGTGGCCGTTATGATAAATGTGTGACGGCCATACGATGCAGGGGAGATATTTCCAATTAGATCAAAGCCCCACCGTGAAAATGGCCAAGCCGATTGGATTGGTCTGCAAGGCCTAGGAAGGTACGTGCATCAAATTGGCATGATGTTGACACTTCACGCACTTCTTGACATATGCGCAACAATATCGCTCTAAAGATGGCCAATAATAGCCCATGCAAAGAATGCGCTTTGCGATGGCCATACCATTGAAGTGGCCACCACATGTACCATCGTGCACTTGGGTGATCGCCCAAGTGGACTCTTGCTAGTCCAAGCAACGAAGGAGGATCCCTTCATAGTTGCGATGATACAAAATGTCTCCTATCAAGACATACTTAGCCGCTTTCTGCTTGAATGTTCGTTTCGTGGCATGCGTCAATCCAAGTGGGAGATTACCTAACTTGAGGTAGTCTCGAATGGGTAAATACCAGTCCTGTTGATCGGAAACCTCGATAGTATGAACAGCCAATCCCTCTTGAAGTTCATCCCTAACAAATGCTGAGCGAGATAGAACTTGTAAGAACAGCGTTGTGTTGTTATTAATGGGAGTAGGGGAGAACAAGGACCCCTAGTTGGCATGTTTCAGACGATCGTGGATTCGAGAGAACTTATCCGAGGATGGTTCAATCTGGATCATGTGGATTCCTGGTGTCAAGTCAGAGCTTGCACGCTCCATCGCGGATTGCGATAAGGTTTTGACTTGAATGGTTGTCATATCACCGAAAAGGTCTTGCGGGATTAGTGACCCCAAGGAGGCCATTGTGTCCGCAAAATGATTCAATGATCGAGGGAGTGCCTCGATGTCATACCATTCAAGTTTTGCCAAGAATTTGTCCACAAGGGCTTTATAAGCCTGTAGAACTGGGCATTTGCATTGATATACCCCTTTGACTTGATTGACAATTAACAACGAATCACCAAAGATGTTAAGTCGTTTGATGTTCATGGCGATTGTTGTCTGAAGACCTATGAGCAAGGCTTCATACTCTGCATTATTGTTGGTGCATGGGAAATTTAATTTAAATGACAGGGGCATTGGAGCGCCCTGCGGTGTGAAGAATACTATTCCCATGCCACCACCTTGCTCACACTTAGAACCATCAAAAAATAAGGTTATGTCGGCCTGTGACTCAGGCTCATCAAAATCTGGCGATTCTGAGACATGGAAGACCCCATCATCGGGTAGTTCTATGACTAGAGGTTGATCGTCTTCAAGAGGAGCCTCTACTAGTTGATCGGCTATGACTTGTCCTTTGATAGATTTTTGTCCAATGAATTCTATGTCAAATTCTATCAACAACATGATCCATTTCGTCGTGCGACTACTATGATAAGTATGACTCATCATGTATCGCAATGGATTCTCCTTAGACACAACATACGTCGTGTTGCTGAGCATGTAGTGGCATAGCCTTTTGGTAGCAAATACCACCGCTAGCAGAGCTTTCTCAACGTATGCATAGTTAAGTTCATAACCGACCGGGTGCGGCTAAGATAGTAAGTAGCCAGTTCTTTGTGAAGTTCCTTCTTCTGGGTGAGCATGGCGCCCAGTGCCACCATGATAGCTAAGATGTATAAGTAGAATGACACTCTTGGTCTAGGTGGTGCCAATACTGGCGGCGAAGCCAAGTATTGTTTGATGTCATCAAAGGTTGACTGGCACTCATCATCCCAGTGAAATGTAACCCCTTTGTGCAATAATTTGTTCATGGGTTGGCACTTGTCGAATAGCTGTGCTATGAAGCGCTTGATTGACGCGACCTTTCCCTGCAGACTTTTGAGCTGCTTGATGGTAGTTGGGGGAGCCATTTCAAGGATTGCCTTGACTTTCTTTGGGTCCACCTCGATGCCTCGTTTCGAGACTATGAAACCCAAGAGTTTTCCAGATGTGACGCCGAATACGCACTTCTTGGGATTCAATCTGACCTTATGCTCCATGAGGCGATCGAGGATCTTGCTTAAGTCACCGAGATGATCTGAGCGCAAAAGAGACTTGGCTAACAAATCATCCATGTAATCTTCCAAAGTTTTATGCATGTAATCGTGGAAGATATACGTCATGGCACGTTGGTAGGTGGCGCTAGCATTTTTAAGGCCAAAAGGCATGACCTTATAACAAAATGTCCCCCAAGGCATTGTGAACGCCGTTTTGAGTTGATCCTCAAGATTGATACGAATCTGATTGTATCTCGAGAAACCATCCATGAGGGATAGCATTTCATGACCTGTTGTAGCGTCTACCAATGCGTCGATGCTTGGCAAGGGGAAATCATCCTTAGGACTCGCTTTGTTTAGATCTCAAAAATCAGTGCATATGCGAATCCTCCCGTCAGGCTTTTTGACGGGCACCATGTTGGACAACCATGGCGGATAATCCACGTAGATGACAAACTGTGCATCCAACAACTTTTGCAATTCATCTTTGACCATCAAGGCCACTGTTGGGTGCATCTTACGTAGTTTTTGCTTAATTGGCTTGATTGTCGGATCAAGCGTTAGATTATGCATGACTAGCTACGGATCTAGCCCTGGCATGTCTTTGTATGACCATGCAAAAACCTCCTTCTTCTCTTTGAGAAGGGCAATGTAGTCGGCTTGCTCTTCAGGGGATAAGCTTACCCCCAGCTTGATAATCTATGGGTTCATTGGATCTAAGCCGATGTCTATGCAAGTCGTCTCCTCGACTGACATGTGCGATCCATCTTCCAACTGATGTGGAGTCGGGATCAAATGAATATCATCTACTGAATTTAGATCTGCGTTGGGAACCTCGGGTTCCTCTTCAGCTTGGAAGATATCTTGAGTTGTCCCTAGGGTAAAATGAGGCATTTTACCAAAATTCCAGTACTCTGATGGGGAGAGGGGTGAATTGACGTGATCCCAGTCGATGGCATCTATGTCTAGATGCAATGACCATGCGGGGTCGATCGGATTGTGGATGGGTGCGGTCAAATCAATGGAGATCATGTGGATGAAATGAATTTGGTCTCCATTATCATGGGTGTGATAACTCAAACATTTTGGATGCTCCCTATGCTCTGGATCTAGTTCTGTAGGGACGGGCATGAACGGATCGGCCCTATGTGTTGATAGGAAGACAAGGTCTTCCCTCAGCATTGATGTCATTATAGGGTCTCGGGGTGGACGGTGCTCATCGTAAATTTGGAGCCATGGATCCAACACTTGGTCCCACCCCGTTGGGTCTACATACCACTCATGCCCTGGCACTATGCCCATCTGTGCAAATAATTCATTAATCCCCAAGGGACGCTGTTGTTGCACTTGTTGCCTTTGTTGCATTTGTCGCATGTGGTTGAGATAGGCCATCTCAGTCTCATCTTCTGAATCACTGTCGGAGATCCAAAAATGTTCATTTTCTTCAACAACTGTTGGCGACATTAAGGGTTCACCTTGTTCTAGCAGATTAATCTGATCCCATCGTGGTTGTTCCACACTTGGTGGGGGGACCTGATTCTCTTGACACAGCACTGGTTCCATTGGAACCTCTAAAGGGAACAGTTTCAAAAAGATCTCTGGACACTGTTTATGTTCTCCTTGAAAGTTAGTGTCCGAACTTTCACCTCTCTCTATCAACGGAGAAGGGTTATTGATGTTACCAAGGGTGGTTGTTGACCATGGGAGATAATCTCCCAATGTGTACGTTGTGTTTGGGTTGGCATAGGGGTCTGATGCCAATCCACCCTTGTCGCCTATTCCTAGGCCTTGCATGTTTTCCACCAAGATGTCTAAGGGCAGGGGGTGGTTGAACCCTACTCCCGACTTATCATACGGCATTTGGTATCTTGGCTGGCAAAGGACACGCACCCCTTGCTCATTCCTACCTAACCCGTATCCATGCCAATTGCATTGGCTAAGATAACGTAAAGTGAAATCCGGGTTTGATAGGTAATTGACATCTTCCATAAAAGGGTCTTCATCTTCTTCTTTTTTCTTGGAAGGTTCAGTACCATGATCAAGGCCCCCATACACAAAATTTGTCTGGTTAGGCGGGTAGCCGAGAGGAACAATTGTACCAATGGGAAGGCGAGGCCTCCCCATGTCTTGCATGGATTCTAGTGTGGGCGTCGCCACAACATTTTGCACTAGATACTCCCCCAGGCCCGTATTGGCCATTTCAATAGTGATTGATGGCGATCGAGGGGGAGGGAACGGAAGTTCTTTTGGACTCCATCCCATGTGGGGTGGGCTAGAAGCTTCCACTTCCATTGTACTAAGCACCTCTTTGATAGAGATGTTGGAGACTGATTGTTGCACCTTTTCAAGAGGTTGTGCCTCCTCTAGGGGTTTCTTCCCTTTGTCCTTCTGTTTGGCCATGATAGGTGGCATTGTCGATGAAGGACCAATTGATGAAGATGGACCTGACTGGGGTTTTGGTGGATCTACCTTTGGGGATGCTCATGAAATTGGACCCTGTCGAGATGGATTCAATTGGAAATCCAAATGCGTTGATGGGAGGGTCGGCTACGGCATCAGGTGCACTGCATTGCAGTACTTGAAGGGTTCTAGGTCTACTGGAACCACGTGTACTTCCCCTTCAAATGTATACTTCAGGCATTGATGTGCTATTGACGGGACACACTTCATGTCCCTTATCCATGGCCTGCCCAACAAGATGTTGTAAGCCATCTCACCCTCCAAAATATGGCACAATGTTGGTATTGTCTTTTGTCCCACTTGAATGGGTAGGACAATTGTGTCGATTGTCGAGCAGATTGCATCATTAAATGCTCATAGTGTGTATGTGGAAGCCATGATATGAGATGCTGGCAGCTTCAGATGTTTTAATGCTGCAGTGGTAATGATATTACTGGATGAGCCAGTGTCCACCAATACTCTCTTATAAGGGATCCCGTTGACCCGTGCGATAACGTGCAGGGGTGGATCTGCCATGTCATTCGATATTGTTTTAACTTCATCCTCTATGAAGGTAATGACTGGCTCCGTACATCGTTTCACATGTCCCATGAAGTTATTAAAGGAATTCGCTTCGTGAGGCTGTAACTCGATGGCTTTCAAAATTTCCATAAGAGCTTCTCTATGGGGTGTTGACTGCTGTATGAGCTCATAGATGGAAAGCCTAGCCGATGTGGTCCGCAAACTCTACGTGAGTTTGGTCTATATCGTGACCTTGGGTCTAGGCGGAGGCAACTGCATAGGGTGTTGTTGAGGTTGCGACATTGTTGGAACTTCTTTTGTAGCTGCCACGGGGCAACTCCTGGGTATTTCTTGTTCCTCGGTTACTATGGCGATCATTCCCACATACCCTTGCATGGGAAGATTTTGTCGCACCTCATTGACTTGAAGAGGTTTTTTCTGTGCCTCGTGGGTAGGCAAAGGGTCCTTGAATACCCCCATTTGTTGATTATTTGGCGCTATGGGGTTATCCACTGCCAATGTTTGATTATCAATCAAATCTTGGATTAATCCCTTGAATTTCCAACATCCGTTCAAGTCATGTCCCCTTCGCCTGTGGAACCTACAATATAAATCCTCCCTGTATCCCTTAGGTTTGGGAGCGTTAGGATCTATGGTTGGGATTTCTAGAAGGGTGACTAAATTTGTCGTTGACAAGCGGTCAAATAGGGAGTCCCTAGACTCCGTATAGGGAGTGAATTGTCGCTTAGGGCGACGCTGTTGATTTTGCTCCTGCTTTTTGTTTTCTCTTTCATAATTAGGAGGCACTGCCTGATAATTAGCCTTTTGAGGCTGTACTTCTTGTGCAGGCCTAGGGACATTTATAGCAACTTGATTAACCTCAACGGGTTTTTGTTGCGTATTCCCTGTCTTGGTGTTTTTGTTCCACTCTTTCTTTTTAGGCTTGGTGATTGCGCCCTCCCCTATTTTGATCTCTTCAATAATTCTGGCTTGCACCAGAGCTTCTTCTAAAGTGGCATATTGTTGTAGCTGCAATAGCCCAGAGATCGATTTCAAGCAACTTCGTGCAAACATCTGTGTGAGGTCGGACATAGGGGGAAGGTAAGGTAGCTTAGAAAGCAGAGTCCTCCATCGATTCCCATAAGCCGCCATTGTCTCCTCATCATATTGCCTGAGGCTAGCCAGATCACTCAATGATGCCTTCTTCTTGGTGCTGAAGGCAAAGCGTTCAAGGAACGCATCCACTAATTGGTCTAGGTTATTTATGTTGTGCTTCGGTAACTATGTGAACCAATCCGAGGTAGGGCCCGCGAATGTGGTTATGAATGTCCTAAGCAATAATGCATCATTATCCTGAATGCCAAAGCATTGGCTCAGGAATCTTGTCACATGCTCTTGAGCATCCTCTTCACCTTTAAAGACTGCCAACTGAGGCAACTTGAAATGTTCGGGATAAAGAGGTGTGGGCACTGACGGATGCATCGGATGACTACGGAGTTGTCGTAACGTGGGCTTTTGGTGCCCAGAAGATTTAGTCTCTACAGACTCCAAACGCTCTAATAGCACTTTGTATGCATCGGAGGATTTAATCTCTTCCTCCGTAACTTGTTCCCGTTGTGTGTTACGGGCAACTGGGGGCCTATGGAGGGGTGGCCGAATGGCAACCCTCCCACCTTGGTAGGGCATTTCTTCCCGTTCTATTTTTGGTTCATACTCCTCGTAAACTTCCTAAGGAGTCTCTGGGCGAAACCCATGACCCTGAGCGAGTCCCCGCTGAGGGTACCTATCATTGTTTCGGGGAGTGGCCTCCCTCTCAGGTCTATGAGGTCTCGGAGGCAAAGCTTGACGAGGTCATGGAGACCTATTCTGCCCCAAGGGATTATGCCTCTCATATTATTCTGCTTTTTGGGTGCGAGGGGTTGGCACCCTCTCAGGTAGTTTATAACGCAGCTCATCCGCTTCATGCTGCATGCGCTCTTTATTAAGGCGGTATAAGTGCTCTAACTACTGATGACCTTGTTCAAGCCGCATGATTCGGGCTTGGCGGGTGGCATGTCTGGCGACTGCCGGGTCAACTTGGTCTGCCATATTTTGCTCAGGAGGCTTGAATGTTTCTCCTATGTATTTGCCTCGGTCTTGATGATCCGAGATTTCAATAGGTCGCTTCCCTCTGTCGAGGTCGACGACATTTACTTGAGGCTCTGGCCTCAATGTGTGACCATTGTATCTAGCAGGTGTAGAAACGCAAGGCTCCCGCGCTGTATGTTGTTCTCGAGGAATGCGATGGTCTTCCTCGTACTCCCTTTCATGGTTGTGAAAGGGGCGGGCGGAGTTAGCTCGCCCTATGTGGAGAGCCCTATGCTCTGGGTTTTGTCTTTCAGTTCTAATGGGAGGCAAAAGAGAGATGCCATATTCACGTTGTCTCTCTTCATGGACACTGTGCCTCTCTAGCGCTTCGTTGCGTGGTGGCCACTCATATCTAGCCTCTAAAGGTGGTCTTCTATTTGCGTTGAGTGTCACACGTAAAGGTTCTTCCCAAAAGGGGCTATGTTGAATGGGCATACCCCCCAGAGGGGTGTCCCAATAATTCCTTCTTGATGTGGCCTGATGTGGACTCTCTTGTAGGCCAGACCGCCAAGGCGGTATGACCAAGTCCTTAGGGCTAAAGCGAAGGTGACCGGCGCCCTCTCTTTGTGCACCTTCCACAGCATTTGCCCTTGATTGGGCTTGGCTATGGGTGTACACCATTGTGGTGCTCTTCTACTAGCTAAGCAGATTTTTATCTTTTTTTTTTGTTTATGATTTTTGATTTTTTTTTGTTACACTAAGCAGAAATGAACACACACATACACAAACGGTGATTATCTCTTTTAAAGATTAATGGTGTGTCCTAAACTGGTTTTAGTGTGTTTTGATGATTTTGTTTTAAGTAAGTTTTGAAGAACGTTTAAATGCATTATGAAGGCTCATATGACTCCCATAAATGGTCGCCCCTTCGATATACCATTGCCAGGCCGATATACCAACCTCTCTATATACCCGCCCTTACGAGAGGGAGACTATAGGTACGTGAGAGCAGATGGTACGTGGTACGTAGGCGGTACGGAAGGGGGATTGTCCTGTTTATGACACCTACCATAGAAGACTTATCCTCATGCGCTAGGAATCACCCTAGCAACACTTGGTCAGCTTTCGTCAAGATTTACGTCGAGCAACGATGACAATCGGGGTAATGGATGCAAAATCAAGCCAAGGTGGTGATGAAATCCACCGTTGGTCTTGATCAAGGGCTGGGGTTTTACGACCAGCTCCTTGGTTTAATTTTTACCACGTGAAGTGTGTGTGGTTCTTTTTTTCAAAAATTGAAACAAGCAACAACCACTTTCCCTAAGAAGGCAAACATGAAAGAAAACAAAAATATTACAAAAAAAAATGATAGGGACAGTTAAAAACCATTACCTCTTTCTCCAATCAACTTGGTTGTTTCTGACTCTCGGCCCTGAAATTGCACAGACAAAATTCGTCCCTGGGTGAGACGAATTCCAGAACAGAATTCATCCCAGGCTGGGACGAATTCGAATTCGTCCCTGGGTGGGACGAATTCCAGGACTATATTCAGTTGCAAGGAACCATAGTTAGTGCTCAACAAGCAGTACCTGTAAGCACAAAAACACAAATTTTTGATCAGTTTCCTAATCTTAAAAAGAAAGGAACTGGGTCCCACCGTGATCGCCACTGAAAACATGAGATTCTTGAAAATGTAAAGGAAACACTAAAACTTAATGCAATGTAAACGAGACAAAAAGAACGCATTAAACAAGATAAAAACAAGGCATAAAAGCATAGCCCTTATTTATTGATACTCTCTTTAATTTTTGTTACAAGGACGTCTCCTCCCCTTTTGGGGGTTTGAAACGTTAACAAAGTTTTTGGTCACAATAATGACCAGTGATCCTCCTTTCGCATGCCCACATGTAAAACGGGTGGGCCAAAGTGTTGCCGTCGCTTGTGTTGAAGAAGAGTCCTCGATATTTGCTGCTTCTCCTGCGTTCAAAGAAACAACAAAAGGAGTTAATAGCACCTGTGTTAAAGTAAAGCATCTGATCCTCAAAGCAAACAAAACAGGCATGCAAAAGATGATTAAAACAGCAGATTAGAATTCATCCTAGGAAGGGACGAATTTGACTATGTCAATTTGGGATTCGTCCCAGGCAAGGATGAATTTGGCTGTGTCGGTTTGGGATTCATCCCAGGCAGGAACGAATTCGGCTACTTGGAAACAGAGCTGGAGGACCCACGAAATACCCTATCTTTGATGCTCCTGGTGACCTGCAAAATTGGGTTTTAGATAAAAGGAGGTATTCTGAGGAAGCCCAGAAGGTTAGGTTTCTCGGGTTTAGCTTCAATCACCGAGAATGGGATAAAATAGCTTCCATGTTAGTGATACAGAATGAAATAAAACACAGTGAAGACATGCTTGAAATCAAAATCATGAAATTATAACATCAAAGAAATAATAGCAAAACATTCAGTGTAGTCGGCAAATGGGATTCATTTTTTCCACAAACACCCAATGACCTCCCTGGCAGAAGAGATCATGAATGTGGGAGAAGTGAATCAAGGGTAAAATATCTAGTAGTAAACTGGTAGAGCTTCATTGCTTCAAAATACTTCTTCCTTCTTTTTCTTTCTTTTCGGTGAGGGTACCCTGCTATTTATAGAATTTCCAAGGTGCAAATTGGTATGGGCATGCAGGGATGCCAGTTAGTGTTTACGCATGGGAGAGGAGATTCCTCTGGCCTGGTCTCCCATGCTTGTCTGGCATGCTCCTGTGGCAGTCTGCTATCTGCCCACTTGCATGAATGCGAGGCAGGGAACAGTCAGTGACTGTCACTGCCGCGCATGCCATGATTTTTATTTTTGTTCGTTAAACCTGGAATTCGTCCCACCCAGGGATGAATTCAAGTTTGCATTTCATCCCTAGGTGGGACGAATTCAGAGCAGAGTGCCTGAAGGTGCCAAATTGCTTTCTGACCTTCCAAAATTGCTATGTAAGTGGCTAGGATCACTGTTTGACCTCTAAGGGTTGCCCTAAAGGTTGTGTGTGTCAATGCGATCAGTGTTTGCAGCCATGTAATCAGATTGGTGCTATTTTGGTGTCTATAAGTACATCATGAGGATATAGTATTCCTACAGGGTGTCTATGTTTTACCTTAAATTTTTGGTATTAAAGACACTAAGCAACATATTCATTGATGTCTATTTCAATTCCAAGTTGGTAGAAAGTTTTCTTCATATTCTCTCTCCTATTTACCCCTCCTATATGAGAAAAATATGGTGATATATGTGTTTCATTAATGATATTTTTTCTCAAATCATCGATCTCAAAAATGACTATCCTATCCTTAAAGCATAGAAAACCATCCTAATTCTAAAATCCTTATTTTCTTCTAGTTTATTTTCCATATTTGTACAAATTTGGTTGCAAAACATATATTTATGTTGTTTTTTCTTAACTTCTTCTAATAAGTCCACATGGATATGAGATAGGACAACTACGCATCTTATTCTATTGAGTGCATTACAAAACTTATTTTCTTTCCCTTTGATGTGTTCAATACCAAAATCGTATTCAGTAAGAAATTCTATTCATCTTATCTATCTAGAATTCTACAAGGGTTAAGTAAATATGCATCTTACACTTTTATGGTCTATCCTTAAATCAAAGGGTCTCCCTACCAAATAGTATCGCTAGTCTCTAAGAGTAAAAACCACCACTGCTAATTCCAAATCATGGGTAGCATAGTTAACCTCATGTCATTTTAGTTTTCTTGAGCCATAATCTCCCATTGCTTCATCTTGTGAAAGCACTCCTCCCAATCCATCGAATGATGCATCTATACATATAAAAAAACTACCTTGAGGATTAGGTATCTTTAGTATAGGAGATGTAGTGAGCTTAAATTTGAGCATATCAAAATCTACCTCACATTTATCCATCCACTTGAAATATTTTACCTTTATCTAAGGTTAGTTATTAGAGTGGTGATATTGGCTTAATACTTCACATAATGCCTATAATATCTTATCAAACCCATGAAACTCTTTACTTCTATCACATTTGTAGGTGGCAGCCAACTTAATATAGCTTCTATTTTCTTAGGATCTAATGCATCATTTTTTTGACATAATATGCCCTAAATCTTGCACTTTCGACACATAAAAATCACACTTAGATATATTTCTATATAATTGATTCCTTATTAGTAGCTTCAATATAATATTAAGGTGTCTGTCATGCTCTAATTTTTTTCAAAAATATATCAAAATATCATCTAGGTACACAAGAACAAATCAATCCAAAAGCTTCCTAAAAATGTTGTTCATCAAATTTATAAATATTTTTGGAGCATTTAATAGACTAAAAGGTAATACAATAAACTCATAATGTCCATATTGAGTTTTTAAATATGTCTTATGAGTATCCTCTTTGTGGATTCCTATTTTATGATAACCATATTTCAGATCAATCTTTGAGAAAATAGTGGTATCTTTGAGTTGATCAAAGAGATATTCAATTTTGGATAGATGTTATCTCTTTATAGTTGGCTTATTAAGCATCATGTAATCTATGCACAAGAACAAAGAACCATCATTTTTCTTGACAAATAGTACTAGTGCACGCCATGGTGACACACTTGGTATAATTAATCCCTTCTCCCAAAATCCTTGTAAATGCACTTTCAGCTCTTACATCTCAATTGAATTCATCCTACAAGGACCTCTATGAATAGTCTCTATTCTAGGTTGAATTTCAATTGTTAAATCAAATTCATGTTTAGGTGGTAAATCAGTCCATTGATGTAAGTGCACTAGACATTCTAGGAATAAACTATCATTCTCATCCCTACAATGGGATAGTTCTTCCCAAGTATAGACTTGATACAAATATAAGTTTTACATAAAATAAAAACTTCGAATCACTTCTCATTCTTAAAATATTTCTGAGCTAGTTTAGAATTTTTGAACTTATTAACTTATGTTTTCCACCCATCTACAATCCAAATATGGATTATTCAATTATAATTATATTTCTTAGAAGTGTATCATCTTATGCAAAATTATGTTCATTTAAAATAATGTGAGTAGTACATGTAACAACATAAAGGAACCATAACCAATTTTCAAGATTTTTATCCTTTTTTGATACAACCAAAACCAAATTATATTTAAATCCAACTAAGTAACATTAACCATTATTCCACATAATTAATAACAAAATAATTGAAAGCATGAACATGATAAATAAATTCCATAATAATTTTCCAAGTTTATTTATAAGCCAATAATATCATATTAACATACCAAATAACACATTTATGAAAATATACACCATACATACTCATTAACTTATTTACCCTAGGAAAAATCCCAAAGGGAAAACCCAGCCAAAAAGATGATTTATTCCTTATTTATGAATCTTAATCTATACATTGGAAAAAATATTCCACAAGCCTTAATCCTTTATTAAGATAACATAACTATCATAGTTAAACTCATGAATATATCTTTAAATTATCTACCTATCTACGTCTCCATAACTCAGATCCAATAATGTACCACAAATGCATTGCATGAACAATTGAATCAAAAAAATTCACTACTTGTGTCCCTACACTTGCTATAATTGAAACTCTAAATTTTGGGTGGATCAAACATTTCCCCAAGTGTTGCCAACCAATAATTATGGTAGTATTCCAATACATCATGGAAATCCTCCAATCCTATGTGTGAATTATACTCAATGGAGTGTCAATCATCAATGTTCAATCAATTAACACCTACGAATTCACCCTAACTCTAGGGTATGTTCTTATTTCAAAGGTATTTGACTATAAATAGCTCTAATGTTTCTTGCATTAATTAAACATCATTATAAACTAGTCAATCAAACTTACCTTCCTTATATGGACCATTGAAATATACAACACTCGAATAAGCTCACAACTTAATGAGACTATTTCCAAACGATGACCAATGATTGCCTTGTTTCATTTGAAAGATTCTACGGTTCAAAATCCTACCTAAAACCATTAAACCAACTTATCCCATGTGATTCAAGAGAACCAAACATCTGATAATGATCTTTAGCGCCACCCACCAATGGTTTAGTTAACTTAATATGTATCATAAATCATAAACAACTAGGTAATTTATAGGTGATAGTCTACAAAACTCCAATACAAGCTCTACCATAATCCATACATCCCCATATGTAGATGCTCAAGTAGATTTTATAGCAAAAAGGGTCCATCCATGCTCTTCCTATGTATCTCACTTTACAGAGTAATCCTCCATTTCTATTTAATCTCTAACAAGCACCCAGATACAGACAATATTATTATCCATAAGGTAAAACCTTATGCTAAATAGTATTAATTTTTCTAATCTATATAACATGATTTTAACATAATTTAAGAGAAATTCAATATCATATCCACACCTTTACAACTCACCAATTTGGTAAAGACACAAAAAGTAAAATTCTATCAGATGCTATGCGGCTATCATCTGAACACAACACTACCGTATATACCCACAAATACACAATCTTTCTCCTCTTATAAATATAAATTGTTAAAGAGATATTTCTCCCTATTGTTTTGGAAACTATGAGAGAGAACACAATAATGATAGTATCCTTACTGAATATGGTTTCGAACCCATGACATAACACAAGAGACTACTGATTATAAATCCAAGATGATTTTATAGAGAAATGTTCCTTTGGAACTTCATTTTTCTATTCACCAATGAAAGAAAAAAAACCTTTTTCCAACTTAGAGAGGAAGCAACAATAAATATTCTAGTTATTCATCTTCTAATTTCCCATCATAATCCCATAATATTATGCTAAATTTAAGGTGAAGTAACTAGAGAATATTTTAAATCTTTACCAATTATAAAATAGCAAAACATACAATGATCATGATAAACACCAAGAGGCATTCGAAATTAGATGAGATATTTTTAGGAAAGATACTTATCATCATAGAGGAGTAACCTTGGAACTTGACATAGAAGTTTTAGTCTTTCGGCTTCTTCTATCGTATCCAGGATATAATATTCACTTTTTTTTATGCCAATTTTTAGCTTGAATCCTCCTTCTATCCAACTCCAAACACATTGTTCTCCTCCACTTTTTCAATCGATAGCCAACACTTGTGTACCCACCATTTCATAACCCCATACTTTGTCTCATCAATGATCCACGTCCTCCATCATATCTGACCATAAATAAACTCAATATTACTACTAGAATAGTTTCACACCACTAATCCAGAACTTGGATTAGTTCCAACATTGAAGTAAATATTTTTCAGTTGTGAAATGGATCGAAGTTTGTTTTCACATATTAGCACCTCCATAATCATGCAAACACCTAACAATAATACTTATCCATCATCAAAGTCTTCTCATCCTACATAATCACAAGGTAAGACATTAGTCTATTTGTTCTAAATGGAGATAAGCATGATAAGTTGGTAAAAGCCCATAAGATAGGTATTTAGTCTACTTCAAACACCCTGCAACTCAGTTAAGATCAAAGTGTCATTTTCGTGAGACATATATCTTATATAACGCAAAACATAAAATAATAAATAATTTCTTCAGTCAAATATATCACATTCTTCCATATTATGTAGTTTGCATAATCAGTCATGAAACGGTCAATCATTCCTTACTTAAAAACAACATGTCAAAACATTAATCTATCCACATAAAAAGTATACCAAGGGAGAGCCATGACTCTTTGAGAAGGATATTATATAGTTGATTAATAGTACAAAACCTAGGAATTTTTTTGTTAACATTGCCCTAGATTTACAATGAATTATTGTGGATACATTGGGTTTTAAAATTAAAAATTTTCCATCAATCTACTTGATTATTTCTTTGACTAGTTTTAAAATTAAACATTTTCCATCAACCTACTTGCTTTAGATAGAATGAAATCTTGCTTGACTATTTGGAGTGGTAAATTCTTAACCATGGCAAGAAGGCTACAACTCATAAAGATACATTGAAATCCATCCCTATTTATATGATATCACTTTTAATATTGGCTATAGGTATAACATTAGAAATTGATAAATTTTAAAAAGAATTTATTTGGAAAGTGAGGAAAAGTTTAGATTTACTCTTTGTAAGTGGGATAGGGTTTATAAATGAAATAATATTAGAGGGGTGGGATTGCATAATTATAGACTTATTAGTTTGGCCTTAGGGGAAAAAATTGGGTGGATATTATTCAGATATCAATAAAATATTTGGGTGAAAGCGTTTCTTCAAAAAAATATAAGTTCTCTTGATGAAATGAAATTATTTAGGAAAAGAACCCTACCCATGATGAACAACATGGGACTTCATATTAAATAGTTTACAATTGTTCAAAAAACATATTAGATGCTTATTCAATGAGGGGAATAATCCAAATTTTTTATTTGATGCTTGGTTGAATCATTATACTCTTATCTCTAATTCAAAATGTTAACCATTGGCTTGAGCATGTCTAGTTTGTAAAGGTCCAAAGATCGAAGATTATATTAATGTAAGAAATAACTCTATATTAAAATTTTTATTAGTAACTTAGTTAAAGGAGAGGAGCTCAAACAAATTGCATATGATCTTCAAAATATGCTTTAATAAATTTATTTGCATAGTATTACATAAAAGGATGATTTTTTTTTAAATCTATAAAAAGATAGTAGATAGTGTGTCCAGTTGGGATATGACGATTTAGAGTAATCAAAATTTTCCACTCCCAAATATTTTCCTTGGAAGAATATTTATTTAGTAGAGGATCTCTCTAACACCTCAACATTCTTTTGGTTACCAGTTCAAAGTAATATTCTTAAAGGGCAAGGTCTAAAAATAAGAGGATACCATGGATAATTTAGATATACCTTGTGGTTGAAGGATTTAGAAATATCACATCATTTACTTCTTCATTGTTTCTTTTCTCACACCATTTAGGGTTATTTTTTCAAAATTATGAGAATATATTGGTATATCCATCAACATTAAATAAGTTTATGAAATATTTGATTAGTTATTTCAACACTAAAGCATTATGCATTTTTTGAAGGATTAGTTTTGTCATTATGTGTTGGAATTTATGGCTTGAAAGGAATAATAAAATTCTTCAAAATAAATCTCAAAATTATGCCCAAGTTTAGAACAATATTATTGCCTCTCTTACATAATATTTATAGATATGGTGCTCATCACGGGATGTCTCAAGTGTGGAAAAAGAGGTGCTAACAAATTGGTTACAAGACCTAAATATACATTGAAGTTGTTGGAAATGAAATACACCATACTATAACACAATTCCATTTCTATTTAAATGAAAAAAATATTTCATGTGAATATATTGCAACTATTATGCATACACTATGCACACAACATATATTAGACTACTTTGATATTAGGTTTAGACAACTCAGTCTACAAATAGGAATGTCTATCCTTTTATAGACTGCTAACATTCATTATTTACCAGAACTTCCCATTGTACAACAATTTCTCTCCATCATATAGTGTTTGAGTCTCCACTATACAACATTTTATTGCACCATAATCATGGTATAACAATCATTTTTTATCGTTTGGTAATGTTATGTATAGTTTTCACTATACAACTACTTCAATATAGAGTAACTTTGTTTTATGACAACTTTAACCCTATGTAACAAAAATTGAAATTACACATTATAAAATTTATCTACTATATTAATCATCAATGACAACACATACAAGAAACATACAATAACAATATATGAAGAATGAATATAAGTAGAATTTTTATTAACATATACCTATGTGATGGAATGCATGCAACACTATTAACTTTTGACATGCATGTGACTTACATTTAAATTTCATTTTATGACTCACTTTATGACTAATAATTTATCTATACATATCTAATACTTCACTTAAAATTGCACATTATTAATAATATTACATCACAATTTTATAGCATTAAATATTTCAAAACTCTTAATATGTGTGTTCTTTATTGCTAATGTACTTTTTCATTGATTATGAACAACTTTGTAATATCAAATATATCAAAACTCTTAATATGTGTGTTCTTTATTTCTAATGCACTTATTCACTGATTATGTATTCAAACTAGATTATATTACATCATTTGGGTCATGTAAATGTAACTTCCTACATACGTACATAGGAAATTAGATTACTTTAGGGGAAAGTTATCTAGTTATTTCATGTAATGTAATAAATGCACAAGTATAAATGTGCAATTTGTATATGTGCAATGTGTCCCTTGTATAACTAGGTAGAGTGTTGGCCAAGGAACCTATCTTCCTATATAAAAAGGACCTCATTGTAACAAGTAGAACATAGAATCTCAGAGCATATTCGTAGGTAGTATCATAGTGTTGTGTAGATCACCATATATTGGTGATGGGTGAAATGTAGTCTAGTAGATTTTTCATTGAGTATCCATTTCCTCCATAGATACATTGTATTCATTTTCATTATTTCTATTTATAGCATATTTCAGTCATCTTGTAGATTTACTTTCATATTATTTTACATCTTATGATTGATATCTCCCATTGTATATTGCATCAAAAGCTAATAGTTTTATCACAACCACAGTATATCTAGCCACAATAGATCATTAGGAAAACCACCATTATCATTGAGCCTTAGTTTTTTGTCAACCTGACACACTGCGGGACCAACCATTGTCAAAAACTCTTAGAAGAGTCTACATGGTAGAATTAGGGAGAGCCACAAGTGATAACTAAAAGAAATCTAAGTTCCAAAAATACTGAGATTACATTTGGCTAGAGTCTTTCCATAGAGTTGTAGGAAAATCTCATGAAAACTAGGACTTAGCATTCAATCCACTAGACTGACAAATCATCTAGTGAAGATCATTTAAGATATATGAAATTTGTTAACTATTACCCAAAGTTTATTTTGTTACAAAAAAATAATTTTTAGTTGATCTGGACACCTCATACAACATAAAGCTTCCTAGAATTCAAATTCATTTCCCTAAGGTCAATGTGCCTTCATAGTGTAGAGATTAGTTCCTTGTGCAAGAAAAGAAAACTATGAAAGAAGACTTCTAGAGAATAATTGTGGTGAAGGTAGGAGATTGCAGACCTCCATTACTATATTGAAAACTTCACAAAAGAAGAAAAGGCCATAATATTCTTGATTTAGAAGAAAATACCATAAAAGCCTTGTTCCAGAAGAAAAT
The DNA here is from genome assembly GCA_028583015.1 of Wollemia nobilis. NCBI lineage: Eukaryota > Viridiplantae > Streptophyta > Pinopsida > Araucariales > Araucariaceae > Wollemia > Wollemia nobilis. The sequence continues at coordinate 205,614 of JAQPPZ010000897.1, read as the reverse complement.
TCCATAGAAGCCTTGATCTAGAATAAAAGACCACAAAAACATTGATATTGAAGAAAAGGTAACATAAGACTTGATACTTAAAAAAGGACATAGAAGCCTTGATATTGAAGAAGACTCTAGAAGAGAGTATCTGATTCAGAAGTAGACTAATATTTTAGTACTAATAATTTGTTGTAGGCAAAGAAGTTTTAGTGAGTTGGAAAACTTCCTACAAGAAATTTAGGAAGAGTATCGTCTTCAGAATTAATCAAGAACTTGAAGCAATATTAAAGGTAAAGAGATCAAGAGAATATATCACTGAAGAAATTCTAGTATTGAAAGAAGAAGGACTAGGAGAGTCATACTTGAATCCATAAGGAGTAGAATCAAATATCTAGAAGAAGATCTCACCACCAACACTTCCAGGAGTAGAAGGTTGAATAAAAGGTCTTGAGGAATACCAGAAGAAGCTACAAGATCAAAGACCTTGGGGAGGTTTCAATGAGTATCTAGTAAAAGTCTTGGAGAGCCTTACTAAAGAAATCATCAAAGGAGAGCTCATTGGATAAATTCACTACAAACGATAGTGAAATATTTGGGACAATTTTCACCATCCGACAACAAATTTATTACATTGTATTACATTATCCTAATCTGGTTTATATAAGAAAGAGGACATATTTAAGATACCTCAAAGGTACAATATCCATAGGGTAAACTAGCCAACGATAATCGAATACTTGCACACTCCAAGCAAGGTAAAAGAGCACCATAGAAGGGTTATATTCCCTAATTTTTCATAAATTGAACCTACAAGCAATCAAGGCACACAAGAAAATAAGGAAGAAGAATTATATTTAGGTCTACAAAAGGAGCATAACAAGTTGAAGGAAATCAAGTAAAGTAAGACGTACATAAGAGAACTCTATACCATTATTGGAGCTCCACCAATGCTCCACCAAAGTTCCACCATAACATTTCTTCTCACTCAAGGAACCATAAAAGGAATCTACAAAAAAGAAAATAAAAATACCAAGCTTTTCTAATAAGGATAGTGAAGGGTTACGTTTAAGGAGCAAAGGCCCATGCACAAAGAGGAAGTGACACTTGTTACTTGGAAGAAAATCCTAATATTCCATCCATGAGTGCTCATATTGGTCAAAGAAATATTACTAATAGGTTGGTACATTGATAACATATGATAAACTTGTCTATAAAGAGAACAAGCACTCACCTAAAGAATGTAACTCCCAAGCATTACTTACAAAAGGCTACAAGTGTCATGTAGCATATTTTATTCCTCAAGCACTCAAGAAGAAAATGGATGTGCCACTTGGCATAATAAAAATTTTCCATTCCATTTAAAGTTCTCCAAAGACCAATTAATTTCAAGCATTCACTCATCCTCATTCAACACTCTACAGTTTTTGTGCACATGGTCATATTTGTAGCATAGAAGCAAGGAGAAGAGCCTTTAATGCTCTAGTCAAGGGAGGTCAAAGGCAAAGATTACAAGTGCCATATTTGGAGCATTAAATCCAATGAGGATTCTAAGAATTACATTGGAAGGAATGGACAAAGCAGAGACATTAATATTGTAGCCCTTGCACACCCAAAATTAGCATCAATTATTACAGTTTTTGTACAGTGCAAGGTAATATTTATTTCTATTTTAAATGTGCTTTCATTTTTAGCAGTTATAATATTGATAAATCAAGGTTAAATTTAGAATACTTAACGATATTGAAATCCATACCTCAAAGGAAATAATTTATCAAATAAATATAATATTTATAAAATTAAACTTAGGAGTAATAAGGACTCCTAGTGTAAATTGATTTTATAATATTTGCAAATATTATTCTATTTTAATTTTCTTTATTTTGGAGCTATAAGGGTTACTACATTAAATTAATTTATTAGAAATTAGATACACTAAAATTAAATCCTAAAGGGATATTAAAAGAGATTTATCAAAGCATTTCAAAGGTTGGAATTTAGAAATTTACTTGTCTCAAATTTCACAAATAGGGACAAAAGAGATCCAACATTAAACCTCTTAAAAATTTGAAAAAGTGCTTGGTTGAATAGGAGAAATAAGGGATAATAGAATTTCATTTTGGTATTTATAAAAACTTTTCAAAATCAACCAAAAATTGGATTACAATTTACAAAAGCACTATGTTCATCTTATATCTTATGAAGAACACAAACTTATACTAAGAGGGGTGGGTGATATATCATCACTTTTTACTTTCTTTCCAAACCAATATCAATTAGTGTCCTTAATTGCAATAACCAAATATAGCAATGTGCATTAATGCCATAGATAGCAGTAGCAAGTAAGAGCACAAATCACCACACACAATTGAGACACAAGATTTAATATGGTTCCCCCAATGTGGGGTATTCCACAATATAATACCCTTATAATATTTCACACAGAAATAAGGATCCTTATCCCAATACAAATTATTATTTTGAGCTACTCAAAGATAGGCAATCCAATTATTTTCTTAGGTAGGCAATCTTGATCTACTTAGGTAGGTAATCCACTGATCTTCTTAGGTAGACAATCCTGATCTACTCATGTAGGCAATCCACTGATCTGCTCAACAAGGCAATCCACTAATCCACTCAACAAGACAATCTTGATTTGCTCAAGTAGGTAATCCATTGATTTGCTCAGCAAGGCAATCCACTGATTTTCTCAATAAGGCAATCTTGATCTACTTAGGTAGGTAATCCACTGATCTACTCAGCTAGGCAATACTGATATACTCAGGCAGGCTATCCTATGATCTACTTCAGTAAGCTCACCAAGAACTTGCCCAAAATTTGCTCTAGCAAGATCACCAAGAACTTGCTCAAATCTGCTCTAGCAAGCTCACCAAGAACTTGATCAAATCTGCTCTAGCAAGCTCACCAAGAACCTGCTCAAAATATGATCCAACAAGCTCACTTAGAACTTGTTCAAATATGCTCAATAGGCTCACTCAAAATTTCATCAAATATGCTCAATAGGGTCACTTAGAACCTCATCAAATATGCTTAACAAGCTCACCAAGAACTTGCTCAAATTTTGTCCCAAATATATCCACAAATCTATACCAAAATCCTTCTCAAAGGCTCAATCAATCATGCACAAAAGCTTCCACAAATATGTCCAAAAATCTGTCCCATTGGCCTTATCAAAAGCTCAATAAATCATGCACAAGTAGAACTCAAATCCCATCCATAAATCTATGAATGCAAGGCTCAATGATGAACTCAACAATGAATGGAAATGCACTCTACAATAGATGACAACAATGATCCACAATGATATCAACTCAAATCATAATATAGAATAGTTTGTTTTATAGAACATGAACAACCACTTCACATAATCACTTGACTAGGCTCAAACAACTCTACTCAACCAATCACCATAAGGAACAACTCTTTCTCACAAATCCTAGTCCAAGCATGTATCAACCAACTCAAATGTTTCCAACAATGCTCAACCACAAATCTCACATAAAAATGATACTCATGTTCTCATCTAACTCAAGTTCATGTTCTTTGCATAACCAATGGGCTTCAACAACAATGCTTATAAAACATTCTTCACATAACAATGATACTCATGTTCTTCTCAAACCCTATATCAGGTTTTTTACATAACTAATGGCTTCAACAACAATGCTTATAAAACAAGGTTTAAACACAATTCTTAAACAAAAAAGCCTTGAAGCATTCAACCAACCACTTTTGAAAAGGAAACCACAATCAATCCTTTTCTCTCCAATGATATTTCAGAAATCAACTACCACAAACAAAGTCAATAGAGAATATTTCTCATACCTTTTTGATGCCTTATTAGTTGTCCACTAAATCTGCCACACTCAAAAAACTTTATTTTTCAACTTTCAATAAGGGTTAGAGATCTTGATTAGTAACACAACAATAATATCCATATAACACCTTATTAATCCTACTCAATAAAATGCATCATGTCCCCTCATGAATGAATTAATGACCTTTGAAAAAGAATAAAGCAACATTTAGTTTGAACCCCTTTACAAAATCAGAAATATCTCTTTACACACAAATTATTTATCCCTTTAAGCAAGTTAATCAAATATCCCTTGAAATAATCTGTCCAACAATATATAATATGATATACTTATAAAAAGTAAATCACCTGAAATATTTCTTTTTCTTAAAGTGCATCACAACCCTTATTTCTCCTAGTGCAACTTTACAAAAATAAAATAATAATAAAAATATTAACTTGCCTTTGTCCTTGATGGGATTCGATCTCTTGACACCTCCTTGCTTAGTGTCTGAACCACGATAAAGCCGCCGTTGGGCCACATGCCCTCACATGCTCAAAAGGAGCACAAATCAAAGCATATACCTCAATATTTTGTGCCCTTTGAAAACACAAAAGTACTTCATGCATTTCAAAACTGCAAGCATCCCTGATGAGACTCAAATGTAGGACATCCTATTTCACACACAGTGCATGAACCGCTAAGTCAAAGATGACTATGTGTTCGGTTTTACTCTACAAACATTTCTTCAATGGACCCAGAAATCGTAAAACCCTTCACATCCTTTTTTACACACGCTTCACCACAGAACATGCAGGCTCTTTTTTCGCAATACTTTACCATTCAAATGCAATCGAAATCGAGGACAAGGGGACATTATCGAAACTTTTGGTGGCATATATATATTCCTTTCCTCCTTTATTTAGACATCGGTGCTATAATTATTTTTAAAATATGTCTTTCCTCCTTTCTTTAGACATTGCCGATATAAATTTATTTTTAATTTTAAATTTAAATTTAAATTTTAAATAATTTAAAATTTAAACTAAATATTTAAAATTAAATATTTCCATCATTGGGGCTCCTTTTTCGATGAAACGAAAAGCCAACCCAGGTTTTAAGAAAAACCCATTTCAAATATGCCATCCATGGTTTTAAATAAAATCTTTTATTTTGTCTTCCTTGGTTTTCACAAAAACCCTGTATACATCAATGCTCTCCAAAAGTGCTTTTGCCATCAAAACTCAATGTGATCCATGTGACATAAATAATCCATGTGACATCAATGACAACATAAAATAACTCAAATTAACAACATATTATCCAAAAAATACTAGGGAATCATAAGGTATTCTAAAAAACTTGGTAATATTAGTATTTATCAAAGATTATCAAGTTGCAAATCCATTGGAAAAATATAAGCCTTCTACAAAACCTAAAATTCCATTAGGTTTATATATTTTCATCACTAGGTAGACATAAGGAAGTCTAAAAAACTTAAGGATTGATAAAGGTTTCATCAAAACAAGCTTATATATTTTTAATTAGGATTTCATAGACATTGAGTAGGGAGCTATAAGGTAGACTACTCTATCCCTAAGAATTCAAGTAATACAAATGACTACTAGCATGCTAAGCAACACTCTTAGAAGTGGAATAAGAAAAATACCAATATGAATTAAAAACTTGATGGATTACAATGATGAAAAGCACAAATAAAAGGAAGAACCAATACAATATGAAATAAGTTCTAAAATTAATAGCTATGTAAGGGAAGATTCATCCAGTGAGTTTGATGACAACTGTACCAAAGGAGACCCAAAATAGGAAAATATTGATCAATAAGATTTTATACAAAAAGAAAAATATGGAATAGCTTCAATTGTGCACACATGGTTAGAAGGTCTTATCATGGAGATAAAAAAACATGATATTCCTAAAATAGACTACAAAACTGTTATATCATCTCTACTGTGCACCTATTACAATCAATATGGTCATGAAAAAACTAATTATTTGAGTTTCCATCCATGCAAATATTATGATGGAAAAAATCACTCATATGTCTCCTATCATTTCAAATATAGGTAATATAAGGGCTATGAAGGAATATTACTACAAAGAATAAATTTTTATCTTCAAGAACTTATTTTAGATGGATCTACCAACATTGAGCTCAAGGTTGACTCTTATGAAGGATAGAGAAATAGGTCTTACATAGGTATAAAATAAATGAGAATAAATTATTTAGATCAACTCATGACATGCAAAATCATGAGAACAATTGTTAATCAAAGATGCGTAGCATTAAAGGATAAAATTGGAAAATATCAGAAGCCATGACATGAAGACTAAAGTAGCAAAAAAAGAATCAGATCAATATTGCTCACAAGAAGAAGAAGATAATGAACCTGAACAAGCCAAAGATCATCCAATGGAAGAAGATCCACATTGTAGACTAAAGTCTTCAATACCCAAATAATGTAATACATGAGGTGTTAGAAATAGATTATATTATATCATTTGGGTCATGTAAATGTACCTTCCTAGGTACATACTTAGGACATTAGATTACTTTAGGGGGAAGTTATCTAGTTACTTCATGAAATGTAATAAATGCATAAGTGTCAATGTGTAAGCTGTATATGTGGAAGGTGTCCCTTTCATAACTAAGTAGAGTGCTGGCCAAGGAACCTATCTTCCTATAGAAAAAGGGCCTCATTGTAACAAGTAGAACATAGAAGCTCAGAGCATATTCATAGGTAGTAGCATAGTGATGTGTAGATCACCATATATTGGTTATGGGTGCAATGTAGTCTAGTAGCTTTGTTCATGGAGTGTCTATTTCCTCCATAGCTACATTGTATTAATTTCTATTTATAACATATTTCAATCATCTCATAGATTTAATTTATTTCATATTAATTTGCATCTTGTGATTGCTATCTCCCATTGCATACTGCATCAAAATCAAACATTATGGATACATGTCAATTTGCATGCCTACCTACGAAAGTCACCTACAACAATATCATTAAAATTAAGGACCTACTTCCATCTATGGTAAAATGGAAATGTTTAGAAATTGGACATGAAAATTAATTTTGATGGTGCTTCCAAAGAAAATTTGAGAAAAGTCAATGGAAGTGGTGTTTTTCAAAATAATGAAGACAAAATTCTACTCACTTAATCATAATCATATGGAACTTCAACTAACAACTATGTAGAGGTTGGGTAACTTCTTACAAGAGTTTAAATTATAATTGAAAAAATATGGAAACATATTTCAAAGGTAAATTTTCATTAATGCTATCAACAAAAATAGTTGTGGGGATTGGATAAAAATAACATTATTGTCAATCATATGTTATTGGAGGCAATCTCTTGGAGATGTGAGCATATATAAATAAGGAAATCATATAATTCATAATTTTATCAATCCTAGCGTTGATCTTTGTCTTAACTAAATTCAAATTTTAGAAACCATATGGTTGAATAAATTTTTTTCTTAATAAAAATGATGTCAAAAAATTAATTGTAAAAATATCAAACTTGAAAAAAAAAAAATTATATATTTAATAGTATATATATACCTTAAATAAAAAACAAATATAATTTAAAAAAAATATAATATTATAAACAAAATAATTTAAATAAAAAACATGTATAATTTGTAAAATATAAATAAAATATATCTAAATAGATTTATAATTCGAAACCCAATGACAAAGACCCTCAATACGTAACCTTCTAAGACGAATAACTATTAGATTTTATTTTTGGTGTTATACCTTAATGAAGTTCGTAGTTTTGTGTAATAACAGTTTACTGTTAAATGGTAGATTGTTGTGAGTGAGTGTAAGAAGTGGGTATGATGTTTGTATATTAAATTTTTAAGGAAGACTGCTCAATTTTATAATCAATAAAAAAATATTTTACAACACTAAAACCCTTTAATCACCGTAAAAGCAAACAAAAAATAAATTAAAAATAACATTAAAAGTCAAATCGGAATGTCGATCGTGAATCCAAAAAAATAACAGTTTATGTTCTTGATTTTACGGCACTAGGTCTCTTTAACCACCGAAAGAGCAAACTTAAAAAGATAAATTAAAAATGACAGTAAAAGTCAAATCGGAGTTAATTAAAGATAATAGTAAACATTAAATTGGAATGGGGTGGTAAATTAAAGAGAACAGTAAACATCATTTAGGTTTAAATTTTGGAGTTATTATTATAATCTTTATCTTATTTCTTTATTAAAAGAGTTTAAGGAAGAACATAGGTGGCTCATGATTGATGTTATTGTTGTGGGGTTGGTGTGTACTCAGGGGAGTTGGGACAAACTATTATTTTTGTCCTAAACAGGCTTGCCTTCAAGATTTGAACTTGGGTCTCCTCTTGGTAAGCGCCAGAACATAGGAATCCACCCAATCTTTAAACTTCAAATCAAAACTACTAGTATCAGTATTATGTATAGATTATCAATCTTTAAATTTTTATTTAAGAAATTTAATTCTTAGTACAAAGAGATTAAAACCTTTCAAAACCTATTTACTTGAAAAAAATATCGAATCTTGCCAATCAAAACAGTGATAATGTAATGCCAAAAAAAAATTGAAATTACGAGTTATAAATTCACGAGATAAAATTTTGAAAAATAGGCAATTTGACGCCCATGACGAAGTCCTGATCCAACGTTTCCTGAGGTACTGCAACCTCGTTGTCAAACCCTCTTCCTGTTCTACCTGTGTACTATAAAGAGGATTATTCTTTTACATGTTCAAATGTATATAAGTTCTACTCTCGGGAATTTTTAACAAATGTTGATATAAGAGAAAGTCAGAAAATTGAAAGATTTTAAATGGTATTAATTTAAATTAGAAAATTGAAAGATTTTAAATGATAATAATTTAATTATTTATTTAAGTTTTATTTTTTAATTTAAATTTAATTTTTTTAAATATATATTTTATGAAGATTGAATTTGGATATCAAATTTTAATTTTAAAAATAAATATGTGTTTAAAGATGATTAATTATTATAATCATAGATTATATTTATTTCAATTTTATATAGACACTAAACAATTTAAAAGAACAGAGCTCTTGCAGTTGCAGTTACGGTACATTGCTTACATTCACGTGTGGCGCTATGAAACATACTGTTTATGCAAGGAAACCTGAATTCGAATGTAAATTTCTACACATAACTATAGGTTCATTACTGTATTTTGTACCTGAGCTGTCAATTCTTTTAAGGTTACCCTGCAATTGTCTTCAAAACCAACCAACAGAAAAATATACTAGATATTTTATCCGACAGATCTAGAGATTATAATTATTTTTTTTAATAAAAACGATAATTTTTTTATTGAAATCAAAAAGTATACAAGACTCAAGAATCAAATTGTAACAAAATTGTTTCATACAAATATATCGTCTTTCAACAAATTAATAAAAATTTGAAAGCAAACTAGTAAAAATCAGATTATTATCCTCTGTTACACCTGCGTTCGTAATTCTATACATATCCCCTTTACATTCATCATTTTATTCTATATCACTCCACTCCACATCCACAGATCTTGACAGACCACCTTCCACCCTTCCACCATTTTTGACTACAATCTTTGTCACAGCTTTTATCTGCATTTTTCACAAGAAAAGAGCAGAAATCAGATACACTCATTATATTCTATGAAACCTACAAACAAACCAAATCTTTGAATCCTTACTGGGAGCTCAATTGATTATTTCATTTGTCCTGGACTGTCAACGATATCATACTTTAAACTTCAAACCTAATGAACTGTACATAGTACTTCAAAAGTTTAATGTTGAAACAAGTTTGAGTACCTTTTCAAACAGGTTTATCTTAAATCACAAAGTTTCGACAAGAGTGAGAACAATTGTTAGAGATCCATAAAATCCAATCTCTGTACGAAACATCATTTTAAAAAATAATTACCCTTTACATTTGGTGGTAGAATCGACTGGGATGCCGCAAGCTTGAGAGATTGGAATGTAAGTGGAAGCGTCCACCACGCCTTGACGAAGACGAGTGCAGAAACACTTATCCTCAGAAAAACGTCTCAGAGATGTACAGCATGTAGTAGACGGATGGCTCTTCTGAGAGCCGACGCAATCCATCAACAATACTGGACTGCACACCTGCGGAGTAGGGGGCGCAGCGGCCCCATTAACAAGCCCAAACCAATAAAAAAAATACAGAAGACAAAATCCCATAATCAACCCGCCCTTCAAGTTCATGATTCCACCCATAACCATATGCTAGACTTGCAATGCTCAAGGAGAGGAACTACTTGGAGCAATGGGGCCTATAAATCGATTAATGAAGAATTCTGAGCTTGAACGGGAACGGAAACGGAGTCCTTTTCTGAAAGAAAGAATCAGAAAGTGGAGCAGGAGAAACAGATTTGGTATGTATATATCAGGCTGTCGTTATTTGGAGTAAAGCCGGATGTTAAGGCTTTGGAAAAGGCCCGTTCGTACATTTCAGGCTGCTGCGTTAAAGCCATGTGAGTTAAATAAAAACATTGCTTCATTTTGAGTCAAAGTTTTGTTTTCTTCTATGGAGGTTAATCTTTCGTTTGACGATGGTAAATTCTAGGGAGTAAACAGAGCTTTCGTGCTGCCTATTTTTTTTTTCGGGTTATAGGAGAGCTGGTTTGACAAGCTCCCATTGCACTTCCGAATCGATTAGCCTTCTTACGTTTTACATTTTTACTAATTTTTAATATTTTATAAGATTATTAATTATTTGTTTAATATATAATTATTTTCAAACTATGCCTTATAATTTTCTAATTTAAATATCTATCAAAAACTCCCAGCCTCTTTTATCTTTTAAAGGCCACGTTAAACAGGGATCCCTCGGTTAAATACGTAAATAGGATCTGAAACTCCGAATGGGACAATAACCAGTATTGTCAAATAAAGCGGACCCACTCGGCCAGACACTAAGAGACCCCTTTCATTTTCTCTGTTTAGTTTCCTAATGCTAGAAGATTACTTTGCTATATGGACGTGAAGGCCAATATTGTTATATCAATAGCATTTCGTATGTGCTAGGCCTTCGGTACCAGCGTGAGCAATACATTAATTATATATTTAAAATCTGGATCTTTAAGGAAACGCATTCAAATAAAATTTAAAAATTAAATTAAATTAAATTTTATAATTATTACAATTTAATTAAATTAATAAAAATGAAGATAAGGTTATATGTATATATATATTGATTTGGTTATTGTGAAATTTTTTTATGATGGATGCACATAAAGTTGAGTATTCTCCTCCCAACCATGACCCCTGGTAAAGCCCAAAGCTATACTTATCAACAGAGAATTTAACAAAAGCTACCATGTTTTGCCCCTAGTTTCAAACTTTTATATATACAATTTCATAGGTATATCCCTCCAATATTCTTTGCTCTACTAACCTTATCCCATTTGCAAGGAGAAATATACATTTTTCTCACTTTTTTCAAAGAAAATATATTTAAATTTTTAAAATTTTTGCTTATATGTATAGATATATGTCACTAGGAAGTTAAATTTCTAACTAGCTAGACAATATTTCATTCTATTCCAAATTGGACCCCAACTCTCCTTTATTTTATTAGACAAGAGAACTTGTATATGCATGCTAATATAAATGTTTTTATTTGTGATCCTAAGATCCTTCTATGGTAAATCAAGAGAAGTATTGATAAAAATATCATTTTAAACTTTTTCCCAACAACCTTTTCATACAATAATAATAATTATTAAAATTCCATGACCTCACTAACTAAGGGATGGCCTAAAAAAAGTGTCATAAAAAAACTACAAATAAGAATCATAAGATTCATATAAACCATTTGTCATAGCCTAAATATCTTTGATATTTTATTTTCATTTTTTCTTTTGATATAGTTCTTCCCAAAGCCTAGCCTTACATGAATAGTGGAAAGATAATAATATAATGGATCACCTTGGAAAAACCATTGATAATTCAAAGTACCCAATGAGATACATCAAGCAAAAGAAGAATATTTTGAAGTATCACCATAACAGCATATAACCCACTCATGCTAACCTTTATGAATTTTTTTTTTTTTAATTTATTAGGTGATTTCTTTACAATGAATATACCTCACCATCTCCCCCTCTTCCCAAAAGATAAAACAACTCGTTCTTATAATATGACACAATATAAAATGTATTTTAATCCATTTATCATAATTTTTTGAATTATTATATAATCATATTACAAGGGTTTGTCGGATCAAAATTATAAAAATATTTTATGATAACTTTGTAAAAAAAATACTTTAAAAAATAACATTTATATTGTTTATTATAGCCTTGTTTTTCTTATATTTCAACTACAAAAAAACATATCATTCTTCAACATGTCCCAAAATGTTTAAGTAAAATTATAAGAAATTCATTAGGCCAAGTATCTTTTCAAGGTGAAAAGAGAAATTTACCTTTTATAATTCCTCTATCTAGATATTTCTAATCAAATCTTGAGTCTATATATGTGAGATAATGATGTATGATGTTTTAATTAATTTAAATTTTAAGATTTTTTTTAATGTTTTTTTTTTTTTGTATTTACATGGTGGAATCGGTAGCCACCATGAATCCGAGCAGATTGTCCAGATTTTAGGGCCACCACAGTATTCTGTGTTGTCCGCACTAGAAGCCGTCACACAGATCTTCGTGCAATCTGCCCCTATAACCACCATGCCACAATCATTTTAAACCTTTTACACCGCTGAAAGCACCATGAAAAGGACAAGCGTTCAGTCCTGCGAGATTTTTTTTTAATGTTAGTTTAGTTAGTTTTATCTATTTATTTTAGATTAGATCTAAATAGTAAAATATTTAATCTTTTATTTTATTTATAAATTGTTTATAAGCTATATGGGATTGAAACAACCTCTTTTGTACTATATCATCACCATATTATAATAGTATCTCAAAAAACTATATGATGGTTATTATAATGGTATCTCAAAAAACCATATGGTGGTATTTATAACTTAGAAGATTGAAATCTAAGTATTTTCATTATTTTTTAATAAATTTAAAAAATTATACTAAAACAATATTATTTACAAGTTGGGACAACACTCCTAGTCTTAAAAAAAAAAATCCTATTGATAATAAAAGGAAATCCTCATTGAAGCCAAACCCCCTAAACCATATACCTACGATGTTTGTCTAAACACTAGATTTTATCACCAACCTACTTAATCCTCTCATCCTCAATATCTATGTCATTGTGCCATTAAACCCTTACCTCCTTCTTGGTACCCATATTACCCAAAAAGTCTACGACTTTAATAAGAGCTCTACCCATATAAATCGAAATTACATCATCTAATTTTCTCCCCAATTCTTTAATTTGTTTAAAAATAATATTTTTAATCCTTTAAACTAATAACAATTGATAAGGATTTTAGTTCATTAAACATCAAGACTTCCTAAGGTTACCTATACCAATACTACTCCGAGATTGATTATATTCTTATAGGATCTAATACAATAATGGTAATATAATCACACCAATTTAATGTAAAGTTTAATTAATTGATTATATAAAATTGAAACTATTTAAATGTTTGCATCAAATGCTTTACCATGCATAACTTCATCTATATATCCATACAACCTTAATTTCTTTATTTTTAAAATTTTTAATATTTATACTTCATAATATTTTTAAATATTTTTTAAAAATTAACTTTTAAAAATGTGAAATAGAAACTGTCAGGTTCCTACTAATTTGCTATAGCAAGAAATGAGCAAAAAACCTATCAAAGTTATTCCTTCTCCTAGGCCTGAAAGTGGTCCTTGCTCCCTGACCCAGAAGAAGGTGGAAAGAACTATTCTAAACTATCTAAATCTTACACACATTTACTCAAAATGCCAACATAATAGAAAAATTACACCTTTATTGATTCTGCAGTAGCATTACAACAATGCAAGAAAATGCCTACAAAATATTATTCTGCTACAATAAAACAACTTATCTATTCTGGAATTCTTCTACACCTATATTCTATATGCTCAACCGAATGAGAGCTAGGTTATTTATATTATTCTATTACAATGCTGATACGAATTGTTGTTGTTCTTCAGGGATGTCACCAATTGTTTCAAAACTATTTTCCTAATATGTAGGAATTTTTTTTGCTACAATTTTTTATTTGCTTTGTTGATCTACAATCATTGGTATAAAGGTGTTTGAAGGAGTAAAAAAACCCCTTAGATAGCTGAAACTAACCTTATCTCGTCATTTGCCATTGTCTTGATCATTTTTTGGCTAATTTTGATAAAAACTATTCTTGCTCCACTCATTTTGGGGCTGCTCCAGAATTTGCAGGCAGTATAATAGTTCCTATGCTAATTCGTGCATCCGATGCATAGGAAAGTGGTTTTGACTATGTCAACATTATCCTGCCATACTCATAATACCTATTCCACCATTAACTCGTGCTAGAGATGACCAATTCCAAGCTATGTTATGTATGCATAGTTGGTTGGAATTTATATGGTCAATATTCTATTTCTGCACAATCAGTTTAATTTGGATAGGTTTTGGCATCCTTTTTAGCATTTGAATTTGTCAAAAGGTAATTAAAGCAAATGGAATGATTTAAAAACTGAATACATATCAACATCGATTATTACAACTTCAAATAAATTCTAATTTGCTAGATAATTTAGTTGAAACACATAGTCAAAACAAAATATATGCTCTTCAACATTTAAAACATGTAAATACTAATACATCATATATTCTATCACCATAACCAACATCAAAACATAACATAAGGTGTTTCAAAGAGTTTATAAGTTATCAAAAATAGTCCATGGATGAGGTAATTCCCAGCCTCATCAATCTTGATACAGGGCCCTATTGCAACATTTGGCACGGGGTGCCATGTTTTCTATTTTGTAAGTAATATGCTCTTTTCCTTCCCTCCTCCTTTTCCCCATTCTTCATCTCTCCATTTCTCCCTCTTCCTTACAGTTTTTAATTCCTCTTCCTTCCCCACCTTTTTTCTTCCCCCCAGTAAAGTTTCCAGAATAGAGGTGTTCCCTGAAAGTTTTTAAGTGTCAAGGCACAACTCGACTTCATAGCGAAGTTAGGGTGCGCCCCCAGATTGGAGTGCAGTAGGGAATACGAAGTGCACACACCAATAGGAAATTTGACTAATTGTTGGGGCGTAACCCGACTTCGCAGTGAAGTCGGGGTGTGCCCTTCTTCCTAGGTGCACTACGAAAGCAATGTAGCAAAAAAATGACTAAGTGTTGGGGCGCAAACTGACTTCGTAGTGAATTCGGAGTGTACCCGCCTCTTAATGTGCATTTCGAATAGTAAAGGAGACAACAAGTGTCGGTGCGCAACCCGACTTCGCAATGAAGTTGGGGTGCGCCCTATGATCGGTGCGCATTTGGGGAAGCAAGACCAAGAAATGACTAAGGCAAGTTGACCCTTCCAACTACTCTGTTTTCTACCTATGCAACCTGATAGAGCTCAAATTTTGGGAAAAGTTGGATAAACTGCATTTCAATCATCAGCATCTGACAAGTGTCCAACTTCAAGAATTGATCCAAGACATGACCTGGACAAGGACAAATCATGGGCTACACAAGGACAAATCATGGGTTGCACTATCTACGCCAACTGCCACCTTTTAGGTTGATGTAAAGTGCCATATTTCGCACCTACCCGTATTCTTGCTGACCAAATATTTGACCTGACGTGCTGCCACGTAGCTGTACAACCTTCAGGGATACCATACCGAAAGTATAGTCCTACTCTACAGAAGTCAGCATTAGCAACTCCTTAGCCGCTTATGTCAGCTAATGTTTAGTCAAGGACTTTGTACCCATGAATGTAATCGAGGGGAACTCGGGATATAAATAGCCATGTAATTCATTGTAAAATGTGGTGGAATGGGAATATATTGCTATGGAACAATTGTAGCTATGTGTTTGCCTCCAATACAAGCACATACTTGGATCTGCTTACTATCTTTTATCTTGTATGCTGCCTCTCCTTATCATTTTTGCCTCATGTTTCTTGTATCATTGTTTACTGTTGTACTAAAATCTAGACTTTGGTATTTGATGATCAAGTATTCCTAGAATGCATAGATAGAGGATACATAGGATTAATGATAGTTGTAGTTGCAATGTGTGCTTTGTAAAGGAATGTTGTTAGTAGTGGTGATTGATTCATTATTGTGCTGCTTATTACCCCCACCCAACTCCAATCACATTTGGATTCTCTTTCCATAATTTTATCTCTTTCCCTGCACTATTATCTTAACACTAAAAACCCCACAGGAAGCCAGCATTCTTCGAATATTGGCATGGAATGCATTCCTTCCTTTCGGCCTTTCAATATGGTGGGTGAATCTGGATGCAATAACAACAAATCCTTTCCTCATGGCAGATTCATAACCAATAGTTTCTCTGGCATGCCCGATGGGACATGGTAGTTTCCCACCCCCAAACAAAATCGAAGCACGAGTGCTCACTTCATTTCTATTAAAAATTAGAGCACCTAGCGACTCTGCAAAAATCTGAATACTCTTTGAGTCCGTAATGACCGGTCCTAACGCCTTCATGCAAAGAAGAAGGTGGCGATAAAGGAATCCAAGAAACCCGCTTGACTTTTATGAAATTGACATTGACGCTCTAGGCGAGCGTGTCAGGCTGGATGATTACCAAGCTCACATGGAAGGAATTCAAGATGCCGAGGCTAAAATTCAAGAGGTCGAGGCTAAAATTGAAGAAATTGAGGTCGAAGAAGAATCTACATCTTCGGACAGTTTCGACACTAAGTACACTATCGAGTCAGAAGAAGACATGGTTGCTCACCAGGATGATGATGACATCTTCCCGACGGTAGACTCTACAGGGCCCTTGGCCCTGGTCAGATATCAATTTGTGCCCCCTACAACTTTAAAGTCTATCCCTACGTATGACGACTATGGTAAGACAATGTATGAACACATCCAGGACATTCTGGCCCTGGCTGCGCTACATTCCATCACTGACGAAGATGTGAATATGTGTCTGCTGGCCCTTTCACTAAGTGGAAAGCTTCTCTACTAGTGGAGATCACTACCAGAGGGATCTACCATAGGGTGGCGACAATTATCCGATAGGCTTGTGAAAGGATACAACAAGTCTGTTGATCCCTCTTCTTTTCTGCATCAATTCCAAAGTATATAGAGACATCCCTAAGAGGAGGTGTTAGACTTAAACATCAGGTTTTTGAGGTCTTGGAAATGAGTACCTCATGAAATCTGACCTTCATCAGGTCAGGTTGCCTACTACTACCTAAGATCCTTCAACTCAGACATTTGTCTGCTGTTGAAGGTAGCTAGAATTGACTCATTCCTTGCTCTATACGAGGCTGCCCAAAAAGTTGAAATGGATATCATTTCCATAAAAAGACTTCAACATAGAGCACAGTGGCCCATCTACCCTAACTTCCCCTGATAACAGTATCCATCAACTTCTGGTCCAGAGCCATCCACTTCAAAACAGCAACCCCAACAGCAATGGAATCCAGTGCTGGTCGTGAATCCTTACGGCCTGCCACAAATTCATTATCTGCCTCCTCCTCCTCCACATTTTCTAGCACTTCCTACTCCCCCGTAGTATGCACAATATTCAACACCTCCTCCATTGGCTGTGTTATCCCCCCAGCTCAATTGCTGCCTCTTGACAATGATATTCAAAACAAAATCCTCTAGGAGGTACAGGCTCTAGCCTCTGGGTATCACACCATGTCCAATGACATGACCATCCTAAAGAAGAAATAGGACCAGATGGACCTTGTTCCAAGGAGGCCATATTCGCCCTCGACATTGATGAAAGAATGAACCCTAGAGCAAAAACTACAAAGGCGGCCCCCTCCAAGGAATGCTGCCATTGAGGACCAACCTGGCACTTCTGACAGGTCAAATGGTGCACCACATGCAATTATTCACATGTCGAGGATGTCTACACTCTACATCAACACTAACTCTAGACCTTGGCTGACAGTGCCATAGAAGACGAAAAACTCTACATGATCCTGGGTGATGAAAGTAACTTCGTCATCCCAAAGGAAGATCTGTTGCCGCCTCCTACAAAGGAGAATAGAAAGTCTACTAAAGCCATTGTAAAACAATTAAAAGTGTATGCCAGAAGAGATAAGGCCTAGCCTGTTGGGCTACCACTTGACAAGAGGCTGTGGCCCTACATAACCAAAGAGAAGACTCCTCTGGAAAAGCCTCTTGTAGTGAAATCTCTCACATCTAAAGATTTCATTGCTTAGCCTCTAGCTGAAACCAAAGAACAAGCTCAAGAGAAGCTGAGATATCCATCTCTAACCAAGAGACAAAGAGTTGAGGCCACTCAGTAGTACCGAATGAAGTATGAGCTGGCAAAAGAAGCGAAAGGAGCTAGTACCTCGGGCTACAACATAGTAGACAAATTGAATAGGACCCCCACAAGAATCAGCATGTATGATTCTCTTTAGCTCCCAGGCCAGGTTGATCTACTGCAGGAATCTTTGAAGATCATGAAGAATGGCAAGCAAATACAGCCTGCTATTTTGCTACAACCCCTAACAATCTCAGCCACTAGGAATAACAGACCACCTCCATTCTATTTATCATTATGGATGCAAGGGTATAGAGTGTACAGCTGTATGGTGGACTCTGGTGCTTCCATGATCGTAATGCCAAGGTCCATCTATGATGATATCAGGATGGAGTACACAAGGAGCGGCCAAGGTGTGTTGCAATTGGAAGGCACCCCTGTCAAGATAGTCGATGTCATTAAATACATCCCTATTTGGATGCACAAAGCTCTCGACATCATGGTCATCCAAGAGGTCATGGTCGTTGACTTGGAACCCTACTTCGGCATGTGTCTCTCTAGGGAGTTCACTGTGAAGTTGGGAGGATATCTATCTCTGGACTACTCGCACATGGAAGTGCCCTTCAAGGGAAGGAGACTAAAAATTTACAATGAAAAGCCTTCCACATTCTTAGTAGAGAAGATACCCGAAGAAGAGTTGCAGGACTACATGGTTCAGCTGACGGAGGAAGAACTGGTAGTGGTGGACATGATAGAGCAAGCTCTTGAGCTACTCCGAGTAGAAGATGAATTCTCCTTGCGGGACTTCAATGCCATGATTGAAACTGAGCAAGGCTGCTACACTGTTGTTCAGCCTGAAAGGCTTGACAAGTCGGCCAAGAAAGAAGTAGGACCTGCACCTAAAAATTTGTGGAAGCTTTTCTTTGACGATGCATGATGCAAAAATGGCACCGATGCTGGATTACTTTTGGTTTCCCCAATTGGAATCCAGAAGGACTACACCTACAGGCTGGCTTGGAGCTGTACCAACAATGTGGTGGAGTACGAAGCCCTGTGCTTAGGTTTACAAAAAGAAGAGAGGCTGGGGATTATGCATCTGTAGATCTTCGATGACTCAGAGTTGGTGTGCCACCAGATTATGAATAAGTGCACCTCCAAAAAGCACTATCTCAAGGCATACTATAATCGGGTCTGGGATCTGATGGAGTCTTTTGACTCATTGAATGTTAAGGCTATATCACGCGAGAAAAACAAGCATGTTGACATTCTGGCATATGTTGGAGCGAGGTACATTCCAACTGATGACACTATCTAGAATCTGAAGTCGGTCTGTATCATTTATAGGCCTTCTATGCCTGATAAGGACACCCACTAGTAGGTGTTCGAATGTGACGAGGAGATCATCACATTTTTGGTTAACGAAGAGTGGTCAATCGAAGGTAGAGATCCTAGTGATGAGCAATATGAGGGGTTGATATAGCTAAAAAATAATCATGTCCCAAAAGGAATGATTACACTTGAGAGTCTATTTAATCAAAATGACAGAGCAATATCACACTGGATCAAAGTATACTGAAAGCAGTACGCCGACCTGGAGCTAGAACTTGGAAAAAAAATCAAGGTTGGGACAGACTGCACCATAGAGGAACTTGAGCAAATAATAACATTGTGCCGAGATTTCCCTGACATAGTAGCCTGGTGCTACCAAGACTTGAAGGGGTATGACAAAAATATTATCCAACACACCATTGAGCTAGAAGATAGCGCCAAGCCATTTCGATAGAAATAGAGGGTCATAAATCCGAAGATCGAGGCCATGATGAAATCTGATCTCTTGAAGATGCTGGAAGCCAAGATCATCTACCCCATCAAGCATTCATCTTGGGTTGCAAACTTGGTTCCCATGATAAAGAAGAATGGAGACATCCGTCTCTATGTGGACTTCAGAAATCTGAATCAGGCCTCCCTCAAGGACCATTATCCACTTCCCCAAATCGATTAGATCCTCCATATAGTAGTTGGAGTAAAAAAATTCTCCCTCCTAGATGAAATTTCTATATACAACCAAATATGGGTCAAGGATGAGGATGAGCATAAGATGGCATTCACCACAAAATGGGGAACGTTTGCCTATCAGTGCATGCCTTTCGACTTATCTAATGCTGACACTACATTCCAGAGAGCCATGGACCTAGCCTTTTGAGAGCTGCTCAACAAATTTATTGTCATCTACTTGGATGACATGACTATATTCTCTCACAAGAGAGAGGATCATGTTCCCGACCTGCGACAAATATTTAAAAGGTGTCATGAATTCGACATCTCCATAAACCCAAAGAAATCTATCTTCATGGTAAAAGAAGGTAAGCTGCTAGGGCATGTCATCTCTGAGAAAGGCCTAGCTATGGACCTTGATAGAGTAGAAGCCCTCCTATGTTTGCCCACTCCCATTTATAAGAAGGGGTTGTAGTCCTTCAGCCAAATCAACTTTGTGCAGAAGTTCATACCGGACTTCGCACAGGTAATCAAGCCCATGGCCGAATTGTTGAAAAAGGATGTAGAGTTCTTATGGACTGATGAAAGGGGGCAGGCCTTCGAGGAAATCAATGTCTGAATTGCGCAAGCTCTAGTGTTGATAAACCTAGACTACTCCACGGATTTCATCCTGTACACAGTGGGCGAACCTGAGAGTTATGCTGCAGTCCTGACCCAAAAGGGAGACGATGGCGAAGAGCGCCCCATAGCGTTCTTGATCCAAGTAATTCAGCCGCATGAAGAAAAGTATAACTTTATAGAGCGGCATGTTCACGCAATTATGAAATCCCTATGAAATTTTAGGCACTTTATCTCCCAGAGCTGAACCACTGTCTTTGTGATACTCCCGGACGTCCGAAGCTTCATCATACAAGGAGAGTCGGGTCACAAGAGAGTAGGATGGATTGCTAAAATCTAGGAGTTTGACATTGAAGTGTGGCCAACCAAGATTATCATAGGTCGAGCCTTATGCTATGAGCTAGCCCAAATCCCAACATCCCAGATATCTGCTTGTAAGTGGGAGGATCCAGCAACAAACACCATCCTAGCCAACTCCTTACCCAAGGAGTGCGACTAGACAAATGACCTGGTGAAATATTTTTGCATCAGAAGATGTCCAGACCACCTGAATGCCTCACAAAGAAGGAGGTTTTGGCTAGGTGCACTGAAATACACTCTTCACCCCGAGGAGCTGTACTTTAAAAACATTTACGACATCCTATTGTGGTGCATCAGAAAAGCCGACCAGCCTAGGATCCTTAGAGAATTTCTATCTAGGATGCCTGGGTGTCACCATTCTGCAAGGCCTACGACCTTGAAAATAATAAAAGCTAGGTACTATTGGACCACTCTATTTACAGACGCACATATGATTTGTACAAAATGTGATCAATGCTAGAGATTTGCTGGCAGAAATAGAAAAGCACCCCTGCCCCTTCAATCGATCCAAGCCGAGACTCCGTTTCAGGAATGGGGTCTGGACTTATTGGGGTGATTACGCCAAACTCTGCAGTGGGGCATAAGTTTATCCTAGCTGCCATCGACTACTTCACATGGTGGGCAGAGGAGATCCCCATAAAGAACGCTCACCAAGAGATAGTCATCAGGTTCCTTGAGAGCCTAATTACTCATTTTGGGGTCCTCGAGTCGATAGTAACCAACAATGGTTCAAGGTTTGTAGGTGCTGTACTCATGAAGTACACCAGCAAATACGACATTTATCACAAAATGTCTTCCAATTACTACCCATAGGGGAATTGTCTTGTCGAGTCCACCAACAAGAATCTACTGAAGATCATCTAAAGGACAGTAGAGAAAAATAGGACTTGGCACCTACTCCTAGATTGGGCACTATGGGCAGACATAATTTCCTTGAAAAAGTCCATCAAAACGTCCCCCTATGCACTTGTATACGACAAAGAAGCAGTATTGCCAACCCACATCAAAATTCTTGTTCTCTGGATGCTTGATGAAGAGAGAGGCAATGAGGATTCAATAGAGGATAGACTTTTCCAGTTGTTGTAGTTAAAGGAAGACAGAGAAAAATATTACCAGGCCTTCACCAAGCACACTGAAGCAACCCAAGGCTAGTTTGCAAAAGGTACCACTACCTGAGTTTTCAAAATAGGGGACCTGGTGCTAAAGTGGGATTCACTAAAGGCGAAGCCAGGCAACCACAAAAAGTTTGATGCCCTCTGGAGGGCCCTTATCAGATTTCTTGAGTAAATCAGTTCAATTCATTTGTGCTCCGGGACATGGAGGGACAACTTCTCCCCATTCCCGTCAACAGGTTCCACTTAAAAATTTATCGCCACTGAAGGCGCCTAAACGGGTCCTTCCTTATACAAATTTCCCTTCTGCATTTTTAGTTTTTAGAATGTAAATATTTTAGTTTTTTATTTTTTAATTTTTCAAATAGTCCAAGTAAAATCCAAGGCAAAACCTCGACTTCGCAGTGAAGTCGATTAGTGCTCCTTGAACAGTGCAAAGTTCAGAAGAAGGCAGCAAAAAGAGGAGCTAAAATGACTAAGTGTGGGTGCACAACCCAACTTCACAGCAAATTCAGGCTATGCACCCTCCAAAGGAAACAATTGGGTAACAGACAGCAAGGAAATACCAAGTGTCAGACTACGCAGGAAAACCCGGGCGAAGTTGGATTGCTCCCATTTTTTGGGCGAAGTCCGAATAACCCACCACGGAGAGCACAAAAAATTCTAAGTGTGGGCCTAGGGCGAAGTTCGGCACAGGGCGAAGTTGGGTCATGAGCCAGAAGTTCTTCCTTGAAAAGTGTGCCCAGATGGTGATGATGACGTCAGCAATGGCACAACGTCCAAGGAGGTTTAATGATTGCACAATTTTCAAGAATGATGCATTAAAAAAGCAAGGCACATTTGGACCAATTGCTAATGGGGTATGCTTTTCAAAAATAAGCCCATACACAGCCACCAAAAATCATAACACGTCCACCAACCCCAAGTTAACTGCCCTAACTCCCTCCCTCGTGCCATTAATGTTGTAGTCATTTTCTACAAAAGGACCCTGGCGCAACCAAAAAATTCAAATTGTTCAAGCTGACTCCCTGACTGCAAGGAATAAAGTTGACAAACTCAGAAGCCGTAATTCCTACCTTTGCTATTTCAAAAAGGATGGACAAGGGGAAAGCACCCATACAAGAGTAATCTAGTGGAGAAAAGCACGAAGCTGAGGAGTCTCCAGAGTCAAGCACTCATGAGAGCGAAGCGCCATAGAAGGACCAGAAAAGAAAATCTTGAACAAAGATGCGCGTAGTTGGCTAGACTTCGACACCACCAGTTAATCGCTTTTCTGGATACAAGGACGACTCTTTCTCCATCAGTCTCTCCAAGTTGTGGCTGAACATTGCAAAGTGGGTAGACAAGGTCTCACCCTCCCACCACCTTAGAGCTGCATATAAATCAAATCTGTACTGGTTCTTGTGCCCTCTGACTCACTGGTTCTCGAAGTTGGTTGAAGCAATTATAGAACATTACAAACCAGCTGCCTGGTAGGTCTGTGACAACAAAGGAAAGGTGTTGCTCACCCTCTTTTGGGAGAGCATCCAACCAGCATTCACCCCAGGGCTCCAGTACGATCCCAACGTAATTGTCAAAAGGGTGAACCTAGATGAGTAGACCAACAGATTTACACAAAAAAAGCAGATGAAAGACTTTCTATATTTAGAGCTGAAGACTCCACTGGTGGCTGGACAGTGGCCAACTGGCCCCATACCGCTGGACAGATTTGAAAACAAGTATATCTACATCATCCTGGAGTGGGTCCTCGGCTGTGACTCTAACAAAGTGGTATGACCTTACCAGCTAGTGCTGGCAGAATGTATCTTGCATGGAGAATTCTATGACTCCACAGCCCAAAAAAGTGGAAAACACCCTATCTTATTTAATTGGGCGGACTGGATAGCGTATGCGATACATTCAAGCCTAGTTAAGCTACAGTAGAAGCAGTCAATGGATTTTTGGTTTTGTTCCTTCCTCGCATGGTTGTGCCTATATCATATGCATTACCAGATGAATGTACCAGACTTAAGGAAGGCGAATGAAAAAGGAGAGTCACTCCCCATGTATGAATGGATAAAGATTATGTATAGAAAGGGCTCATTCTATGGGTTTAATATCAAATTTCTATGCCAGGTCATGGGGTTGTTCAACTGAAGTGTGTGTCACCCATCGAAAGCCCTAAAAAATTACCTATGGAAGAATGAGTATGAGGACACCTTCTGACTGACTAAGCATATCATAGTTAGAATCTATGGGTTCAAGGGGAAGCCATTCTTGTTCCCCTAATTTTGCACTAACCATCAGTTCGGGATGGAAATTGCACGATAGATGGACTACGTTGAGGAGCAATTTGGCCCAGGAAAAAAGAAAGGTCATATATTTCAGTATCCTATGACCTGGGCGAATACCCAAGTGTTTGAAATCAGGAAGCACGTCTTCCTCGAGTGAAATCTCATTGACATGGGCCTGATAATGCTACAGCAGTACTGGAAGTACAACCCAATTGGGGTCAAGGGAAAATTCATGCACATCTATCCTAGAGCTGAGATCATGTAGGAAAGAAGGAATAGGATAGGTGCAGACCTCCACTGGCACATTGACTTGATGCAATAATGGACCCCATGGCATGATTTTTACTGTGAAGAGGTGACTTACAATCCAGAGTGAATCCCAGATCGTTGTATGGAGTCAGCTGGCTTCAAAATATTCCTTGCCAAGGTGGCATCCCTCAACTGGCATAAAGACAAAATCATGGAATGTTGGAAGATGAGGTGTTGCACACAACACGATAAATCCAACTAAAGGAATCTTGTCGTTGATGATGAATTTTTGGCACTATATGACTAGCACGTCACCATGTGGCAGCCCTTCGAATTTCATGATTGCGTTCCCTGAGGTGCAAAGATAAGGTTAAATGGGGACCCACCTCACAACAATCGTCAACTCCTACGACTTCCAGTGCAACTCCAACAAGCAACCAAGTGGGTCCGATGCAGCCTATATCTATTGAGACAGTGCCCAAAAGGGCACAAAGTTCAAATAATTCAACCCCTGAGGTGGCCCCTCCAATGAAAAAAACATCCACATTGCCAACTAGCATACCAAGTGCGGCAGACATCCTTCCATCTAGACCCAGGTACAAGTTTACCATGGGAACGTCAGTGCCTGTCACCCTGACATTATCTCTTTCTTCTATACTAGCCATGGTGTTAGAAGAGAAGAAGAAGAAGGTTGAAAGGGCCAAGCGGCCTAAAGAGCCTATACAGCAATTAGCCATAGAACAGTCAGGAGCAGCAGCACCAAAGGTTGTTTCTTTGGATAGCCCTGAACCAGAAATAGGCACCCAAGCTGCAAGTGTCCCTCCAACAGTGGCTCAGGTAGAGCCCATAGGTACATCCACTGTTTCTCCTCCCCAAGTCCAAGTTAGCCCTGCTAAAGCTCCATCTCCCATCTCATTAGGGCAAGCCATAGCCGCGTCCCCCTCTTCCCAAGCTACCCAGCCGTCTAGCGGCCTACATTCATTCGACCAGTTTGCCCAGCATCCCAACGCATTCCAGTCACTGAGTCAAACCCTAGAGCCCTCACCTGCAGCAAGTGCTGAAGCTGCTCCTTCATCACCGTGCTCCTCACCCTAGTTTTCCAAATCCCTGTCGGCACCATCCACTCAGAATCCTATTTTCCCTAGGACCCGGTTGCCCTTAAATACTACCACCCCCTCTGGAATCCCTCCTACTTCGCTGTTCATATGGAAAATTTCGTAGCAATACCAAACGTTGGAGGACCTTGACTTCATGAATATCACAAAGGACCAACCTTTGGAAGTAATAGTCATGGGGGGTTATGCCTCCTTTCTCCAAGGCATGAAGCGCAGAAGGGCCGAAGAGATAGCCCCTCTGGTAAAACGCACAGAGTTTGACCTAGATCGGAGAGTGCTCACAATAGAGAAGTTGATCCTAAAGGTGAAGAAGCCTCTTCATGAGATGACCGAGGCGGACTATGAACATCAAACAAAGGAGAAAATATTTGACGACATCAATGAGGAATATGAAATTTTTGGTATTTGTCGAAGGACAGACAATCTTCTTGTCAAACATCTCGAGACCTAGGAAGCATTGTTCCAGGTGCAAAACAACACAAGGCAGCTCGAGAAGGACCTGGACAAGGCCATCGTGCATCTAGGATCAGTACAACAGGAAATAGAAGAGCTTAAGGCTCAGCTGGTTGCCTCTCAGTAGGAGGTCGTAGTATAGAAAAAAACAGTCGAGTAATTGTCAGAGGAGAGAAAAGCAGTACGGTAGCAAGTCTCTCAGCTTCATAATCAGCTGAAATAGGTGCAGACATATCTTATAGAGAAATCATCACAAGCATCAGCATTTTGAAAGAGTAAAGCTAAGGAGATGTGGGCTAGTCTGCTACAAGGTTGCAAGCCCAACCTTATCAAGTCCTTGTCAGTTCTAGACTTCACGTCAAGTATTGAAGAAGTATCTATCTAGGGAAAGCCTGTGGTAGAGGAAGTTGAACACCAAGCAAGGCGATGGCTGGACCTGGCTATAAAACTTGAGGAGTTTGAGTGCAAAGGCTTCCAAATTTCCCCTATGTCCCAACTTGCCTCAGAGTGGGCAGATGCAAGGGTAACCTTGCATACTTATTTTGATAGTACATAGAGGATTAGAACTGCTAGGAAGGTGCTAGACGCCCTAGAACATGAAAGTAACATTATCCTGGCCACCTTTCACACTCTGTCTAAACACGGGTGCTCGAGCTACGTCAAATATGGTGAGTTGCTGACCCTTGAGAAGGTTAAGAAGAATTAGCTGTCCTTTGAGATAGATACAACATAAATTGATAGCTAGGTAGAGCTAATTCAAGAATCTCAGGTCAGCTAGATGGTGTCAAAATACTGTAAAATCAACTCCTCCCTAAAGGAGTTGGGAAAATATATAACACCATCGACCTGCACACGGTCGCTGCATTCCACATAGCACTAAGAGAGATCAACGACCTCGCACCTTTCCAAGCAGCAGTCTGGGACCAAGCTAAGGTTACATACCAACGCATCAGCGAGTGGGAGGCTGACAGTGGAGAACATTCAGGTTCAGAAGGTGAAACTAAGGAGGCAACTGGTGAAAGCAAATCTAAAGAAGAATAGTTACCTATAAGGAAGCAATCAGAGCAACAGGAGGTAGGGGAAGGAAGTTCCTCTACACCCAATGGATGAAGGCATGGTTCTTTGCATCGAGGTGAGATCGACACCCCGCGAGCCACCAGGAATATTGCCACATTTGGCACGGGGTGCCATGTTTTTTGTTTTGTAAGTAATATGATATTTTCCTTCCCTCCTCATTTTCCCCATTCTTCATCTCTCCATTTCTCCCTCTTCCTTGCAATTTTTCATTCCTCTTCCTTCCCCCTATTTTTTCTTTCCCCCAGTAAAGTTTCTAGAACAAAGGTGTTCCCTGAAAGTTTCTAAGTATCAAGGCACAACCTGACTTCGCAACGAAGTCAGGGTGCACCCACAGATTGGAGCACAGTAGAGAATGCGAAGTGTGCATGCCAGCAAGAAATTTTACTAACTGCTAGGGTGCAACCTGACTTCGCAAAAAATTCGAGGTGCACCCTTCTTCCTGGGTGCACTAGGGAAGCAGTGCAGCAGAAAAATGACTATGTTTTGGGGCACAACCCAACTTCGCAGTGAAGTCGGAGTGCGCCCGCCTCTTAGTGTGCATTCCAAATAGCAAAGGAGATAGCAAGTACCGGTGTGCAACCCGACTTTGTAGCGAAGTCGAGGTGCACCCTCTAACCTGTGCGCAGTTGGGGAAGTAAGACCAGGAAATGACTAAGGCAAGTTGACCCTTCCAACTACATTGTTTTCTTCCTACATGACCCGATAGCGCTCGGATCTTTGGTAAAGTTGGATAAACTTCCTTTCCAGATAGACACGTGTCAATCATTAGCATCCAAAAAGTGTCCAACTTCAAGAATCGAGCCAAGATATGACCGGGACAAGGAAAAAGCATGGGTTGCACTATCTGCACCAACTACCACAATTTAAATTGATGTAATGTGCCATTTACCACACCTACCCGTATTCCTACTGACCAAATATTTGACCTGATGCACTCCCATGTAGTTTTACAACCTTCAGGGATACCATGCCGCAAGTATAGTCTTGCTCGATATAATTCAGCATCAGTAGCTCCTCAGCCGCTTGTGTCAGCTAATGTTTAGTCTGGGACTTTGTACCCAAGAATTTAATCATGGGGAACTCGGGCTATAAATAGCCATGTAATTCATTATAAAATGTGGTGGAAGGGGAATATATTGCTAGGGAACAATTGTAGTTGTGTGTTTGCCTCTAATACAAGCACATACTTGGCTCTGCTTACTGTATTTTATCTTGTATGCTGCCTCTTCTTGTCATTTCTACCTCATGTTTCTTGTATCATTGCTTACTGTTGTACTGAACTCTGGACTATGGTATTTGATGATCAAGTATTCCTAGAATGCATAGATAGAGGATACATAGGATTAATGATAGTCATAGTTTCAATGTGTGCTTTGTAAAGGAATGCTATTAGTAGCGGTGATTGATTCGTTGTCATGCTACTTATTCCCCCCACCCAACTCCAATCACATTTTGATTCTCTTTCTGCACTTGTATCTCTTTCCCTACACTCTTATCTTAACACTAAAAACCCCATAGGAATTCGGCCTTCTCTGAATATTGGCATGGAAGGCATTACTTCCTTTCGACCTTTCAATCTAGTGAGCGAATATGGGCGCAATAACAACAAATCCTTTCCTCATGCTATATTTGTAACCAACAGGCCCTTTAACCACCGAAAGAGCAAACCTAAAAATATAAATAAAATATAATAGTAAAATTCAAATCATAATGAAGAGTGGTAAATTAAAGATAATAGTAAACATCAAATCGGAATGGAGAGTGGTAAGTTAAAGATAACAGTAAACATCAAACCCAGAACTGCCCAAACTATCGAACTCGTTTCGGCCATATCTCACTCATCCGAACTCGGATTGAGTTGAAATTTTGAGGGTAGATGCCTGAAAAACCCTATAACGTCTCTACAAATTTTCATATCATTTGGAGAAACATATATCCTAGAAAATCCCTATGTGTGAATGATATATTTGGCAAGTGGCTATGGGAGGGTTTCATCTAGGTTGAGTGCAAGCAGCTCCAGAGGTTGGTTTTTAGGGCCTTTGGGCCCTAGCGGCCAATATTTTTGTGGTTTATGCTCAATATTTTATCAAGAAATGTTGCAGGGGATACAATATGGGTTAGAAATTTGTCTTTCAATAGATCATACTGTGAACTTGAGTGACAATGGCTTCCAATTTACTACACAAAAGAAAAGTGAAAACCATACCTTTCCACAGTGTCTAGGGCGAGGATTAAAGAGACCACGAAATAAGTTTCAAGTAGTTGATCAAAAAATGCCTCATATCTCAAGTGAATATGGTGCTAATGTGCACCCACAAAATAATTCTACTGTGAAAACCCCTGTCAAGGGTAAGAATTTTGAAGACTCAGTCCCAAAAATGAATTTTAGGGATGCCCTTCATGGTGGACAACCTCATACCAATGCTAATATCAATACTAGGGCTTCTCATAAACCTCTAAGAATGCCTAAGATTGATCCCAAGAAAATAGAGTTAGGATGTCTTAAAGCAGCTGATGGAAATCCTATTGTTAAGCTTGATATGGGTAACATTCAGACTGGCATTGAAGATTTGGAAAAAAGAGGACTAATTTGTTGGTTCGTGGGTTTTCGTCCGAGTCTATCTGCTTTCAAATTCTAGGTTGCAAAAATCTAGAAAACTAAAGGTGAGTTACAAATATCTATTTATCCAAATGGTTATTTTCTTGTTTTATTTGCTAATAATGAAGATAGAGAGAAAACTTTTCAAGGGGGTCCTTGGTTTTTTGGAAGGGCAAGGCTTTTCATGAAGCCATGACATACTAAATTTAAATCCAAAGAAGAGATGCCTTCTATAGCTCTCGTGTGGGTTAGACTCTTTGGCCTACCTATTGAATTTTGGAATCCTACTATTTTTTCTTCAATTGGAAACTCTTTAGGAACTTTTATGATGACTATTGATTGTACTCAAAATTTTGAACATATTATTTATGCTCGAATTTGTGTTTTAATGGATTTTGACAAACCCCTACCTAAAAAGATCACATTACAATTTGGGGAAGACACTTGGGAGCAAGTAGTGGACTATGAGAACATTCCTTTTCATTGTAGAATTTGCCATGAATATGGTCATTTGGCCAGTGCTTGCCCAAATAAAATTCTTGATCAAAAGAAAGAAGATATAAACTCAGCAGGTTTCCAAATACCTAAGAAGAAGAACACTCAGAAAAAACCAGTAATGAAGGATCAATCAAAGTCATTTGCTAATATGTTTGAAATCCTTTCCACAAATGATGTCCCAAGTGAGGAAGAGGAAATAATGGAAAATAAAATCTTAGAAACACAATTTAAATATGAAGGAAAGAACTCAGAGACAAACCAACAAATCAAAGGTTTTCAACAGAAAAAAAAAGGAGAAAATTTACACAAGAAAAACAATTTTTCAAATGTCAAAACTTCAAATAATGCATGTCCCAATATAGACTCCATTGAACCATCTAGTAAAATTTTGGCTGTGTATGAGCATTCTTCAAGGTTAGAAGCCATCTCAGATTCAATTGGAATAATTCAAGAAACAGGGAAAAAAAATTGAAGATGGATTCTAATCAAAAAGAAGGTCGCAAGACCAATCAATATCATATGGTAAAAGAAGGTGAAAATCTTGTAGAGGAAGGTAAGATTAATGCCCTTCCCAAAATTTTTAGCCCTGGTATTAATGAAGATCATCACTTGGAATATTAGAGGACTCAAAGGGAGTATTTCAAAAAAAAATGAAATTAGAAGAATGATTCAGATAAAGCATCCATATCTTGTTTTCCTTCAAGAAACAAGAATGTCAATGGAGGATATGGACTTAATTGCCAGTAAAATTTGGCCAACTAGAAAAGTGGTTTCCCTCAGTTCCCAAGGGACTTCGGGTGGCATTGCTTGTCTTTGGGACCCAAAAGAGGTAGTTATTCACCATATGGTTGGCAATTGGGGTTTGTTGGCTATAGTTATTCAAAGTAGAAATTCCAACCAGATTATGCTTGCATTATTGTTTATGCCTCGACTTCTTTGGAGGAAAAAAGAAGACAGTGGAAGGATATTACTCATATTATCTCTCATTTTCCTAAATCTTGGATCTTGATCGGAGGAGATTTCAATACCATCCTCTCTCTGGATGAGAAAATGGGGGGAAATAGAAATTTGGACAAAAGTACTGACCTCATGAGCGAATATATTGCAAACCTCCATCTTGTGGATATCCAACCGGGATAATGTCCTTATGACTTGGTCTAACGAAGGCAAGGCTTAGCTTGTATAATGGAGATATTGGATAGGTTTTTGCTCTCTGAAAATTTCTTAATCCATGGTCACATTCCTAAAGTGAAGACTCTTAATAATGTCTGGTTCGGATCATTGGCCGATTATGGTGGAAATGTGGAAAACCAATGTGAGTTTCTCTCCTTTTTGTTTTCAATTAATGTGGCTTAGAGACATTTCCTTCAGACCTCATGTGCAACAATGGTGGAAGGAAGGTAAACCTAGGCATGGGACTAAGATGTTCTATTTTGCCAAAAGATTGCAATACATTAAATCCAAAATCAAAACATGGAACTGGAAAGAGTTTGGGGATGTTCATAAAAAAAAACATGAATTTATTGCTCATATTGAAAATTTGAATAAGAAAATCCGTTTAGATGGCCTCACAGAGAATAGAAGTGCAGATGAAATTAAACTCACAACTTAGTTAGAGGAATGGGAAAAAAGTGAAGAAACATTATGGAAGCAAAAATCTAGAATTCAATGGCTCAAAGAAGGAGATCGAGACACAAATTTCTTCCACAAATCTCTTCTAGCTCGAAGATCTCACAACTTTATTTCTTCCTTAAAATCATATTTTGAAGATGTTGTTTATACTTGGGATGGCATGAACTCTATTGTTGTTGATTAATTTTCCAATATTTTTGTTGCTACTCCTCTTGACTCAACTTCTCAACAAAATGTTCTTCAAGCAATCCCTTCTCTTATCACTTTTGAGGAGAACTCTATTTTGACTGCTCCTGTTACTATCAATGAACTTCAACAAGTAGTTTTTAAAATGCAAAAAGGGAAAACCCTAGGTCTTGATGGTTTTCCTATTGAGTTCTACCAAGAGTTCTAGGATATCCTTCATGTTGATTTATTAGAGGTGGTGGAAGAAGCCAGGAAATCCAAAGAAATTTTGAAGGTTATCAATAAAAATTATATTACTCTTGTTCAAAAATCTCAAGAGGTTGATCATATCTTAGCTTTTAAACCTATTGCTTTATGTAATGTTCTCAAAATTATTACTAAAATCATGGCAGAAAGGTTGAAGCCTCTTTTACACAAGATTATTTCCCCAGAGCAAGGGGGATATGTGGAAGGACATCAAATAGTAGATGAGATAGTTCTTGCTTAGGAAGCCATCCATTCCATGGATATGCAAAATTCTCCTTCTATGTTCATCCGGTTAGACTTATCCAAAGCTTATGACAGAGTGGATTGGCACTTCCTTATCAAAGTTTTGAGGCAATTTGTTTTCTCTAAGGATTGGGTGGATTGGATTATGGTATGTATCTCTTCAGTTTCCAAAATAGTTCTTATCAATGGCAGGCCTTCTCAGTCTTTCCCAGCTTCCAGAGGTATCAGGCAAGGTGACCCGCTATCCCCTTATTTATTCATCATTCTTGTTGAATGCTTGGGTAGGACTATAACCAAAAAGAGGGAAAACAAAACCCTTGAGGGAGTTACCATTGCTCATGGAGCTAGACCTATCTCTCATATTCAATTTGTGGATGACCCTACCATTTTAGGTAAAGCTACAGTTAAGGAAGCTTCTAATTTTAAGCAAATCATTAGCTATTTTTCTAAGGCTACTGGGCAGTTGATCAATGAAGATAAATCTAAAGTTATTTTCTTTCACTGCTCTGCTAGACAGGAAGCCATGGTCTTTGATAAATTAAGATATAAGAAGACCTCTCTTCCAATCACTTATTTAGGTATTCCCATAAATATTCAAAGGCAAAAAAATAAATATTGAAATTGGTTGTTGGACAAAGTCAAGAAGAAAATTGGAAAGTGGACCAACAAGTGGCTTTCTTATGGGGGTAGAATCACCTTGGTAAAAACAATCCTTCGAGCTATTTCTATTTATGTTTCTTCCATTTTGAATATCCCAAAGGTTGTTCTTTGAGAATTGGATCAAATCAGTCATTATTTCCTTTGGAGTGGTACTAAGGAGAAAAGAAAATGGACCTTGGTGAAATGGGATACTTTATGTCTTCCTAAGAGTGAATGGGGGTTAGGATTCCGGTCTTCTATTAATAACAACAAAGCTTTAGCTGCTAAATTATATTGAAGGATGTTGCATAACCCCAATGCTCTTTGGGCCAATAATCTCTGTGCTAAATATGCTGAGAATAAAAGTCCTGAAGACCTTGTTCGCTATCAACTTCCTACCAAAGGTTCTCCCATTTTAGTAGTTCTTAAGACTGGTGAGGATTTTATAAAGAAGAAATTATTTTGGATCATTCATAATGGTCAACATGCAAATTTTTGGATAGATTCTTGGGATGGTCACAAGCCTTTGATAACTCAGTTTCTCGATTGGAGGCCTTGGATGGAGGAGCTTCATCGAGCTAATTGGATAAATGTGGCTAATTACTATCGATATCATACTGGTAATTCAAAGGTTGGTAGATATTGGATCCCTATTGAGGACTGACCTATTAAAATTCCATAAAGGCAAAGACAAGATATCCAAGGCATCCTTCATATGAGATCCCTCTCTTGGTCCCATGAAAAAGATTGTTTTGGATGGAACGACACTACTAAGGGTGAGTATTCAGTTGGTCAAGGTTATTTGACCTTATGCCATAATAATCCCAACCATTCTTATGGCATATTTTCTTAATTGTGGGCTCAAAAGCTTTGGCCTAAGGTGAGGTTCTTTAATTGGCTTTTATTGCATCGTAGGGTGCTTACTGGTGAGCAACTTATGAAGCATGGTTTTGATGGCCCTTTTAGATGTGAAATGTGTCAAGAGAATGTAGAAAATATCAACCATATTTTTATTGAGTGTACTTTAGCCTCTAAGCTATGGAGGAGAATGGCAACTTTACTTGGCTTACAGTGGTTCAATTTTTTCACTTTTGAACAGCTTTGGAGGGATTGGCCTTATCAAGAGGGTGTTGATCATTTTATTAGGCAGTTAGTTTGGATGGGTTCTACCATTCTTCTTTGGAATATTTGGAATGAAAGGAACAACCAAATTTTTAATCAAGATAGGAAGGATATTCACTATATTTGGCAAAGG
The DNA here is from genome assembly GCA_028583015.1 of Wollemia nobilis. Lineage (NCBI taxonomy): Eukaryota > Viridiplantae > Streptophyta > Pinopsida > Araucariales > Araucariaceae > Wollemia > Wollemia nobilis. The sequence continues at coordinate 170,859 of JAQPPZ010000897.1, read as the reverse complement.
ACCTGTTGAGTGGTGTTTTCACCCGATTGTGAAAGCACACTCTCCGGTAGGACCTGAGTCCAAAAATCCTCTGCTTGCAAAGAAAATAACTTTCTCCAAGGTTCCTGTTATGCTTAAATAATGTTGTTCAAATGAAATGCCAGGAATATCTTAGGGTTTGCAAGTGGATGTTAACAAGGGGCACTGGTGGTTTATTTAATTTGAATTTACAGTGGACTCAAAGTGAATAAATGTACTTTAATCTTGGATTTTGATGGATTTTCAGTTATTTATTCAGATACTGTAATTAAACTGTAAGAAATAAAGCAAGGGTTTGAAAGATAAAGAAAAGTAAATGGAAATAAGATTAAACTACAGTCGGAATACTTCCATCAATTCGATGAAACCGAAGATAATGAGGTTTTATGCATGCAACCTAATCTAATGAACCTGCAAACTCGCACAATCCAAATAAATTAGGTGTTGGTTTCTAGGGTTTCTACTGTAATTCCAGACTTAGGCATTCGCATGAAGCAACCAAGCACACTTGCATTAAACTTCACCTAAAAGCCTCAAAAATCTGGAATGAAAGATAAAACATTAAATCATGCATGCACAAAATGACTCCTTCTTTCTCATCAATGAGATGCCAATACTCTGTATTTTGTATTAAATGATATGTCAATTACATTCAAAGAATGTTCCAGGCAAAAATATTCCAGAACAAAAAAGAAGGAAATTGCCCAAGTGCAGGCCCAGAATAGCACGAAGCTCTTGTCTCTGCAACTCTACAATCGGCAATTTCCAACCCTTCCTTCAATCTGCGCTTCTGGATTTATCCTGTCTAGCGTGGCTCTTCGATTCTCCCTGGTCGCTTCGCTTCACCTTCCTGCATGTGACCTTTCGAATTCCCACCTTTTCCTTGTCTTTATTCCATGTTTAATGCCGAAACGCCTAAAATCCTCCGTTGCATGTAACGCCTCTACAAACCTGACACCTGCATGCCACGTGTCACACGCCCTCTGCGCCTTCTGTAACGCCATTCTATGAAAATCCCGACAAAAACTGCATGCCGCCTGTTCACCTTCTTGGCCGCGAAAATGCGACATGTCACGAAATCGTGACATGTCGCGATATCGCGACACTCTTCCCGGCCGTACGTCTTCGGCAGCATCTTGTCGCGATATCGCGACCATTTTTTCTTTTGAACCTTCTTTCCACAAACTGTAGCGAGATCGCTACCATTTCTCCGTCGGGCTTCCTTCTCACCAAGTTGTAGCGAAATCGCTACCATCTCTCCGTCGGGCTTCCTTGGCAACTTTACGTCGCGACATCGTGACCATTATCACTCTCTTGCCTTCTTTCGACAAACCGTCACGATATCGCTACCGCCTTTATCCCCGAACCTGCTTGCCACAAACTGTCGCGATATCGCTACCGCTTTCTCTTTCGTACGCTTTCCCGAAACACGTCGCGAAATCGCTACCATTTTTATGTTCCGTACGCCTTGGCAAAACCTGTCGTGATATCGCGACGTTTTTCACCCTCGGACCTTCATGCCGCTTTCTGTCGTGATATCGCTACCATTTTTTCCTTCCGTATGCTTCCTCGAAACACGTCGCGAAATCGTGACATTTTTCATCATTCGTACGCTTTGCCAAAACACGTCGCGAAATCGTGACACTTTTCATCATCCGTATGCTTTGGCAAAACACGTCGTGAAATCGTGACAATTTTCATTCTTTTCCAACGGCATGTCGCGATTTCGCGACACCATTTCTTTTCTTCTCAACGACATGTCACGATTTCGTGACACCTTTTCTTTTCTTCTCAGCGACATGTCACGATTTCGTGACAACTTTCAATTTTTCTTTTCTCTCCTCTTCGGCAGCGATGGAGCTACATGTCACGATTTCGCGACAACTTTCCTGTTTCGGCAGCGATGGCGCGACAAGTCGCGATTTCGCGACACTTTCAACACTTAGGCATTTTTTCTCTTTTCTTCAATTTTAGCATCTGGGTCACCGAGATTCTTCTCTGCAAGCCTGCAAAAAGGTGGGTCCCCAATTTTGGGGTGTGTTGTGGATCAACCACAACAAATGGCGACTCTCATTGTCAAATGCTCTTGAGCATTTTAGTAAGAACCCAACCCGAAACATATCACAAACTCGCAAATATATGTTAGCACATAAGCAAAATAACAAATGCCCAAAGATCAAAAGTACATGAATCATCAGAATCATCAAGTATTAGCTCAGTGTGTGCAATGTGCTTTCATTCCCTATCGTTTGAAATTGATCAACATTCCATTATCAGTTTTGCATGAATGCATATATGGGATGGTGAATGATTTGTGTACCCTAATGAATGTGCAAGGAGATTTTGCTTCCATAAAAGGCATGGTCCTTCTTCTATTATTATGTACAAGCATTCAAGATTGCCAAACCCTCTTAGGATCCACTAATTCATTACCTTATTGTATCCCAAAGTTGGTTATGAGTCCCTACTATCTAGAACCCATGTGCAAGTGAATGTGAAATCAGAACTTTGGGGAATCAGACTCCCAACCAACCGAGATGAGAGTTTAACCTTATCCTTACTATTCTGATTTAGAGTTCATTACCTCACTTTAAGCAAAATAATTAAACCAGTTATGGAAGAAATGGTCATGCTAGTCTAACCCTCTAGACAATCAGTGGTCTTGTTTTTTAGGCAAGACATGATGCCATGCATGGGCATATCTAACCCCACAATCCAAAACTTATCTCCATTTCTTTGGACCTTGGGGATGACTACCCATCCCTTGCAGAGGACAAGTAGTACGATCCTTACAATCCAAAAATAAAGATGAGATGGGAAAAATTTATTTATTATTATTTTTTTACTTCTTGGACCTTGGGGATGACTACCCATCCTGGCTAGGGACATGTAGTACGATCCTTACAATCCAAACTTTAGATGTAAATGGAAAATATTAATTTTGTTGCTTAGACCTTGGGGATGACTACCCATCCTTTGTAGAGGACAAATAGTACGATCCTTACAATCCAAGATTTATTATGAAATGAGACATAAGAGCTTTGGGGAATCAGATTCTCAACCAACCGAGATGAGAATTTATACCCTATCCTTACTACTCCATGTGGGTCAAATCAAAGCTTTGGGGAATTGGATCCTCAACCTAAGTTTGATGAGGATTTAACCCTATCCTTACTACTCTGATTTTAGGCTTTAAGCTCTATGGAAGTGGTCAAAACCACTGTTTTAAGGATCATGTTGCATAAATAGGATAGACATGAAATACTTCTTTCGCCCAACCTTTTCCTCCAAGTTAGGTTTTGATCATTTTGCTCAAGATCCTTTTTAATGTATGAGACGTGCTTGGTTCTAGATATCTCAAGACTCAGTTTCCAACCTTAGGAGCTACTTACATATATGTTATAACACAACCCTAAGAGGATTTGACATACTTTAATGGCTTGTACCTAAGATGCATATGTAACTAAGATGAGATGTATGTAAGGTGAGATGGAACATGAATGCATTATTTCTTGAATTACAAATGGAATGAATTGTCATGCAAAACTGATTCTTTCATGCATCACAAAATCAAACAATATAATTAAATTGCTTGTGTTACTTGTGGAGCTTTTACAAGACAATTCCAATATTTCATGTTCTCCTAGTCTTAAGCATAAGTTGACATCTCAATTTTATTTTATTTTATTTTATTATTTTTATTTTTTATAAAAACAAACAAAGCATGCCAATTGAAATCAAACACACAACTTAAATCATGATTAAACTAAGGATCCAAAAAATAAAATTTGAAAAACACAAACGAAAACCAAAACCCAAACACAATCCCAAAAACAAAAACTTGAAAGCCCACACCAAAAAAAAACAAAAATTATATACACTATTGTACAAGATGATGCCAAGCTTGGACTATTACTTTCCTGGATCCCAAACATGATTAGAATATATCAAAAAACATATGACACAATACACATGCCAAATTTTGTAGGAATCCAACAACAATAAGATCAAACCGAGCAATGCAACAAATTTCAACTTGCCATGCTCACCATTCCACTTTGATTTAGTTCTATTACCAACGTCATAGGTGAGATTCAAATCAAATTGGTTAGACAATAGTTGATATTCAATTTTATCTTGTCTATTCTTTAAAGTGCAAGTTTCATCGTTCCCTTCATGATTTAGAAGTAGGCTTTCTTTTTCAAATGTGAGATGTTGCAAACAAGAGCCTATTTCTAAAAATCTTGACTTCAAATCATTTTCCAGGATTTTAAAGCAATCAAAATCATTCAAAACTTGACAAGCATCAACAAAGTTTGGCATTTCCTCATTAATGATGTTAGCATCCAAAGGGACATCATGTGACCTATCACTTGAAATTTTTGTAGCTACTACCAAAGGTACAGATTTCCCCTTGTCATCCATACTCAACCCATCATGATTAAAATTTATCATAACTTGATGAGTATTAGTAGCCTTTTCTTTTTTCTCTTTGTCTTCTTCATCATCCAATACCTGTTCAAAAACACCAAAGTTAGGCACCCAATCAAACATGCGTCCATATTTTTCAAAACAAGAGCCTAATTTTTCAAGATATATGTCACGTGACACCTTTCCCCGATCAATGGCTTGAGTTGCCCCAAACTCCATATTTTCATTAGGATCATCAGTAGCATCTAACCCACACCACTTAGGTTTTGTAATTTCATCATTTTGAGATGGCATAGACATTGTAGAAACAATAGGTGGATCAAGATTTTTGATTTCTTGCCCCCCAAGGGGAACAAAAACAATTGATTCTCCTTCTTCATCCATGGTAGTAGAATCATTATCCTTCTCCAACCCTTGATGAGACTCCAAGGCTTCTTCCAAAACATTCTCAGATTGTGCAGGACTTGTAATATCCTCATATGAAAGGGCAATTGTATTATCCTGCATATCAATAGGCACATAAACTCCATTAGAAGGTTTGGAGTGAGCATACTCTTCCCAAGAATCATAACAATCATCCTTCAAGATCAAATTGTGATGCTCAACTATTTCTTTATCATCTTTTAATTCATCAACATGTTTCTCATCAAATTTATCTTCTCCTTCCTTAGATGGTTCAATTACTTCCAAAATTGGGTTATTGCTTGCATTCAAATTGATAAGGCTATCATAATCCACATGTGTAACCCATGATTCACGTTTAACATGATTTGGAAGGTGTGAATTTCCTATGCCATTACTTTCAACAATGTCATCCAATGTGTCATCCGAATCAGATTCATCCTCATAGAATTCATCTTTTGGTGAGTCAAGGGTTTCCAATCTATCACATGTTTCCATACGAGTTGGATCTAGTATTCCTCCCTTGCCTAAAATCATATTCCTATGAAAATCATTGAAATTGATTTTAGCAACATCTTTTGAATCAAGATGAGTATTTTGAAGTTGATTCATACTTAAGAAAGATGGTTGATCTTGCAAAGTAGGTTGAGGACTTTGAATTTGATTGAAGCATGGGAATGATTGTTGATTCTGAAATTGATTCACATTTGAACTTGGTTGTGATGGATAAATCATTGGGTGGGTAAAGGAGTTATTAAATGATTGAAGATTACATGATCCAAAACCCACACCATAATTTTGACAACTCCATTGTTGCTCAATTGCCATTGCTTGAGTATAGGCTTGTGACAAAGATGTGATTTGAGGCATCCCTCGCAAATATGTGGACATGGGTGAGTCAAGAGCATTGATGTATATTTGGAGAGCCATTTCTTCTTGAAGAGCATAAAATGTCACTAATTGAGCATATAATCCAAAGAATCTCTCGAGAAAATGACTTCACATTTTCACTTGGTCCTTTTCTAATATAGGCTAACTGATTGTACATGAGGATTGGGTCAACTTGCTTTTTGTTGAATTGATTGAGAAATGTTGCCTCTAGCTGAGCCCAAGAAGTGATAGACCCTAAAGGCAGACTTGTAAACCAATCATATGCCACTTTGTCCAAGGTATAAAGGAACATTTTACACGCAACATCATCATACCAACTCGTCAAGTGATTCACAACAAATTTGAATGCTTGAATATGTTCTTCTGCAGTATTTGTCCCATTAGACAAAAATTGAGGAAGACATCTCTCAAAACCAACGGGCAAATAATGTTGAATTCCCGGTATATTCAATGGGCTACCTGTCATCCACGGTGTAAACATAGCCATTCGTGAATGTTAAAGAATATAACTTTAATAGCAAAAAATTCCTTTTTTATTTTATTTTTATTTATTTTTATTTTTTTATTATTATTATTATATATATATATATATATATATATATTTAAAAAAAATCAAATTAAATCATATTATTCCTGTATGAACCATCAAAGCGTTAAGAACAGTGCATAGCAATCATAATAAAATAAACCGCTTCAGCCCTCCTTGACGAAACTCTCGATTATCATCAAGAAAACGACTTGCTTAGTTTTATTCTTGGGAGTGCCAGTAAGGTCGTGAAAAATGGTTTCCCCGGTTGTTTGGGACCTGGTTGCAATACGCCGTGGTGGGTCCAGCCTGCCCAATGAAACCCTCGGCTATTTCGAAGAAAACCTGCAATAAAAATAGAATTGCAGTTTAGCCGTAAATGATTTCACGATTAAATCAAAAACAAAATATTCAGATATGAAAATCAAAATAGATAAACCAATTCGGCCCTCCTTCTAGCGCCAATCTGTTGAGTGGTGTTTTCACCCGATTGTGAAAGCACACTCTCCGATAGGATCTGAGTCCAAAAATCCTCTGCTTGCAAAGAAAATAACTTTCTCCAAGGTTCCTGTTATGCTTAAATAATGTTGTTCAAATGAAATGCCAGGAATATCTTAGGGTTTGCAAGTGGATGTTAACAAGGGGCACTGATGGTTTATCTAATTTGAATTTACAATGGACTCAAAGTGAATAAATCTACTTTAATCTTCGATTTTAATGGATTTTCAATTGCTTATTCGGATACAGTAATTAAATCGTAAGAAATAAAACAAGGGTTTGAAAGATAAAGCAAAGTAAATGGAAATAAGATTAAACTACAGTCAGAATACTGCCATCAATTCGATGAAACCGAAGATAATGAGGTTTTATGCATGCAACCTAATCTAATGAACCTGCAAACTCGCACAATCCAAATAAATTAGGTGCTGGTTTCTAGGGTTTCTACTGTAATTCCAGACTTAGGCATTCGCATGAAGCAACCAAGCACACTTGCATTAAACTTCACCTAAAAGCCTCATAAATCTGGAATGAAAGATAAAACATTAAATCATGCATGCACAAAATGACTCCTTCTTTCTCATCAATGAGATGCCAATACTCTGTATTTTATATTAAATGATATGTCAATTACATTCAAAGAATGTTCCAGGCAAAAATATTCCAGAACAAAAAAGAAGGAAATTGCCCAAGTGCAAGCCCGAATAGCACGAAGCTCTTGTCTCTGCAACTCTGCAATCGGCAATTTCCAACCCTTCCTTCAATCTGCGCTTCTGGATTTATCCTGTCTAGCGTGGCTCTTCGATTCTCCCCGGTCGCTTCGCTTCACCTTCCTGCATGTGACCTTTCGAATTCCCACCTTTTCCTTGTCTTTATTCCATGTTTAACGCCAAAACGCCTAAAATCCTCCGTTGCATGTAACGCCTCTGCAAACCTGACACCTGCATGCCACGTGTCACACGCCCTCTATGCCTTCTGTAACGCCATTCTATGAAAATCTCGACAAAAACTGCATGCCGCCTGTTCACCTTCTTGGCCGTGAAAATGCGACATGTCACGAAATCGCGACATGTCGCGATATCGCGACGCTCTTCCCGGCCGTACGTCTTCGGCAGCATCTTGTCGCGATATCGCGACCGTTTTTGCTTTTGAACCTTCTTTCCACAAACTGTAGCGAGATCGCTACCATTTCTCCGTCGGGCTTCCTTCTCACCAAGCTGTAGCGAAATCGCTACCATCTCTCCGTCGGGCTTCCTTGGCAACTTTACGTCGCGACATCGCTACCATTATCCCTGAACCTGCTTGCCTTCTTTCGACAAACTATCGTGATATCGCTACCGCTTTCTATTTCCGTACGCTTTCCCAAAACACGTCGCGAAATCGCTACCGCTTTTATGTTCCGTACGCCTTGGCAAAACCTGTCGCGATATCGCGACGTTTTTCACCCTCGGACCTTCATGCCGCTTTCTGTCGCGATATCGCTACCATTTTTTCTTTCCGTACGCTTCCCAAACACGTCGCGAAATCGTGACACTTTTCATCATCCGTACGCTTTGCCAAAACACGTCGCGAAATCGTGACACTTTTCATCATCCGTACGCTTCGGCAAAACACGTCACGAAATCGTGACCATTTTCATTCTTTTCCAATGGCATGTCGCGATTTCGCGACACCATTTCTTTTCTTCTCAACGACATGTCACGATTTCGCGACACCTTTTCTTTTCTTCTCAACGACATGTCGCGATTTCGCGACAACTTTCAATTTTTCTTTTCTCTCCTCTTCGGCAGCGATGGAGCTACATGTCGCGATTTCGTGACAACTTTCCTATTTTCGGCAGCGATGGCGCGACAAGTCGCGATTTCGCGACATGTCGCGATTTCGCGACACTTTCAACACTTAGGCATTTTTTCTCTTTTCTTCAATTTTAGCATCTGGGTCACCGAGATTCTTCTCTGCAAGCCTGCAAAAAGGTGGGTCCCCAATTTTGGGGTGTGTTGTGGATCAACAACAACACCAACTTAGTTGAATCAGTCCATCATCTCCTTAATCACCCCCAAAACTCCCACCAAAGATGGGATCAAGTGATGCAAATATTGAAGATTAAACCTTCTAAGGGCAAACAACTTAAAGGGAATGTGAGTATTAGTAATATGGATAGGACTAGAAATTGACAACCTCTTCCTAAGGATTTTGGAAAAGTCAATACTGATGGAGCCTCTAGAGGGAACCCTAGAAAAGCCAGTGTGGGAGGAATTGGTAGACTTTCAAATGACTCCCTGGTTTTTACTTTTGCTAAGAGTTTGGGTATTCTTTCCAATAACCTTGCTGATGGGTATGGTATCCTTAGATTTTGCATGTCATGAGTTGATTAATTCTTATAAAACATTCTTCACATAACAATGATACTTGTGTTCTTCTCAAACCATATATCAGGTTTTTCACACAACTAATGGCTTCAACAACAATGCTTATAAAACAAGGTTTAAACACAACTCTCAAACCAAAAAACCTTGAAGCATTCAACCAATCACTTGTTAAAAGGAAACCACAATCAATCCTTTTATATCCAATGATATTTCAGAAATCAACCACCACAAACAAAGTCAATGGAGAATATTGCTCATACCTTTTCGATGCCTTATTAGTTGTCCACTAAATCTGCCACACTCAACAAACTTTATTTTTCAAATTTCAATAAGGGTTAGAGATATTGATTAGTAACACAACAATAATATCCATATAACACCTTATTACTTCTAATCAATAAAATGCATCATGTCCCCTCATGAATGAATTAATCACCTTCAAAAAAGAACAAAGCAACCTTCAATTTGAACCCCTTTACAAAATCAGAAATATCTCTTTACACACAACTTATTTATCCCTTTAAGTAAGTTAATCAAACAGCCGTCAAAATAATATTTCCAACGTTATATAATATGATATACTTATAAAAAGTAAATCACCAGAAATATCTCTTTTTCTTAAAGTGCATCACAACCCTTATTTCTCCTAGTGCAACTTTAGAAAAATAAAATAATAATAAAAAATATTAACTTGCCTCTGTCCTTGATAGGATTCGATCTCTTGACGCCTCCTTGCTCAGTGCCTAAACCATGGTCAAGCCGTCGTTGGGCCACACGCCCTCACATGCTCAAAAGGAGCACAAATCAAAACATATGCCTCAATATTTTGTGCCCTTTGAAAACACAAAAGTACTTCATGCATTTCAACACAGCAAGCATCCCTGGCGAGACTCAAATGTAGGACCTCCTATTTCACACACAGCGCACGATCCGCTAGGTCAAATATGCCTATGCATTTGGTTTTACTCTGCAAACATTTCTTCAATGGACCCAAAAATTGTAAAACCCTTCACACCCTTTTTTACACATGCTTCACCATAGAACATGCAAGATCTTTTTTCACAATACTTTACCATTCAAATGCAATCGAAATCGAGGACAAGGGGACATTATCGAAACTTTTGGTGGCATATATATATATATATATATATATATATGTCTTTCCTCCTTTATTTAGATGTCACCGCTATAACTTTATTTTTAATTTCATATTTAAATTTAAATTTTAAATAATTTAAAATTTAGACTAAATATTTAAAATTAAATATTTCCATCATCGGGGATCCTTTTTCGATGAAATGAAAATCCAACCCAGGTTTTAAGAAAAACCCATTTCAAATATGTCATCCATGGTTTTGAATAAAACTTTTATTTTGCCTATCTTGGTTTTCACAAAAACCCTGTATACATCAATGCTCTCCAAAAGTGCTTTTGCCATAAAAACTCAATGTGATCCATGTGACATAAATAATCCATGTGACTTCAATGAAAACATAAAATAACTCAAATTACCAACATCTTATCCAAAACATACTAGGTAATCATAAGGCATTCTAAAAAACTTGTAATATTAGTATTTATCAAAGATTATCAAGTTGCAAATCCATTGGAAAAATATAATCTTTCTACAAAACCTAAAATTCCATTAGGTTTATATACTTTCATCACTAGGAGACATAAGGAAGTCTAAAAAACTTAAGGATTGATAAAGGTTTCATCAAAACAAGATTATATATTTTTAATTAGGATTTCATACACATTGAGTAGGGAGCTATAAGGTAGACTACTCTATCCCGAAGAATTCAAGTAATACAAAGGACTACTAGCATTCTAAGCAACACTCTTATAAGTGGAATAATAAAAATACCAATATGGATTAAAATCCTGATGGATTACAATGATGAAAAGGGCAAATAAAAGGAAGAACCAATACAATATGAAATAAGTTCTAAAATTAATAGCTATGTAAAGGAAGATTCATCCAGTGAGTTTGATGACAACTGTACCAAAGGAGACCCAAAATAGGAAAATATTGATTAACAAGATTTTATACAAAAATAAAAACATTTAATAGCTTCAATTGTGCACACATGGTTAGAATGTCTTATCATGGAGATAAAAAAAACATAATATTCCTAAAATAGACTACAAAACTGTTAGATCATCTCTACTGTGCACCTATTACAATAAATATGGTCATGAAAAAACTAATTATTGGAGTTTCCATCCATGCAAATATTGTGATGGAACAAATCACTCATATTTCTACTATCATTTCAAATACAAGTACTATAAGGGCTATGAAAAAATATTACTACATAGAATAAATTGTTACCTTCAAGAACTTATTTTAGATGGATCTACCAACATTGAGCTCAAGGTTGATTCTTATGAAGGATAGAGAAACAAGTCTTACATAGGTATAAAATAAAGGAGAATAACCTATTTAGATCAACTAATGACATGCAAAATCATGAGAACAATTGTTCATCAAAGATGCCTAGCATTAAAGGATAAAATTAGAAAAGATCAGAAGCCATGACATGAAGACTAAAGCAGCAAAAACAGAATCAGATGAAGACCGCTCACCAAAAGAAGAAGATAATGAACCTGAACAAGCCAAAGATCATCCAATGGAAGAAGATCCACATTGTAGACTAAAGTATTCAATACCCAAATAATGTAATACATGAGGTGTTAGAAATAGATTATATTATATCATTTGGGTCATGTAAATGTACCTTCGTAGGTACATACTTAGGACATTATATTACTTTAGGAGGAAGTTATCTAGTTACTTCATGAAATGTAATAAATGCATAAGTGTCAATGTGTAAGTTGTATATGTGGAAGGTGTCCCTTGCATAGCTAAGTAGAGTGTTGGCCAAGGAACCTATATTCCTATATAAAAAGGGCCTCATTGTAACAAGTAGAACATAGAAGCTTAGAGCATATTCATAGGTAGTAAATAGTGATGTGTAGATCACCATGTATTGGTTATGGATGCAATGTAGTCTAGTAGCTTTGTTCACGGAGTGTCTATTTCCTCTATAGCTACATTGTAATAATTTCTATTTATAGCATATTTCAATCATCTCACAGATTTAGTTGCCTTCATATTATTTTGCATCTTGTGATTGATATATCCCATCGTATACTGCATCAAAAGCAAAAATTATGGATACATGTCAATTTGCATGCCTACCTACGAAATTCATCTACAACAATATCATTAAAATTAAGGACCTACTTCCATCTATGGTAAAATGGAAATGTTTAGAAATTGGATATGAAAATTAATTTTTATGGTGCTTCCAAAGAAACTTTGAGAAAAGTCAATGGAAGTGGTGTTTTTCAAAATAATGAAGACAAAATTCTACTCACTTAATCATAATTGTATCGAAATGCAACTAACAACTATGTAGACGTTGGGTAACTTCTTACAAGAGTTTAAATTATAATTGAAAAAAAAATGGAAATATATTTCAAAGGCAAATTCTCATTAATGCTATCAACAAAAATAGTTGTGGAGATTGGATAAAAATAACATTATTGTTGATGTTCATCAATCATATGTTATTTGAGGTAATCTCTTGGAGATGTGCACATATATATAAATAAGGAAATCATATAATTCATAATTTTATCAATCGTAGCGTTGATCTTTGTCTTAACTAAATTCAATTTTTTTTCTTTTTTTTAAATTTACATGGTGGAATCGGTAGCCGTCACGAATATGGATAGGTTGTCCAGCTTTTATGGCTGCCACAATATTATGCATTGTCCGCCCCTATAACCACCATGCCACAATCATTTTAAACCTTTTACGCTACTGAAAGCACCAAGAAAGAGATAAACGTTCAGTCCAACGAGGCCCATGATTTGAACCTTACCTTCACCCCCCTTATGGGGTTTGGATGAACCAATTGGTCTACACCTCGGACCTAACTAAATTCAAATTTTAGAAACCATATGGTTGAATATATTTTTCGCGACACTTCTTCTCTTCGACCGTGATTTTGCAACATGTCGTGATATCGCGACACTTCTTCTCTTCGATCGCAATTCTGCAACTTGTCGCGACATCGTGACACTTTTCCTCTTCAGCTGTGATGATGCAGCATGTCACGATTTCATGACACTTTTTCTCTTTGGTCACGATTTTGCAACATGTCGCAATAACGTGACACCTTTTCCCCTCGACCACGATTTTGCAACATGTAGCGATATCGTGACACCTTTTCTCTTCGGGCGCATTCTTGCAACTTGTCGCGATATCGCAACACCTTTTCTCTATGGCCGCAATTTTGCAACATGTCGCGATATCGCGATACTTTTTCCCTTTGGCCAAGATTTTGCAACATGTCGCGATATCGCAACACTTTTCCTCTTCGGCCTTGATGATGCAGATTGTTGCGATATCACGACACTTTTTTTCTTCAGGCACAATGTTGCAACATGTCGCGATATCATGACACTTTTTCTCCTCAGCCACGATATCGCGACACTTTTTCTCTTCGGCCATGATTCTGCATCATGTCGCAATATCGCGACACTTTTTCTCTTTTGTCGCAATTTTGCAACATGTCGTTATATCGCGACACTTTTTCTCTCCGGCCGCGATTTTGCAACATGTCGCGATATCGTGACACTTTTTCCCTTCGGCCGATATTTTGCAACATGTCATGATATCGCAACACTTTTTCTCTTCGGCCTCGATGATGCATCATGTCGTGATTTCGTGACACTTTTTTTCTTTTGGCACCAACCTTGCAATTTGTCGCGATATCATGATACTTCTTCTCTTCTGGCAACAACCTTGCAACATGTCGCGATATCATGACACTTTCTCTCATTCGGCTGCGATGCTATTTTTTGTCGTGATTTTGCGACATCTTTTCCTCCTTTGGCTGCATCGGTACAACATGTCGCAATATCATGACATCTTTTCCTCCTTGCTTTTACCCTATGTTGTGGGCCGCAAAAACGTAACTGGTCACAATATTGTGAAACCTTCCCTCGTGTGGTGGTTTGCTTTCTCTTTTATCTTTAGCTCTTGGGCCTCCTCGGTCGGCTTGGAAAACATGTAAAAACCTCTTGTACAAGGTTCAGGGACCTTTCAACACCCTTTCAACCAATCAAAAAAAAAAGTCAAATCGGAGTTAAATTAAAAATAATAGTAAACATTAAATCGAAATGGGGTGGTAATTAAAGAGTACTAAAATGAAAGGTTTTTTTTATAGTAATTTTTTATTATTGACTTTAGGTTTAAATTTTGGAGTTATTATTATAATTTTTATCTTATTTTTTTATTAAAAGAGTTTAAGGAAGAACATAGGTGGCTCATGATTGATGTTATTGTTGTGGGTTTGGTGTGCACTCAGGGGAGTTAGGACAAACTATTACCTTTGCCCTAAACAGGCTTGGCTCCAAGATTTGAACCTGGGTCTCCTCTTAGTAAGCGCCAAAACATAGGAATCCACCCAATCTTTAAACATCAAAATAGAACTACCAGTACTAGTATTATGTATAGAATACCAGTATTGTGGTAGTATATCTTTGGATTTTCATTTAAGAAATTTAATTCTCAGTATAAAGAGATTAGAACATTTCAAAACCTATTTACTTAAAAAAAAAATATCGAATCTTGCCAATCAAAACAATGATAGTGTAATGCAAAAAATTACCAGTTATAAATTCACGTGATAAAATTTTGAAAAATAGGCAATTTGACGCCCATGACTGAAGGAAATAAAAAAACTTTCGAACCGCGTCGCGTTAAAAAAATGCTTCGCAAAATTTCTTTTTTGGATTTGGGAGAAACTTCGATAGAATATGAGCTTCGGGATTCTCTTGCCTTCTTGCTGGTGAGTGTCTTTCGAAGTCTCCATGAAATGGTTGGTCAGACTGACTCCGAACATCAAATTTGGTCAAGTTGCAGTCAAGTACATCAGGCTTCCAACTAACCTTTTGTAGAGATTTGGGTCAACACTTCTGTTGTTGTCTGTCTTGCTCAACTTCAAACCAGTGGCTACCAGAGTGATGGCAGGCTTGTTGTCCTCCATCTTAAAACATTTTAGGACATCCTTTGCATACTTGCCCTGAGAAATGAAGATTTCATCTGTTGATTGGTCAACTTCAATTTCGAGAAAATACTTCATTAGCCCCATGTCTGTCATTTCAAACTCCTTCATGGATGTTTGAAATTGCGCAAATAGGGTGCTGCTATTGCCAGTATAAATAAGATCGTCTATGTACAGGCAGACGATTATGAGCTCACCTGTTTCATTTTTCTTCATGTACAGGGAGTGCTCATATGGACATTTTTGATACCCATTCTCTTGAAAATAGCTGTCAATTTGACTGTACCATGCCCGAGGCACATGCTTCAAACCGTACAGGTCCTTCTTCAGCTTTAGGACTTTGTCTTCTTGTCCTTGTATTTCATAAACGGGTGGCTAGTCTATGTAGACTTTTTCTTCCAATACTCTGTTCAGGAAGGCAGACTTAACATCCATCTGGTACACACTCCATCCTTTCTGAGCTGCCAGTGCCAGAATCATTCTGACTATGTCAAGTCGGGCTACAGGTGCATACACCTCATGATAGTTAACTCCCGACTTACGCTTGTAGCCTTTCGCCACTAATCTGGACTTATGCCTGTCAAATTCTCCTTGGGCGTTAAACTTGGTTTTATACACCCACTTGACCCCAATGGTCTTCTTTCCTGTTGGAAGATCTATCAGCTACCATGTCTCATTCTTTTCAATGGTTGCTATCTCCTCATCCATTGCATTTACCCATTTGCAATTTTGACTTGCTTCTTCAAACTCCACTGGATCACACTCAGTAAACAGAGCAAAGTTAGAATATTCTTCATCTAACTGATTACGGGTTACCTCATAAATGTCTTTCAAAATCTGAGTCTTTGCAAGTGTCCTCAGGTTTTGAATTTTGCTTGCAAGTGGAGGTGACCGAGATGATGAGGGCGTGCTGTTGTTGGCACCACTGTTGCTGCTGGAAGTTGCAGGTGGTTGTACACTGTCTTCCTCTAAGTTTACAGGTTCAACAATCGTTGGTTCAGGCTCACCAGTCTTTGAATTCTAGTTCCAGGCTTTGTTCTCCAAGAACTTCACATCACAGCTGATGACAAGTTTCTTCGTCACCAGATTGTACAGCCTGTATGCCTTCGCTTGTTCACTGCACCCCGTGAAAATGCATTTTTTAGCTTTGTCATCCAGATTTTGTCTTTTCTCATCTGGAACATGTGCATATGCAACACACTCGAAAACTCGCAAATTAGCCACACTTGGCTTCAGATTTCTCCAGGCTTCCTCTGGAATCTTGTCCTTCACACTCTTGGTGGGGCATCAGTTCAACAGATAAACTGCATAGCTTATAGCTTCTGCCCAGAACTCATGTGGCAAACTTTTTTCCTTCAGCATGCTCCGTGCCATCTCCATGATTGTTCTATTCTTCCTCTCAGCTACACCATTCTATTGTGGTGTGTATCTGGTAGTGAATTTCCTTCGAATTCCTTGCTACTTACAGAAGTTGTGGAATTCATTGGAGATGTATTCTCCACCTCCGTCTGTCCTGAGAGTCTTCACATAATATCCGCTCTGTTTCTCAACCAAAGCCTTGAACTCCTTAAACTTTGCAAACGCTTCTGACTTCAACTTGATGGGATAAATCTAGGTCTTTCAGCTGAAGTTGTCAATGAAGGTCAGGAAGTATTTGTTGCCGGCAAACGTGGTGGTCTACATCGGACCGCAAATGTCTGAGTGCACCAGCTCCAATGGCCATGATGCTCTCCAAGACTGTCCAATAGGGAATGCATCCCTATGCTGCTTGTCGACCAGGCAACCTTCACAAACTTGGTTCGGTTGCTCAATAAGGGGTAAGCCCTTCACCATCTACTTCTTGTGCAACAAATTTAGGCCACTGAAACTCAAGTGACCGAATCTGAGATGCCACAACTAGGTAGCATCCTTCACAACTGCACTCAGAGACATTAAAGATTCATTCTAAATCTGTAGTGGAAACATTTTGTTTTTCATCATGGACACAGTTGCGATTTTCCCATGCACTTTGTCTTTGATGGAACATACACCGTCTTTGAACTGCATAGTGTGTCCCTTCTGGACAAGCTGTCCAACACTTAGCAGATTGTGCTTTAGGCTAGGCACATAGTAGATGTCACAGATCTACTTTCATTCGCCGTGCCTAGTTTGGATGAGGATTTTTCCTTTCCCCATCATAGGAACTTTGCTGTTGTTCCCCATATTGACTTTAGACTGGATTGATTCGTCCAATTGTGAGAACATCTCTCTGTTCCCAGTCATGTGGTTGCTGCACCCACTGTCAAGATACCAAATGTTTTTTTTGCTCTCCTCCTCGATACTGCAATTTAGCAACACATTTCCTCCTGCCGCATTTATAGCTTCTTCTGTATAATGGGCCTGCTGCTAATTCTCATTCGCCATCCTCGTTCTGCACTGAGAGATGTAATGACCGAACTTCTTGTAGTAGTAGCATTGGACCTTTGACATGTCCTTCTACTAAGAGTTACCTTGCTGGTTTTTTCCAGTGCCTATTCCTCCTTGCTGATGAAAGTTGCAGCTGGTCTCACTGACATGAGGGTTTGATCTCCCTCCTTGCTTGTTATTTCTCCCACGCCTGCTTCTGCCTATTCCACCTTGAGAACTGGAGGCGCCTTGGTGGGAGTCTTTTCTGTTGCTGTCTCAGACTAAGACTTGCACCTTAAATGCTTGCTCCAGAGAGGACTTAGTTGAGTGGCTCAGCCTCTGCTCATGTGTCTACAAAGAACCCATCAGTTCATCTACATATAGGGTTGTCAAATCCCTCGACTCCTCTATTGCAATTACCATCGAATCGAACTTTGCTGGCAGACTTCACAAAATTTTCTCCATGATCCTTTGATTCTGCATGATTTCACCATTCAACCACATTTGGTTGATGACATCTGTCATCCGGGTGAAGAAGTCGCTCATTGATTCGAACTCACTCATCTACAGGTTCTCGAACTCCCTCCTGGGCATTTGTAATTTTACCAACTTCACTTTGTTGGTGCCCTAGTATGAACTAGCCAAAATATCCCAGGCTAGCTTGGCCTTGGTGGTTGATGCGACCCGTAGGAAGATGGTCTCCTAAACTGCTTGCATGATATAAAACAAGGCTTTTTGGTCTTTCTTCCTATTCTCCTTCAAAAGGTCTTTGTCATCTTGGGAGAGGGCAGCCAACGCTGCTGCATCTGCTGGTTCCAGGTACCCATTCTCGACCAAGTCCCACAAATCCTGAGACCCGAAGAAGATCTTCATCTAGATGCTCCAGTAATCGTAGTTCTTGCCGTTAAATATCGGGATCTGCAACTGCAGCGAATTTGTTTCGAAAGCCATGCTTCTATCTTCGCGTCATGGCAACAATGGCTCTGATACCAATTTGAAGTAAATAAAATGACTTCCGAACCGTGTCGCATTAAAAAAATGCTTCACAAAATTTCTTTTTCAGCTTCGGGAGGAACTTCGGTGGAAGATGAGCTTCGGGAAGAGGTTCGGGGGAAAATCTCCCGAAGTAAATCTACTTCGGGGATCCACTGCCGAAGTGAAACTGCTTCGGGAAAAATGGTTGCCGAAGTAAATACTTCGGAGGAGAAACTGCCGAAGTAAAACTACTTCGGGGATTGCCGAAGTAAAACTACTTCGGGGATAAATCTGCCGAAGTAAATGCTTCGGGGGAGAAGCTGCCGAAGTGAAATCACTTCGGGGAAAATATGTGCCGAAATGAGTTCTTCGGGCAGGAAAGCTGCGAAGCTCTGCAGCTCTTCGGCAACTTCGGGAAGTGGATGCTAGTTCCACTTCGGGGAGACTAAGTCTCGCACTGTGCTTCGGCACTGACAAACTGGATCCCTTCTGGATCAAATGATGTTTTACCGCTTCGGGGAAAACCCTAGCTGGAGAATGTCTGTAAATTTAAACAATACTCCAAGGTTGAGATCAAACACACAAAGACCCGAATCTGCAGAATAAAATATTTTATATATTAAAATATTGTCGGTTTATACAGCTTCTTTCTGAAGCGATTACAAACTTCTGCCAGATAAAATATCTGTAGGATGAACACACGGGTTAGGTGGGAGACTGCTGCTCCACTCTTCGGCTGATGGCGTCTTCTGCTTCTGGTAGAAACCCTAGCACTACGGCTTTTTTGGGCTTTCAAACCTTTCTGCTGCTTCTTCTCTCTCCCTTCCTAAATGACAAAATGACCCCGGTATTTATAGGCGGGGGATGAGGACAAAAGGCGGGATAAATCCACCAACCAACTGACAAGAATTAAATGCCGGAGTGGCTTTCTGACAAATCGCAGAACACTTCAGCTACTCGCACGCTTGGACAATTAATGTCCCGATCTACGCGCCTGATATCTGCTTCGGCTGATTTTCGCTTCGGGGGGGCAGTTTGATTTTGCTTCGCAGCGAAGTGTTTTCGGAAGCCCTTTCGGAAGTGCTTCGTGCCGAAGCATTTTGCGAAGGCAATTCGGAGATGCTTTGCACCGAAGCTCTTACGGGCGCGAAGTTGGATTTAATATTTCCAACAATGACGAAGTCCTGATCCAACGTCAACGTTTCCTGAGGTACTGCAACCTCGTTGTTAAACCCTCTTCCTGTGTACTATAAAGAGGATTATTCTTTTACATGTTCAAATGTATATAAGTTCTACTCTGGGGAATTTTTAACAAATGTTGATATAAAAGAAAATCAGAAAATTGGAAGATTTTAAATGGTATTAATTTAAATTGGAAAATTGACAGATTTTAAATGATAATAATTTAATTATTTATTTAAGTTTTATTTTTTAATTTAATTTTAATTTTTTTAGTAGTATTTTTTATTTATTTTTTATCAGGATTGAACCCGAATCACACTACCATATTAAATTTTAAAAATAAATAAATATTTAAAAATTATAAATTATTATAATCATAAATTAAATTTATTCTAGCGAATTTAAGTACACTGACACTAAACAATTTAAAAGAAAAGAGCTCTTGCAGTTGCAGTTACGGTACACTGTTTACATTCACGCGTGGCGCTATGAAACATAGTGTATATGCAAGGAAACCTGAATTCGAATGTAAATTTTTAAACATAACTATAGGGTCATTACTGTATTTTGTACCTGATCTGTCAATTCTTTTAATGTTACCCTGCAATTGTCTTCAAAACCAACCAACAGAAAAAATACTAGATATTTTATCCGACAGATCCACAGATTATTATTATTATTTTTTAATAAGTAAATTTTTTATTGAAATGAAAAGTATAACAAAATTTGATCATTCAAATATCATCTTTCGACAAATTAATAAAAATTTGAAAGCAAACTAGTAAGAATCAGATTATTATTATTATCCTCTGTTACACCTGCGTTCGTAATTCTATACATATCCCCTTTACACTCATCATTTTATTCCATATCACTCCACTCCACATCCACAGATCTTGACAGACCACCTTCCACCATTTTTGCCTACAATCTTTGTCACAGCTTTTACCTGCATTTTTCACAAGAAAAGAGCAGAAATCAGGTACACTCATTCTATTCTACGAAACCTATAAACAAACCAAATCTTTTAATCCCTTACTGGGAGCTCGATTGATTATTTCATTTGTCCTAGACTGTCGACGATATCATACTTTAAACATCAAAACTAATGAACTGTACATAGTACTTCAAAAGTTAAATGTTGAAACAAGTTTGAGTACCTTTTCAAACAGGTTTATCTTAAATCACAAAGTTTCGACAAGAGTGAGAACAATTGTTAGAGATCAATAAAATCCAATCTCTGTACGAAACATCATTTTAAAAAATAATTACCCTTTACATTTGGTGGTAGAATCGACTGGGATGCCGCAAGCTTGAGCGATTGGAATGTAAGTGGAAGCGTCCACCACGCCTTGACGAAGACGAGTGCAGAAACACTTATCCTCAGAAAAACGTCTCAGAGATGTACAGCATGTAGTAGACGGATGGCTCTTCTGAGAGCCGACGCAATCCATCAACAATACTGGACTGCACACCTGCGGAGTAGGGGGCGCAGCGGCCCCATTAACAAGCCCAAACCAATAAAAAAAATACAGAAGACTAAATCCCATAATCAACCCGCCCTTCAAGTTCATGATTCGACCCATAACCATACGCTAGACTTGCAATGCTCAAGGAGAGGAACTACTTGGAGCAATGGGGCCTATAAATCGATTAATGAAGAATTCTGAGCTTGAACGGGAACGGAAACGGAGTCCTTTTCTGAAAGAAAGAATCAGAAAGTGGAGCAGGAGAAACAGATTTGGTATGTATATATCAGGCTGTCGTTATTTGGAGTAAAGCCGGATGTTAAGGCTTTGGAAAAGGCCCGTTCGTACATTTCAGGCTGCTGCGTTAAAGCCATGTGAGTTAAATAAAAACATTGCTTCATTTTGAGTCAAAGTTTTGTTTTCTTCTATGGAGGTTAATCTTTCGTTTGACGATGGTAAATTCTAGGGAGTAAACAGAGCTTTCGTGCTGCCTAACTTTTTTTTCGGGTTATAGGAGAGCTGGTTTGACAAGCTCCCATTGCACTTCCGAATCGATTAGCCTTCTTACGTTTTACATTTTTACTAATTTTTAATATTTTATAAGATTATTAATTATTTGTTTAATATATAATTATTTTCAAACTATGCCTCATAATTTTCTAATTTAAATATTAAATCCCTATAAAAAAACTCCCAACCTCTTTTATCTTTTAAAGGCCACGTTAAACAGGGATCCCTCGGTTAAATACGTAAATAGGATCTGAAACTCCGAATGGGACAATAACCAGTATTGTCAAATAAAGCGGACCCACTCGGCCAGACACTAAGAGACCCCTTTCATTTTCTCTGTTTAGTTTCCTAATGCTAGAAGATTACTTTGCTATATGGACGTGAAGGCCAATATTGTTATATCAATAGCATTTCGTATGTGCTAGGCCTTCGGTACCAGCGTGAGCAATACATTAATTATATATTTAAAATCTGGATCTTTAAGGAAACGCATTCAAATAAAATTTAAAAATTAAATTAAATTAAATTTTATAATTATTACAATTTAATTAAATTAATAAAAATGAAGATAAGGTTATATATATATATATATATATTTATTGATTTGGTTATTGTAAAAAATCTTTACGATGGATGCACATAAAGTTGAGTATTCTCCTCCCAACCATGACCCCTGGTAAACCATGACCCCTTGTAAAGCCCAAAGCTATACTTATCAATAGAGAATTTAACAAAAGCTACCACACACCCACCCCTCACACACTGATCCACCCAACAGTTTAGTAGTTTGATGAGGTTATATCATTGGCTAACTAGCTGTCATGTTTTATGATTAATATCAAACTTTAATATGAATTTTTATGTTGTAAAAATTCTATGTAAGGTTTGCTTGCTTATCAATTTTATTACATCCTTGGAATCTATATATTTTTGAAAAAAAAATTATTTTTCATAACAATTTTCTCATAATTTCAACATTCTTTAACCATGTTTTGCCCCTAGTTTCAAACTTTTATATATACAATTTCATAGGTATATCCCTCCAATATTCTTTGCTCTACTAACCTTATCCCATTTGCAAAGAGAAATATACATTTTTCTCACTTTTTTCAAAGAAAATATATTTAAATTTTTAAAATTTTTGCTTATATGTATAGATATAGGTCACTAGGAAGTTAAATTTATAACTAGCTAGACAATATTTCATTCTATTCCAAATTGGACCCCAACTCTCCTTTATTTTATTAGATAAGAGAACTCGTATATGCATGCTAATATAAATGTTTTTATTTGTGATCCTAAGATCCTTCTAATTATCCATTGTAAATCAAGATAAGTATTGATAAAAATATCATTTTAAACATTTTCCCAACAAGAGGTACCACCCATGAACGGTTAGGAGCGGGAAAATGAGCTCTGGCGATTTTTGAATCTGAACTAGGGTTTCTGGATTTTCGAAAAATCTCTGGATTCTACTGGCTTGCAGAGGTGTCTTTGGGGTACGGTGGTTTTGAAGGTCCGATCGGTGCCCCAGGAGGGTCCAATTGGGACTCCTCCAGCTCCTTTTCCAGGAAGTACTAGCTCTTATGCTGATTTTTTTAAAGAAGATTCTCCTCCGAAGAATGTCGAAGCCCAAAATATGGCATATAAAAAGCTCTTCACGACTGCTGGGAATAGGTCTTCAGTACGGCGTGTGAATGGTTGTTTACCGCAGGTCGAATCCAGACCAAAAATCATCATTGATCCCAACATGGTTGAGGAGTCTGTCCTCTATAGAGCTAGACATGATTTAATCTACAAGTTCATGGGTATTCGTCCTTCCCTGATATTTCTACATTCTTGGATCCGTCAGAACTGGGAGCCCCACGATGAGTTTTCATTGTGGTTTATTAGTAATGGTTATTTTATTGTCAGCTTCTCGGCTCTAGCCGATAGAAATAAGGCTTTTGAGTCAAAGAAGAAAAACCATGGCTCAGCAGGGCTATTTGTTCAACCCTAGAGGGTAGGATTCGATCCTCGTGTTGAACCTACTACTGTCCCAGTGTAGATTCAATTATATGCTCTTCCAATGGAATTCTAGGGTGAGCAGGTACTGGCAATGATTGGCAATTCGATTGGTAAACATCTGGGTGTTTCCAGAGACACTATTGAAGGGAGCATGGCGATGTATGCTCGAATATGTGTGGAGATGAATCTGAGCCAGCCTTTGTCGATAGAGTTGGAAATTGAACTAGCAGGTCTCTCCTGGATTCAACAGTTGGACTATGAGGCCCTACCCTTTAGATGTCGGGTTTGCCACAAGCAAAGACATTTGGTCTATTTTTGTCCTCTTAATATGAATGCCAATATGGAGGCCTCCTCAGGAATGCCAAATTCACCTAAAGAGGATAAGGCTGCACCCAATAAAGATCCTATTAGCATCAGTCAGGGCCAAGAAGCTCAGAGAGAGGGTTTTGAACAGCCCAAAAGAAAAATATGGACAAAGAAAAAGGAGGGAAAGAAGCAATCTCATCTCAGGCCTACCAATAGGTATGATATTTTTAAGTCATTGGTTGATGAAGAGGATCAATCTATGGAGGGCTTGGAGGGTTTCAAGGAAACCTCTGTTGTTCCTAGGCAACTCCCCCTCTCATCTTCTCCTATCATTCAACAGATAGTTGATCCCTCTGAGGTATCACAGCCAGTGTGTTATGGTGCCTTAGTAGTCCATAACCAGGAGCAGACAGTTTCTCAAGATGTTTGCATGGGGATAGCAGAGAAAAATAGGGAAAGGCCATCTTTGGGGATAACCCAGATAGAAAAAAGATAAAAAAATAGTAATTCTCAAGGAGCTGGTAGAAGATCCAATAAGGAGCTGCTAGCAACCCAGGGAGACAAATTTATCATGGGAGGATTGGTGAGGACAATTGACTCTTATTGCTCCTAGGGTAACCCATGATTATACAATCTTGGAATGTGAGGGGTTTAAACAACAAAACCCATCAATCTGTTGTTCAAATATTATTAGAGCATAGCAATACTAATTTTTTGCTTTTACAAGAGACCAAGATGTCTTTGGATCTTATGTCTAAAATAGTTAATAGAATTTGGAGGGGTGCTGGTCATATGGATGTGGCTGCCCAAGGTGCCTCAGGGGGGATTGTTACTCTGTGGAACTCTCTGGAATGGTCTGCAATAGAACACCTTTCCTGGAGGGGTGTTCTCACTTCCCTTTTTAGGAATAATGTCTCTGCATAATTCATTCTTGTAACTAACTTTTATGGTTCTCAAACTCTAGAGGGTCAGAGGCGATAGTGGAAGGCTGTGCATGACATGCGAGCATCAAGGGAAGATATAGACTGGATTATAGTGGGGGACTTTAACGCTAAATTATCTTCTAGAGACCAGGAAGGGGGATCACCTCTTTTGGATCCAGGGGACCGGTTCATGATTGCTCAAGTCCAGGCTTTGCACTTAGTGGACATTAAATGTCCTGGCAATAACTTCACTTGGACTAATAAAAGGCGGGAGCCCCATAGTAGGAAGGTGAATCTAGATCACTTTTTGCTTTCAGAGGAGGTGTTTGTAAAATGGAATATCAATTTTTAGAT
Source organism: Wollemia nobilis (assembly GCA_028583015.1). Lineage (NCBI taxonomy): Eukaryota > Viridiplantae > Streptophyta > Pinopsida > Araucariales > Araucariaceae > Wollemia > Wollemia nobilis. Next base: position 145,530 of record JAQPPZ010000897.1, on the reverse strand, counting down.
TTTGGTAGTCCCTGTTTCTGATCACTGTCCTATTCTGTTGGAAAGCGGGACTAGGATGGGGATCTATCACAAACCTTTCAAATTTGAGAATTTTTGGCTTCAGAAAGAAGAACTTCGGGAGAAAATTCCATAGTGGTGGGAAGAGGGCTGCCCAGCTTATGGGAGAGCTATGTTTAGAATCCACAAACAACTTCAATATGTCAAATCTCAGTTGAAGTATTGGAGGCGTTCTAATAAATCTGACTTCTAGACCCAAAGAGCTCCATTGGTGGCCCGCTGGGATGAGGTCCAAAAATAGTTTAGAGAAGGAGTAATAACTGATCAGCTCAAAGTTGAGGATGATGCCTTGCATTTTGCGATTGAGGACATTGACAACCAAGAGGAGATCTATTGGAAACAGAGAACAAGAACTTCCTGGTTATTAAAAGGGGATAGAAATAAAAAATTCTTTCATCGGACTGCTTGTGCTCGAAGACAGATGAATAATATGGAGGCCCTTCAAGATGAGAACGGTCATTCCTTTGATACTCTTCCAAGTATTCATTCCCATGCTATGGATTATTTTTCAAAGTTTTTTAAGGAAAGTGTGGTTTAAGATGTAGAGGCCCAAAATGAAGTTATTTCTGTCATACCTGCTATTATTTTGGAGGATGAAAATCAGGCCCTCCTCAAACCCATTGATAGGGATGAATTGAAAACTGTGGTCTTTGGAATGAGCACTGGTAAAACTCCTGGTCCAGATGGCTTCCCAATTGAGTTCTTTCAAGATTTCTGGGACTGCTTAGAGGAAGATGTAAGGGCTATTGTTGAAGAATCCAGAGAAAATAAGAGAATGCTTAAAGCTATAAACCACACGTTCATTACCTTGATTCCAAAATGGGAGGAAGGGGTTCATATTTTAGATTATAGGCCTATTTCCTTATGTAATGTGGTGTACAAAATACTCACAAAGGTAATGGCTAAGCACCTAAAACCTCATCTTCACAACATTATCTCCTTTGAGCAAGGAGGCTTTGTTGAGGGACGACAGATTCTGGATGGGGTGGTTGTGGCCCAAGAAGCAATCCATTCAATGCACACTTCTGGTAATAAAGGGATGTTCATTAAATTGGATATGTCAAAGGCTTATGATAGGGTTGAATGGAGCCTCCTAGCTAAAATGATGGCAGCCTTTAGCTTCTCTCAGAGCTGGATTGAGTGGATCATGAGCTGTGTCTCTTCCCCGACTTACTCTGTGCTTATCAAGGGCCTTCCTTCGCAACCTTTTGGAGCTTCTCGTGGTCTACGCCAGGGAGATCCCTGTTCCCTTTATCTTTTTCTCATTATGGCTGAAGGTTTTGGTAGACTTTTCTCGAGGAGAAGACAACAAGGCATATTATTGGGTATTAGGGTGGGGGATGAAGTTGTATCGCACCTGTAGTTTGTGGATGACACTGGTTTGATGGGAGTAGCCAGTATCAAGGAAGCTAGAATGATTAGGGATACTCTTAATGTCTATCTCAGGGCTACTCAATAGGTCATTAATGACAAGAAATCCAAAGTGGTCTTTTTTAATCTGGAGCAAAGGCTTTAGAACAAAATTTTAGAAATCCTGGGATTCACTAGGACTTCTCTCCCTATGGTTTACTTGGGTATCCCATTGCACTTAAATAGGCTAAAATTAGACACTTGGAGGAATATGCTGGAGTGTATCAAGGATAGAATTAATCACTGGTCTCACAAGTGGTTAAGTTATGGTGTCAGATTAACGTTCTTACGATCGATCATTCAAGCCATGCTAATCTACAAATTTTCTATCCTGGTTGCCCCGCTTACAATATGGAAAGAGTTGGACAGGATGGCTAGGAATTTTTTATGGGAAGGAGCTAAAGGAAAAAGAAAGTGGGCCTTAGTGGGTTGGGATAAAGTCACCCAACCCAAGGCAAAAGGTGGGCTGGGACTGAGAGGATCCAAGTTAAATAATCAAGCCTTGGCTGGAAAGCTGTACTGGAGGTGGATATCCCAACCAACTTCTTTATTCAGTAGAATTCTAACGAGTAAATATTTGGGTCAAGTTAACCCCAATGAGGTGGGCCGTTTCCCTCTGGTTGGTACTGGATCCTTAGTGTGGCAGGCTCTCAAGATAGGATCTCAGGTTATTAAAGATCAGCTATTTTGGAAAGTGGGGAGAGGGGAGAAGGCCCGTTTTTGGACTAATTCTTGGGATCAGTACCCACCCATCATTGTTGAATTCCTCGAGTTACTTCCTATAAAATTTGCCATAGAAATCATTGGTTGGGTCCAAATTGAAAGTTATTTCAACACTTCTCAGCTGGGGGAGTATAAGTTTAAGAAGTTTAAGAGGTTGGAGGAATGGCCAATTCCAATCCCCCGGAGTTGGCACCCATCTTAACCAAAATCTTGATAGAAAGGTTTCTCACAGGGAGAGACGAGGAGGATGAATTAGCTTGGGGCTATGGGAACCTTGGTTTTTATACAGTGAAGGATGGATATGACAAGATCCTCCCAGACCCTCTCCCCATTCTTTTTTGGTTGAGGATTGGAGAAAGATTTGGCACTCTAAGGGCTGGTCGAAAGTAAAATTTTTTGCTTGGCAGTTTATGCACAATGGTATTCTCACTTTTGACAATCTCAGATGTAGAGGAATCATCGACCCTTCTCAATGTGTTTTATGCCACAAGAATGAAGAAACAGCTGATCACCTGATGTTTGAGTACCCTTTCATGCGTCAGATTTGGAAGCACTGGCTCTCTCATTATAAAATCTAGGTTAATGGTGACATGAATTGGACTAATATTTGGGAAATATGGAAGCAGGGTAGATTTACATCCAAAGCTCTTCAAATTGGGTGGGAGCATGGTTTATACTTCATTTTGTGGCAAGTGTGGTTGGAGAGAAACGCTAGAATTTTTAGAGAAACCTTTTCCTTGCTAAATGGAGTTTGGCAGGTCATCTGGAGCAAAGTCACAGAAACTGTTGTCATCTATGCTAAAGAGGAAACTCAGGTTGTTCTTGGGCCAATGGAAGAGGGAGTTGACCAGCTAGAAGGACAGAACAGAACCAGTTGGAAATCACCCCCAGAAGGCTGAATTAAAATCAATACTAATGGAGCTGCAAAGGGCAATCTGGGTAGCACCGATATTGGCGTGGTCTACCGAAATCATGAGGGATCAATGCTTTATTGGGAACTGTAGGGTTTGGGTAGAGCCATAAATAATGAAGCAAAAGCCATTGCTATCAAATCTGCCTCTATTTGGGTAGTTACTCAGGGTCACAGGAGGATAATTCTTGAATCTGATTCTCAAATTCTAGTTGGAGCTCTAGATTGCATGAGGAACTTTTCATTGAACGCTTGGAGGTTGAGGATTCTGGTCTCTCAAATCAAGAAATTATGGAGGGAATTAGATGATGTGATTCCAGTATATGTGAGCAGAGATTTAAACAAAGCGGCTGATTTCTTGGCTAAGATGGGTGCTGCGAAAGAGGTAGGGGTGCAGCTGCATAGTGACATGCCTATTGAAGATGAGGTGATTAGGCAGGGCCTTGAAATATCCTTGAGACAATGATCAATGAAAAAGCTAAGGGTGGTTTTTATCGCGATTTCGTGACCTGTTGTGCCATTGCAGCCATTGGCGGTAAGCTGTCGTGATATCACGACATGTTGCATTGTCGCAGCTACTAGAGAAAAGTTGTCATGATATCGCGACATGTTGCGTTGTCACGGTCGATGTAGGAAAGTTGTCGTGATATCACAGCATGTTGCGTCGTTGCGACCGTCAAGGAAAAGTTGTCATGATATCGTGACATGTTGCACCATCACGGCCAAGGGAGGAAAGTTGTCGCGATATCGCAACATGTTGCACCATCGCTGCCGCTGAGGCAAAGTTGTCGTGATATCACGACATGTTGCGTTGTCACGGCCAATGTGGGAAAGTTGTCATGATATCGTGACATGTTGCACCATCACGGCCACCGAGGAAAAGTTGTCGTGATTTCATGACATGTTGCTCCGTCACGACCAAGGGAGGAAAGTTGTCGTGATATCGCGACATGTTGTGCCATCGCGGTCAAGGGAGGAAAGTTGTCACGATATCGTGACATGTTGTGCCGTTGCTGCCATTGAGGGAAATTTGTCGTGATATCGCGACATGTTGCATCGGTGCGACCAAGGGAGGAAAGTTGTTGCGATATCGCGACATGTTGCTCCGTCGCGGCCAAGGATGGACTTTTGTCACAATTTTGTGACATGTCACGATTTCACGATAGGTTGACTTTTTTTGCGGTCAGAGGAGTCTTGTGTCGTGATTTCGTGACTTGTAGCTTTTTGCGGATAGAGGTGAAGTTGGTGTTTGCTGCGTGTTTTCATGATAAGTTGTTGTAATAGACCTATCAGCTCTCTCAACTAGCTTGGTATTGGTTCAAGAGATTTGGATCCAGTGCAAATCTTCCTCTTCTCTTGTAATCATGTGCTTTCATTGTTTTCGGTTGGGATGTGTCTTATCCCAATTGTAACTGATCAATGTTTTAAAATCTAATTAGCCTTCTTTCATATTATGAGAAAAATACGGACAAAGAAAAAGGAGGGAAAGAAGCAATCTCATCTCAGGCCTACCAATAGGTATGAGATTTTTAAGTCATTGGTTGATGAAGAGGATCAATCTATGGAGGGCTTGGAGGGTTTCAAGGAAACCTCTGTTGTTCCTAGGCAACTCCCCCTCTCATCTTCTCCTGTCATTCAACAGATAGTTGATCCCTCTGAGGTATCACAACCAGTGTGTTCTGGTGCCTTAGTAGTCCATAACCAGGAGCAGATAGTTTCTCAGGATGTTTGCATGGGGATAGCAGAGAAAAATAGGGAAAGGCCATCTTTGGGGATAACCCAGATAGAAAAAAGATAAAAAAATAGTAATTCTCAAGGAGCTGGTAGAAGATCCAATAAGGAGCTACTAGCAGCCCAGGGAGACAAATTTATCATGGGAGGATTGGTGAGGACAATTGACTCTTATTGCTCCCAGGGTAACCCATGATTATACAATCTTGGAATGTGAGGGGTTTAAACAACAAAACCCATCAATCTGCTGTTCAAATATTATTAGAGCATAGCAATACTAATTTTTTGCTTTTACAAGAGACCAAGACGTCTTTGGATCTTATGTCTAAAACAGTTAATAGAATTTGGAGGGGTGCTGGTCATATGGATGTGGCTGCCCAAGGTGCCTCAGTGGGGATTGTTACTCTGTGTAACTCTCTGGAATGGTCTAAAATAGAACACCTTGCCTGGAGGGGTGTTCTCACTTCCCTTTTTAGGAATAATGTCTCTGCATAATTCATTCTTGTAACTAACTTTTATGGTTCTCAAACTCTAGAGGGTCAGAGGCAGTAGTGGAAGGCTGTGCATGACATGCGAGCATCAAGGGAAGATATAGACTGGATTATAGTGGGGGACTTTAACGCTAAATTATCTTCTAGAATCCAGGAAGGGGGATCACCTCTTTTGGATCCAGGGGACCAGTTCATGATTGCTCAAGTCCAGGCTTTGCACTTAGTGGACATTAAATGTCCTGGCAATAACTTCACTTGGACTAATAAAAGGCGGGAGCCCCATAGTAGGAAGGTGAAGCTAGATCGCTTTTTGCTTTCAGAGGAGGTGTTTGTAAAATGGAATATCAATTTTTAGATTTTGGTAGGCCCTGTTTCTGATCACTGTCCTATTCTATTGGAAAGCGGGACTAGGATGGGGATCCATCACAAACCTTTCAGATTTGAGAATTTTTGGCTTCAGAAAGAAGAACTTCGAGAGAAAATTCCATAGTGGTGGGAAGAGGGCCACCCAGCTTATGGGAGAGCTATGTTTAGAATCCACAAACAACTTCAATATGTCAAATCTCAGTTGAAGTATTGGAGGCATTCTAATAAATCTGACTTCCAGACCCAAAGAGCTCCGTTGGTGGCCCACTGGGATGAGGTCCAAAAATAGTTTAGAGAAGGAGTAATAACTGATCAGCTCAAAGTTGAGGATGATGCCTTGCATTCTGCGATTGAGGACATTGACAACCAAGAGGAGATCTATTGGAAACAGAGAACAAGAACTTCCTGGTTATTAAAAGGGGATAGAAATAAAAAATTCTTTCATCGGACTGCTTGTGCTCGAAGATAGATGAATAAGATGGAGGCCCTTCAAGATGAGAACGGTCATTCCTTTGATACTCTTCCAGGTATTCATTCCCATGCTATGGATTATTTTTCAAAGCTTTTTAAGGAAAGTGTGGTTTAAGATGTAGAGGCCCAAAATGAAGTTATTTCTATCATACTCGCTATTATTTTAGAGGATGAAAATCAGGCCCTCCTCAAACCCATTGATAGGGATGAATTGAAAACTGTGGTCTTTGGAATGAGCACTGGTAAAACTCCTGGTCCAGATGGCTTCCCAATTGAGCTCTTTCAGAGCTTTCTGGAACTGCTTAGAGGAAGATGTAAGGGTTGTTGTTGAAGAATCCAGAGAAAATAGGAGAATGCTTAAAGCTATAAACCACACGTTCATTACCTTGATTCCAAAATGGGAGGAAGGGGTTCATATTTTAGATTATAGGCCTATTGCCTTATGTAATGTGGTGTACAAAATACTCACAAAGGTAATGGCTAAGCACCTAAAACCTCTTCTTCACAACATTATCTCCTCTGAGTAAGGAGGCTTTGTTGAGGGACGACAGATTCTGGATGGGGTGGTTGTGGCCCAAGAAGCAATCCATTCAATGCACACTTCTGGTAATAAAGGGATGTTCATTAAATTGGATATGTCAAAGGCTTATGATAGGGTTGAATGGAGCCTCCTAGCTAAAATGATGGCAGCCTTTAGCTTCTCTCGAGAGCTGGATTGAGTGGATCATGAGTCGTGTCTCTTCCTCGACTTACTCTGTGCTTATCAAGGGCCTTCCTTCGCAACCTTTTGGAGCTTCTCGGGGTCTACGCCAGGGAGATCCCTGTTCCCTTTATATTTTTCTCATTCTAGCTGAAGGTTTTGGTAGACTTTTCTCAAGGAGAAGACAACAAGGCATATTATTGGGTATTAGGGTGGGGGATGAAGTTGTATCACACTTGCAGTTTGTGGATGACACTGGTTTGATGGGAGTAGCCAGTATCAAGGAAGCTAGAACGATTAGGGATACTCTTAATGTCTATCTTAGGGCTACTCAATAGGTCATTAATGACAAGAAATCCAAAGTGGTCTTTTTTAATCTGGAGCAAAGGCTTCAGAACAAAATTTTAGAAATCCTGGGATTCACTAGGACTTCTCTCCCTATGGTTTACTTGGGTATCCCCTTGCACTTCAAGAGGCTGAAATTAGACACTTGGAGGAATATGCTGGAGTGTATCAAGGACAAAATTAATCACTGGTCTCACAAGTGGTTAAGTTATGGTGGCAGATTAATGTTCTTACGATCAGTCATTCAAGCCATGCTAATCTACAAATTTTCTATCCTGGCTGCCCCACTTACAATATGGAAAGAGTTGGACAGGATGGCTAGGAATTTTTTGTGGGAAGGAGCTAAAGGAAAAAGAAAGTGGGCCTTAGTGGGTTGGGATGAAGTCACCCAGCCCAAGGAAAAAGGTGGGCTGGGACTGAGAGGATCCAAGTTAAATAAGCAAGCCTTGGATGGAAAGCTATACTGGAGGTGGATATCCCAACCAACTTCCTTATTCAGTAGAATTCTAATGAGTAAATATTTGGGTCAAGTTAACCCCAATGAGGTGGGCCGTTTCCCTCTGGTTGGTACTGGATCCTTAGTGTGGTAGGCTCTCAAGCTAGGATCTCAGGTTATTAAAGATCAGCTATTTTGGAAAGTGGGGAGAGGGGAGAAGGCCCGTTTTTGGACTAATTCTTGGGATCAGTACCCACCCATCATTGTTGAATTCCTCGAGTTACTTTCTATAAAATATACCATGGAAATCATTGGTTGGGTCCAAATTGAAATTTATTTCAACACTTCTCATCTAGGGGAGTATAAGTTTAAGAATTTTAAGAGGTTGGAGGAATGGCCAATTCCAATCCCCCGGAGTTGGCACCCATCTTAACCAAAATCTTGATAGAAAGGTTCCTCACAGGGAGAGACGAGGAGGATGAATTAGCTTGGGGCTATGGGAACCTTGGTGTTTATACAGTGAAGGATGGATATGACAAGATCCTCCTAGACCCTCTCCCCATTCTTTTTTGGTTGAGGATTGGAGAAAGATTTGGCACTCTAAGGGCTTGCCGAAAGTAAAAATTTTTGCTTGGAAGTTTATGCACAATGGTATTCTCACTTTTGACAATCTCAGATGTAGAGGAATCATCGACCCTTCTCAATGTATTTTATGCCACAAGAATGAAGAAACAGCTGATCACCTGATGTTTGAGTACCATTTCATGCGTCAGATTTGGAAGCGCTGGCTCTCTCATTATAAAATCTAGGTTAATGGTGACATGAATTGGACTAATATTTGGGAAATATGGAAGTAGGGTAGATTTACATCCAAAGCTCTTCAAATTGGGTGGGATCTTGGTTTATACTTCATTTTGTGGCAAGTGTGGTTGGAGAGAAATGCTAGAATTTTTAGAGAAACCTTTTCCTTGCTAAATGGAGTTTGGCAGGTCATCTGGAGCAAAGTCACAGAAACTATTGTCATCTACGCTAAAGAGGAAACCCAGGTTGTTCTTGGGCCAATGGAAGAGGGAGTTGACCAGCTAGAAGGACAGAATAGAACCAATTGGAAATCACCCCCAGAAGGCTGGATTAAAATCAATACTAATGGAGCTGCAAAGGGCAATCTGGGTAGCGCCGGTATTGGCGTGGTCTACCAAAATCATGAGGGATCAGTGCTTTATTTTGAACTGTAGAGTTTGGGTAGAGCCATAAATAATGAAGCAAAAGCCATTGCTATCAAATATGCCTCTATTTGGGTAGTTAATCAGGGTCATAGGAGGATAATTCTTGAATCTGATTCTCAAATTCTAGTTGGAGCTCTAGATTGCATGAGGAACTTTTCATTGAACGCTTGGAGGTTGAGGATTCTGGTCTCTCAAATAAAAAAATTATGGAGGGAATTAGATGATGTGATTCCAGTATATGTGAGCAAAGATTTAAACAAAGCGGCTGATTTCATGGCTAAGATGGGTGCTGCGAAAGAGGTAGGGGTGCAGCTGCATAGTGACATGCCTATTGAAGATGAGGTGATTAGGCAGGGCCTTGAAATATCCTTGAGACAATGATCAAAGAAAAATCTAAGGGTGGTTTTTATAGTGATTTCGTGACCTGTTGCGCCATCGCAGCCATTGGCAGTAAGCTGTCGTGATATCACGACATGTTGCATTGTCGCAGCTACTAGAGAAAAGTTGTCATGATATCGTGACATGTTGCGCTATCACGGTCGATGTAGGAAAGTTGTCGTGATATCACGGAATGTTGCGTCGTTGTGACCGTCGAGAAAAAGTTTTCATGATATCGTGACATGTTGCACCATCACGGCCAAGGGAGGAAAGTTGTCACGATATCGCAACATGTTGCACCGTCGCTGCCGCTGAGGCAAATTTGTCGTGATATCACGACATGTTGCGTTGTCATGGCCAATGTGGGAAAGTTGTCATGATATCACGACATGTTGCGCCGTCACGGCCGCCGAGGAAAAGTTGTCGCGACCACTAGAGGAAAGTTGTCACGATTTTGTGACGTGTTGCATCGTTGTGGCCGCTGGTGGATTTTTGTTGCAATATCGCGACATGTTGCTCCATCGCGGCCAAGGATGGACTTTTGTCGCAATTTTGTGACATGTCACCATTTCACGACAGGTTGACTTTTTTTGCGGTCAGAGGAGTCTTGTGTCGTGATTTCGTGACTTGTAGCTTTTTTGTGAATAGAGGTGAAGTTGGTGTTTGCTGCGTGTTTTCGTGATAAGTTGTTGTAACAGACCTATCAGCTCTCTCAGCTAGCTTGGTATTGGTTCAAGAGATTTGGATCAAGTGCAAATCTTCCTCTTCTCTTGTAATCATGTGCTTTCATTGTTTTCGGCTGGGATGTGTCTTATCCCAATTGTAACTGATCAATGTTTTAAAATCTAATTAGCCTTCTTTCATATTATGAGAAAAATACGGACAAAGAAAAAGGAGGGAAAGAAGCAATCTCATCTCAGGCCTACCAATAGGTATGAGATTTTTAAGTCATTGGTTGATGAAGAGGATCAATCTATGGAGGGCTTGGAGGGTTTCAAGGAAACCTCTGTTGTTCCTAGGCAACTCCCCCTCTCATCTTCTCCTGTCATTCAACAGATAGTTGATCCCTCTGAGGTATCACAACCAGTGTGTTATGGTGCCTTAGTAGTCCATAACCAGGAGCAGACAGTTTCTCAAGATGTTTGCATGGGGATAGCAGAGAAAAATAGGGAAATGCCATCTTTGGGGATAACCCAGATAGAAAAAAGATAAAAAAATAGTAATTCTCAAGGATCTGGTAGAAGATCCAATAAGGAGCTGCTAGCAGCCCAGGGAGACAAATTTATCATGGGAGGATTGGTGAGGACAATTGACTCTTATTGCTCCCAGGGTAACCCATGATTATACAATCTTGGAATGTGAGGGGTTTAAACAACAAAACCCATCAATATGTTGTTCAAAGATTATTAGAGCATAGCAATACTGATTTTTTGCTTTTACAAGAGACCAAGATGTCTTTGGATCTTATGTCTAAAATAGTTAATAGAATTTGGAGGGTGTCTGGTCATATGGATGTGGCTGCCCAAGGTGCCTCGAGGGGGATTGTTACTCTGTGGAACTCTCTGGAATGGTCTGCAATAGAAGACCTTGCCTGGAGGGGTGTTCTCACTTCCCTTTTTAGGAATAATGTCTGCATAATTCATTCTTGTAACTAACTTTTATGGTTCTCAAACTCTAGAGGATCAGAGGCAGTAGTGGAAGGCTGTGCATGACATGCGAGCATCAAGGGAAGATATAGACTGGATTATAGTGGGGGACTTTAACGCTAAATTATCTTCTAGAGACCAGGAAGGGGGATCACCTCTTTTGGATCCAGGGGACCGATTCATGATTTCTCAAGTCCAGGCTTTGCACTTAGTGGACGTTAAATTTCTTGGCAATAACTTCACTTGGACTAATAAAATGCGGGAGCCCCATAGTAGGAAGGTGAAGCTAGATCGGTTTTTGCTTTCAGAGGAGGTGTTTATAAAATGGAATATCAATTTTTAGATTTTGGTAGGCCCTATTTTTGATCACTGTCCTATTCTATTGGAAAGCGGGACTAGGATGGGGATCCATCACAAACCTTTCAGATTTGAGAATTTTTGGCTTCAGAAAGAAGAACTTCGGGAGAAAATTCCATAGTGGTGGGAAGAGGGCCGCCCAGCTTATGGGAGAGCTATGTTTAGAATCCACAAACAACTTCAATATGTCAAATCTTAGTTGAAGTATTGGAGGCGTTCTAATAAATCTGACTTCTAGACCCAAAGATCTCCATTGGTGGCCCGCTGGGATGAGGTCCAAAAATAGTTTAGATAAGGAGAAATAACTAATCAGCTCAAAGTTGAGGATTATGCCTTGCATTCTACGGTTGAGGACATTGACAACCAGGAGGAGATCTATTGGAAACAGAGAACAAGAACTTCCTGTTTATTAAAAGGGGATAGAAATAAAAAATTCTTTCATTGGACTGCTTGTGCTCGAAGATAGATGAATAAGATGGAGGCCCTTCAAGATGAGAATGGTCATTCCTTTGATACTCTTCCAAGTATTCATTCCCATGCTATGGATTATTTTTCAAAGCTTTTTAAGGAAAGTGTGGTTTAAGATGTAGAGGCCCAAAATGAAGTTATTTTTGTCATACCTGCTATTATTTTGGAGGATGAAAATCAGGCCCTCCTCAAACCCATTGATAGGGATGAATTGAAAACTATGGTCTTTGGAATGAGCACTGGTAAAACTCCTGGTCCAGATGGCTTCCCAATTGAGTTCTTTCAGGCTTTCTGGAACTGCTTAGAGGAAGATGTAAGGGTTGTTGTTGAAGAATCTAGAGAAAATAGGAGAATGCTTAAAGCTATAAACCACACGTTCATTACCTTGATTCCAAAATGGGAGGAAGGGGTTCATATTTTAGATTATAGGCCTATTGCCTTATGTAATGTGGTGTACAAAATACTCACAAAGGTAATGGCTAAGCGCCTAAAACCTCTTCTTCACAACATTATCTCCTCTGAGCAAGGAGGCTTTGTTGAGGGACGACAGATTCTAGATGGGGTGGTTGTGGCCCAGGAAGCAATCCATTCAATGCACACTTCTAGTAATAAAGGGATGTTCATTAAATTGGATATGTCAAAGGCTTATGATAGGGTTGAATGGAGCCTCCTAGCTAAAATTATGGCAGCCTTTAGCTTCTCTCAAGGCTGGATTGAGTGGATCATGAGCTGTGTCTCTTCCTCGACTTACTCTGTGCTTATCAAGGGCCTTCCTTCGCAACCTTTTGGAGCTTCTCGGGGTCTACGCCAGGGAGATCCCTGTTCCCTTTATATTTTTCTCATTCTAGCTGAAGGTTTTGGTAGACTTTTCTCAAGGAGAAGACAACAAGGCATATTATTGGGTATTAGGGTGGGGGATGAAGTTGTATCGCACCTGCAGTTTGTGGATGACACTGGTTTGATGGGAGTAGCCAGTATCAAGGAAGCTAGAATGATTAGGGATACTCTTAATGTCTATCTAAGGGCTACTCAATAGGTCATTAATGACAAGAAATCCAAAGTGGTCTTTTTTAATCTGGAGCAAAGGCTTCAGAACAAAATTTTAGAAATCCTGGGATTCACTAGGACTTCTCTCCTTATGGTTTAGTTGGGTATCCCCTTGCACTTAAAGAGGCTGAAATTAGACACTTGGAGGAATATGTTGGAGTGTATCAAGGACATAATTAATCACTGGTCTCACAAGTGGTTAAGTTATGGTGGCAGATTAACGTTCTTATAGTCAGTCATTCAAGCCATGCTAATCTACAAATTTTCTATCCTGGCTGCCCCACTTACAATATGGAAAGAGTTGGACAGGATGGCTAGGAATTTTTTATGGGAAGGAGCTAAAGGAAAAAGAAAGTGGGCCTTAGTGGGTTGGGATAAAGTCACCCAGCCCAAGGCAAAAGGTGGGCTGGGACTGAGAGGATCCAAGTTAAATAATCAAGACTTGGCTGGAAAGTCTGATCTTGGAGGTGGATATCCCAACCAACTTCCTTATTCAATGAGAATTCTAACGAGTAAATATTTGGGTCAAGTTAACCCCAATGAGGTGGGCCGTTTCCCTCTGGTTGGTACTAGATCCTTAGTGTGGTAGGCTCTCAAGCTAGGATCTCAGGTTATTAAATATCATCTATTTTGGAAAGTGGGGAGAGGGGAGAAGGCCCGTTTTTGGACTAATTCTTGGGATCAGTACCCACCCATCATTGTTGAATTCCTCGAGTTACTTCCTATAAAATCTGCCATAGAAATCATTGGTTGGGTCCAAATTGAAAGTTATTTCAACACTTCTCATCTGGGGGAGTATAAGTTTAAGAAGTTTAAGAGGTTGGAGGAATGGCCAATTCCAATCCCTCGGAGTTGGCACCCATCTTAACCAAAATCTTGATAGAAAAGTTTCTCACAGGGAGAGACGAGGAGGATGAATTATCTTGGGGCTATGGGAACCTTGGTGTTTATACAGTGAAGGATGGATATGACAAGATCCTCCCAGACCCTCTCCCTATTCTTTTTTGGTTGAGGATTGGAGAAAGATTTGGCACTCTAAGGGCTGGCCCAAAGTAAACTTTTTTGCTTGGCAGTTTATGCACAATGGTATTCTCACTTTTGACAATCTCAGATGTAGAGGAATCATCAACCCTTCTCAATGTGTTTTATGCCACAAGAACGAAGAAACAACTGATCACCTGATGTTTGAGTACCCTTTCATGCATCAGATTTGGAAGCGCTGGCTCTCTCATTATAAAATCTAGGTTAATGGTGACATGAATTGGACTAATATTTGGGAAATATGGAAGCAGGGTAGATTTACATCCAAATCTCTTCAAATTGGGTGGGAGCTTGGTTTATACTTCATTTTGTGGCAAGTGTGGTTGGAGAGAAACGCTAGAATTTTTAGAGAAACCTTTTCCTTGCTAGATGGAGTTTGGTAGGTCATTTGGAGGAAAGTCACAGAAACTGTTGTCATCTACGCTAAAGAGGAAACTTAGGTTATTCTTGGGCCAGTGGAAGAGGTAGTTGACCAGCTAGAAGGATAGAACAGAACCAGTTGGAAATCACCCCCAGAAGGCTGGATTAAAATCAATACTAATGGAGCTACAAAGGGCAATCTGGGTAGCACCGGTATTGGCGTGGTCTACCAAAATCATGAGGGATCAGTGCTTTATTGGGAACTATAGGGTTTGGGTAGAGCCACAAATAATGAAGCAAAAGCCATTGCTATCAAATTTGCCTCTATTTGGGTAGTTACTCAGGGTCATAGGAGGATAATTCTTGAATCTGATTCTCAAATTCTAGTTGGAGCTCTAGATTGCATGAGGAACTTTTCATTGAACGCTTGGAGGTTGAGGATTCTGGTCTCTCAAATCAAAAAATTATGGAGGGAATTAGATGATGTGATTCTAGTATATGTGAGCAGAGATTTAAACAAAGCGATTGATTTCCTGGCTAAGATGGGTGTTGCGAAAGAGGGAGGGGTGCAACTGCACAGTGACATGCCTATTGAAGATGAGGTGATTAGGCAGGGCCTTGAAATATCCTTGAGACAATGATCAATGAAAAAGCTAAGGGTGGTTTTTAAAGCGATTTCGTGACCTATTGCGTCATCGCAGCCATTGGCGGTAAGCTATCGCGATATCACGACATGTTGCATTGTCGCAGCTACTGGAGAAAAGTTGTCATGATATCGCGACATGTTGCACTGTCGCGATCGATGTAGGAAAGTTGTCATGATATCATGACATGTTGCATCGTTGCGACCGTCGAGGAAAAGTTGTCGTGATATCGTGACATGTTGCACCGTCACGGCCAAGGGAGGAAAGTTGTCACGATATCGCAACATGTTGCACCGTCGCTGCCGTTGAGGCAAAGTTGTCGTGATATCATGACATGTTGCGTTGTCACGGCCAATGTGGGAAAGTTGTCATGATATCTCGACATGTTGCACCGTCACGGCCGCCAAGGAAAAGTTGTCGTGATTTCGTGACATGTTGCTCCGTCATGACCAAGGGAGGAAAGTTGTCATGATATCGCGACATGTTGTGCCATCGCGGTCAAGGGAGGAAAGTTGTCACGATATCGTGACATGTTGCGCTGTCGCTGCCACTGAGGGAAAGTTGTCACGATATCACGACATGTTGCATCGGCGCGACCAAGGGAGGAAAGTCGTCACGATATCATGACATGTTACGCCGTCGCGGCCATTGGAGGAAAGTTGTCACGATTTTGTGACGTGTTGCATCGTTGTGGCCGTTGGTGGATTTTGTCGCGATATCACGACATGTTGCTCCGTCGCGGCCAAGGATGGACTTTTGTCACAATTTTGTGACATGTCACGATTTCGCGACAGGTTGACTTTTTTGCGATCAGAGGAGTCTTGTGTCGTGATTTCGTGACTTGTAGCTTTTTTGCGGATAGAGGTGAAGTTGGTGTTTGCTGCATGTTTTCATGATAAGTTGTTGTAACAGACCTATCAGCTCTCTCAGCTAGCTTGGTATTGGTTCAAGAGATTTGGATCCAGTGCAAATCTTCCTCTTCTCTTGTAATCATGTGCTTTCATTGTTTTCAGCTGGGATGTGTCTTATCCCAATTGTAACTGATCAATGTTTTAATACAAGTTTTTTCAATTTTTTTCAAAAAAAACTTTTTCCCAACAACCTTTTCATAAAATAATAATAATTATTAAAATTCCATGACCTCACTAACTAAGGGATGACCTAAAAAAAGTGTCATAAAAAAACTACAAATAAGATTCATAAGATACATATAAACCATTTGTCATAGCCTAAATATCTTTGATATTTTATTTTCATTTTTTCTTTTGATAGAATTCTTCCCAAAGCCTAGCCTTACAAGAATAGCGGAAAGATAATAATATAATGGATCACCTTGGCAAAACCATTGATAATTCAAAGTACCCAATGGGATACATCAAGCAAAAGAAGAATATTTTGAAGTATCACCATAACAACATATAACTGACTCATGCTAACCTTTATGAAAATATTTTTTTAATTTATTAGGTGATTTTTTTATAATGAATATACCTCACCACCTCCCCCTCTTCCCAAAATATAAAACAACTTGTTCTTATAATATGACACAATATAAAATGTATTTTAATCTATTTATCATAATTTTTTGAATTATTATATAATCATATTACAAGGGTTTGTCAGATAAAAATTATAAAAACATTTTATGATAACGTTGTAAAAAAAATATTTTAAAAAATAGCATTTATATTGTTTATTATAGCCTTGTTTTTCTTATATTTCAACTACAAAAAAAACATATCATTCTTCAACATGTCCTAAATTGTTTAAGTAAAATTGTAAGAAATTCATTAGGCCAAGTATCTTTTCAATGTGAAAAGAGAAATTTACCTTTTATAATTCTTCTATCTAGATATTTCTAATCAAATTTTGAGTCTATATGTGAGATAATGGTGTATGATGTTTTAATTAATTTAAATTTTAAGATTTTTTTTTTTTTTGTATTTACATGGTGGAATCGGTAGCCACCACGAATCGGGGCAGATTGTCCAGCTTTTAGGGCCGCCATAGTATTCTGTGCTATCCGCCTTGGAAGTCGTCACACAGATCTTCGTGCAGTATGCCCCTATAACTACCATGCCACAATCATTTTAAACCTTTTACCCCGCTGAAAGCACCACAAAAAGGACAAGCATTCAGTCCGGAGAGATTTTTTTTAATGTTAGTTTATTTAGTTTTATCTATTTATTTTAGATTTGATCTAAATAATAAAATATTTAATCTTTTATTTTATTTATAAATTGTTCATAAGTTATATGGGATTGAAACAACCTCTTTCGTACTATATCATCACCATATTATAATATAATAGTATCTCAACAAACTATATGATGGTTATTATAATGGTATCTCAAAAAAACCATATGGTGGTATTTATCACTTAGAAGATTGAAATCTAAGTATTTTCATTATTTTTTAATAAATTTAAAAAATTATACTAAAACAATATTATTTACAAGTTGGGACAACACTCCTTCTAGTCTTAGCAAAAAAAAAAAAATCCTATTGATAATAAAAGGAAATCCTCATTGAAGCCAAACACCCTAAACCATATACCTACGATGTTTGTCTAAACACTGGATTTTATCACCAACCTACTTAATCCTCTCATCCTCAATATCTATGTCATTGTGCCATTAAACCCTTGCCTCCTTCTTGATACCCATATTACCCAAAAAGTCTACCACTTTAATAAGAGCTCTACCCATATAAAATGAAATCACATCATCTAATTTTCTCCCCAATTCTTTAATTTGTTTAAAAATAATATTTTTAATCCTTTAAACTAATAACAATTGATAAGGATTTTAGTTCATTAAACATCAAGACTTCCTAAGGTTACCTATCCCAATACTACTCCCATCTTGATTATATTCTTATAGGATCTAATACAATAATGTTAATATAATCACACCAATTTAATGTAAAGTTTAATTAATTGATTATATAAAATTGAAAATATTTAAATGTTTGCATCAAATGCTTTACCATGTATAACTTCATCTATATATCCATACAACCTTAATTTTTTTATTTTTAAATTTTTTAATATTTATACTTAATAATATTTTTAAATATTTTTAAAAAATTATCTTTTTAGTGATTCAATAAATATATTTTTTAAAATAATACTAAGCACAATTAATAACCTAACTAAAATCATACTCTTTTAAACACAACTAAAATCACGCTCTTTTAAACACAGCTTAGATCTTGGATCTTCTTCTAGTTATTCAAAATTGTTTAACTTAAATAACAATAAATCCTTACTGCTCGGTTGTATTTCTTTAATATAATCTAAATAAATTTAATGAAAATATAAAATAACAGGTCAAACATCCAAATGAGTTAATATCATTTGGTATCATTTTTCATCTTATAAACGAAATGGAAAAAAAAATGTGTCGGCAACATAAAGTTGACTGATGCCATTTTCTAAATTTATCCCGTGAATGGATAAAAAAGAAACAATAGAATAGAAAAGGATAATATTTATGGCTGTTGTCCTCTCCTCTACTCTACTCTACTCTTTAATTGTACAATGATGTAATTTTCTAAATTTATCCAAGAAATGGATTAAAAAGAAAAAAAAACAAAGACTAGAGAATGGTAATATTTGTCTCTTGTCCTCTTCTCCCCTTTTCAGTTGTACACTATACTATAGTCGTAAAGAATACTGTATGCATCTCCTTTTCAGTTGTACAGCTATACTATATGCATTTTTTCCCTTTTTAGTTGTAGAGTGTACCGTATGCATCTTTTTCCCGTCATTAACAAGTTTATATCGAGTACCAAAATGATTCCAATCAAGTCATTTTATGAATTAGCATAGATGAGGTTTCAGAACAAGTTCAATTTAACTAGTTTTATTTTTATATAAAACAAATAAATTGTTTTGATAAGGATATTGCAAGGATAAAAGATATTGGATTTTTAAAAGAGATTTAAGTTTAATTTAAAGAAAGGATGGTTTTGGTGTATCTTGTTTTTTAACCTATTCAAATAAATGTATATTTTTATTTTTTAAATTTAATTTTTAACTTTGTATTAAGAACTTCAAAGTTAATCTTATAAGATCATTTAATTTGATTTTCATAAGTTTGCAGCTGTTTAATTTTAATAAAAAGCTTAATAAAATATCTAAAATCCAAATTCAAAAGGATATAATCTTGTATCATTTTAATTATAATATTTATTAGATAAGTATGGTTTCAAAAATGTGAAAACCATATATAATTGGTGTTAATTTTATTATATTTGTGTGATGTGGTCTACCCAAAAGGATGCCCCTTGCATTATCAGTGATGTGACCGAGTTCAATCCCCACGATGAATATGTATATGTATAAGAAGTAGATAAGTATGGTTTCAAAAAGTGTGAAAACCATATATAATTGGTGTTAATTTTATTATATCTGTGTGATGTGGTTTACCGGCAAGGACGGATATGTATATGTATAAGAAGTATTTACTCAATAAAAGAAAAATATTATTATACAACAAATAAATTTAATCTTAGAACTCATTAGTGTGGGGTGCTATTATGACATCCAATTTAATTTATAAAGTAACTCCAATGCAATTTCGATTAAGTTAATAACAATTAAAAAAACAAATTTTATAAGTTTATATATGAAAAAACATAGTACATTAAAATTATAAAAGTTTATATAATATTAACAAACATTCTAACTTGAATAAATCATAAATTCCCTTAATATATTTTAACATCTTTATTTTAAACATTTTTACCTGATTTGAAATACATCTCACAACTTTACTTGCAATGCTAGCTATAGGAATGAAGCCATCATTAAAAACAAGAGAGCACATATCCTTTGAGATAGAAAACAGAATAGATACCATCACAACTTGCCAAATTCCCACTAGATGAGGTGGATAGTCATTGACATGTATAAGAAGTGCAATATTTCACCAAAGGTGGTTTCCCAAAAAAGAGGTAATAACTCGATCCATTCCTTTCTATACACATAAGAGCAATCCCAAAAAATATGCTTTACGATTTCCTCTTTGCTATAAACCACACAATTTCTAGAAATGAAATTCATTTTAGCCAACCTGGCTTTATAGGGTAAACCTTGGAAGGTTAATGACTAAGCAAATACCTTAAACTGAGCAAATATTCTAAAATACTAGATTTTAACTAACTATATTTTCCATTTCTTGTAGGTGTAGTTGTCATTCCATCTACGATTTAATACATTATTTATAGGGACCTTAATCAACATAGTCTCATAACTTAGTAGATTTAAACTTGAACATAGGACAACCAAACATCCACCTCCAACTCTCGAAACAAGTATTAGTAGTCCTCTATTTGGTTTGTAAAGTTGATCAGAAGTTAAAAGAGAATAAATTTGGGTGATAACATTTTTATTAGAGTACCACAACTTGTATTTAAGAAACAAATCAGACTAGGAGGACCAATCACTAGTGTTAGCATTCCATAATTAACCCAATATTGAACCCTTTTTTACCAACCATTTATAATGGAGTCTCGTCCTATCAAAGACATACTCCTTATTCTCTTTTCATAACCAAAATGACCTATAAGGAGGTAGCCACCCTCTCTTATCATCAAGAAATTTCTAATGCAACACATGGGTAACTGACTTCCATGTTTCCCAAATTATTTTAATAATAATGATTCCTTCTATTTTAAATTTCCAAGGGTTGCCAATAATGTCCTCCAAATTGAAAGAACACATAATGCCATCAATGTGAGTACAAGTTTGAATTTTATGTCACAATAGAAGTTTCCACCCTTCATTCCCTTCCAAATCCCTCACAATCCACCTAGATACCAAAGCCTTACCTTGAGTATGAATATCCAAAAGTCCCAAACATCCCTCTTCTTTAGGAATGGTGTAGTTTTTCAATGTTATAAGCGTGAGTTTATTTGAGCCATCAAAATTGAACCATAAAAATGATCAAATGATCTTCTCAAATCTCATGTACTATGAAGTATTAAGTAGGCATAAAGAAGAATAGTAAATATGATAGACCTACATAATATTTGTCACCACCAATATAACTTATATGAAAATAAAAGTAACTTATTTTCCAAATCTGAATATTATTTTCAAATTTAGCCAAGCACCAATTCCACATAGCAACCAATTAGACTCTCTTAACAAACTATATCCCAAGATATATAACAATCTCACCATCTGTAATATGTTTCCATGCAAGGGAAAATCCCTTTGGTAATTGTATACCAGCAAGAAAACTATGGATATGGCATTGAGAATGAGAAACTGAGCAGGCATGTAATGACCCAAAAATACACAAATAGAAAAATACAAAAATAGAAAAAGGTTTTTTTTTTCACTAAGGCTAGAGTTACATGAACCCTTCATGAACCCCTAATCCACTAGCAAAAACCTAAAGTTTCATTCTCCTAAGTTTCCATGGAAGTTACGTCTCATGAATTGCCCAAACACAAATCCATTTGTGTAGGCGTATAATGTGTTACTACGGATAAGTCCATATGTTTCATCATTATTAATGATCTAGAATTATCACCTTCTGTCCATTTAAGGTGTACACATATTTCCATACCATACACAAATCCTTATGTGTAGGTATGCTACGAGTACCATGAGTTAAGCTATTCATCTCGTCTCCACTATGAGCTATCTTGACTCATATGTAATATCTTCCTACTTAGTCCTCTATCTCCTTAAGGGGGTATCAATTCCCTTAGGTCCTCCTATGTTCATCCTAAGGGATTCTAAATTCCCATAGGTTACCTCTGAGTTTACCCTAGAACTCTACACTAGATTCCCTATCATCAAGCAATTAATAATAATGCATCTATGCTACCACATCATAAAACAATCAAACAATATTAGAGAAAATAAAGCAAGATTAAATCTAAAATAAAATATAATACATGGCATACTCAAATACATACATATAGTAAAATTACTTTCAATAACCCAATAACGATTAACTCAACATTACTTGCATAATAAGCCTTTCCTAGTCAAAGGTATCACATTAACTATATTGGGGATATCTCCCAACAATGATAGTCTATGGAACATAAGTAAATCAACGTAAGATGTCATACCTAGTTTTTTTTTTCCATTCAATTACTTGCTTCTCATTTCTTCCCTTCGGTTATTTGAAGGTAGTAGGGTATCAGGATAATCATGGTTCAAGATAGGCATACCTTTAAATGCATCTATTCATATACTATGCCAAATTGCAACTATCCTATATTCCATTAAGTTTTTAATTATCTAATGCATAATGAACATCATAAAAGAAACCTTACTTTTATTTTCACCTCCAACAAATTCCCTTGGAGAGTCATCCAAACATGCTATCTCTTATATTAAGGTCTAACTTAATTTCATTGTATTCATATCCTAAAGCATTAAATTCCCATACCCTTAACATTTAAAACAATCATTCCTTCATTCCATAAACCAAAGGCCCATAACTTCAGCTTAAAGAATAAATTCACGTTTCATTCTATTTAAAAACTCATAAGATAATCAACATTAATCCAAGGGTTCTCTTTAAATAAATCTTCCATAACTTTGCTTAAGATTAGAGGTTCCTTTTCAATAAAAAACTAACATTTACATATGCCATATAAATCGAAGGTTCCTTTAAATAAAACCCATTATATGTCTCATATAAATCAAAGGTCCATTTAATTAAAACCTACTATATTTTTCACATATAAATCAAAGGTTCCTTAAAAGAAAATTCATTATATGTCTCATATAAATCAAAGGTCCATTTAATTAAAACCTACTATATATTTAACATATAAGTAAAAGGTCCATTTAATTAAAACCTACTATATGTTTCACATATAAATCAAAGGTCCATTTAATTAAATCCTAATATATGTTTCACGTATAAATCAAAGGTACATTAATTAAATCCTAATATATGTTTCACGTATAAATCAAAGGTCCATTTAATTAAATCCTAATATATGTTTCACATATAAATCAAAGGTCCATTTAATTAAAATCTACTATATGTATCACATATGAATCAAAGGTATATTTAATTAAATCCTAATATATGTTTCCCATATAAATCAAAGGTCCATTTTATTAAATTCTAATGTATGTTTCACATATAAATCAAAGGTTAATTTAATTAAATCCTAATATATGTTTCAGATATAAATCAAAATTCCATTTAATTAAATCCTAATATATGTATCACATAGAAATCAAAGGTCCTAATATATGTCATATATATAAATCAAAGGCCCTTATTTTTATTTAAAACCATGATCTAAGATATTTCGTAAACTATTGTTGTTTACGTCGTAAAACTATAGTAAGTGCTAACGCCATACAAGGCACACCAAACATCCATGGTGAACCCAACGTCCACTAAAACCAGAGATGTTTTATTGATGTTGACTAGTTTTCTCAACATGTACTCCCTAAAACCTAGGGGTTTTCCTTTGTCGAACACTACGCCTACTACTGAACATTGTTCCAAGGAAAATAGAGCATTTGATGTCACTCTCTATAGCACTTATTAAACATGGTGCCCTCTCGTGGCACCATGTATTTCTGAATCAAACACAACATAAACTGGCCTTACCAACAACACACCTCTCCCACTAGTATTGAAGTTCCCAATGCAAGTACAATGCAAAACGCTTCCAAGCAAGAATGACTTCACTAAAATACACAGTTCTCCCACTCAATATGGTTCCAAATGAAGGTACAACACACAACGCTTCCAAGTAAGAATGGCTTCACTAAAATACACAGTTCTCCCACTCATGGTGGTTCCAAATGAATGTACACCACACAATGCTTCCAAGGCAATAATGGCTTCACTAAAACAAATAGTTCTCCCACTCACGGTGGTTCCAATTGAAGGTACAACGCACAATTCTTCCAAGGCAAGAATGGCTTCACTAAAAAATATTTAATTAAAACCAAATATTAGCTTAGAATAACCCAACATGTGGTTTCACTGAGATAAACATTTGATGAAGTCTGTTTTCTCCCTTTTGGCTCCTAGTGCACTTCCTTTCCTTTGCATTCTCCCTCACTTCCTCTATTCTCCCCTACATTTTTTCTTCCCTTCCTTTCATTCTGCCTCTTCCTTATGTGCCACCTCACCTTGGTGGTCCATTCGTTGCCTTCTCAAATCTTGCACCACCGTATTTCCATCAATGCCTGTCCCATATCCCTTGTGCATTCCTCCCATATTTTCCTTCTTTGGCAATTTTAAGCATCATAGGCCTTTCCTTAGGTTGCACCATGTAGGAATGTGGGATCACTACATATTATTTAAAATAATAAATATATTTATAATATATTATAATATAAGATATTTATAATATATTATAATATATCTACTATTCTTTTATTTAAATGAAATGTCCTCTTTCAATTTATTCATAATTAATTAAAGATTTTTCATGAGTTTTCTCTTATCATTAAAATAATCACTTTTAATTACTCTCTAATGAATCAAAACCAATATTAATTAAAATATCTATTTTTAATTAATTAAAATGAAAACTTCTTAATTTATTGCAAATGGAGTTTACAAATGAGCTCTAATGAGCCAATCATTATTTTTATAAACTCCATTAATTAATTTAAAAGCATCTAAATTAAGCATATAACTTAATTTGTTCTCTTTTACAAGGAGGATGCTTTGTTTTCATTTCTAATATGACAATTAATATTATGCATATATAATCATAGTGGTTATTATAGAGGAGCTAAATCATCAAACTACTCAAGTTATAATGCAGTAGAAAGCAAACACATTTATACAATTAACCAAAGAGGGAGTCTTTTCTCACTTGATCCAAACACATTTATTTACCTAAGGATATCTATCCATATTGAATCAAATCCCTTGGAAATACTCATCCTGAGATTACCTCTGTCTCACTTGATCCATCAGATCCATGTGAGCTCCATTGATGGTTGCTATATATCTCGTTTTACTTAAAGCATCAACCACTTTGTTCTCCTTTTATTTTATGTACTCAATCTCTAAATCATATTCAATGAGGAATTCTACCCATCTTCTCTACCTTACATTAATTATTGGTTGGATGAATATATATCATAGACTTTGATGGTCTATTTTTAATTCAAAGGGCCTTCCCACCAAGTAGTGGCACCAAACCTTTAGAGCATGCACCACTGCAGCTAGCTCCAAATCATCCATAGCATAATTAACTTCATGTTTTTCAAGATTCCTTTAAGTATATACCACTACTAAATATTCTTGTGAGAGTACCCCATCCAACCCATCTATTGATGCATCTTTGCACATTGAAAAGTCCCGTTGAGTATTGGGAACCTTTTGTGTTGGTGCAGTAGTAAACTTATGCTTTAATAGCTCAAAGGTAACTTCACACTTCTCTAACCACTTTAATTCTTTCTCTTTCTTCTAAAGGTTCATTATGGGTCCAAAAATATTGAAATAGTCATTTATATAACATCTATAATAGCCTATTAACCACATGAAAATTCACACTTCAGTGATATTAGTCAGAGGTGGCCAATTCAAAATAGCATCTATATTTTGTAGATCCACAAAAATCCCTTTTGTTGATATAATGTGTCTGAGGTCCCTTACCTCTAGAACATACAATTCACTCTTAGCCATATTTCCATAAACTTGATTCTTTCTCAACAATTCCAACATGATCCTAAGATGCTTATTGTGCTCTTCTTTATCTCAAGAATATATAAATATATCATCCAGGAATACCAGAAAAAATTGGTCCAAATGTATATGGAACACAATGTTCATTAGGTTCATGAAAGCAATTGGGTCATTAGTCAGCCCAAAGGGTAGAACCATAAACTCATAATGCCCATTTCATGAGTATATTCCTCATGAATTCTCAACTGATGATACCCTAACCTCAGATAAATTTTGGTAAACATCTTGGCATCCTTCAGTTGATCGAATAAATATTTGATCCTAGGTAAAAGATATCGATTCTTGAATGTAGCCTTATTTAGCATTCTGTAATTAATACACAGTCTTAGTGAACCATCCATATTTTTCACAAATAGAACCGGTGCACCCCACGGTGATACACTTGGTTTTATAAAACTCTAATAATCCTTGCAATTGAACCTTAAGTTCACACATTTCAGTAGGATTTGTTATGTACAGGGATCTATGAATAGGTTCAGTTCCCATCATAAGTTCAATTTTAAAATTGAATTCCCGTATAGGAGGTAATATAGGTAGGTCCTCTGGAAATACATCCTAAAAATCCTATAGGATTGGATGTTGTCCGAGTATTTATCCTTTCTCTTGGTCCCCCACCTCATTGGGTCTTACCACATACACTATCCCTCCTCTCTTTAGGGCCTTTATCACTTGCATAGCGGACAACATTTGAGGTTCAAAAGCCCCTTTACCACTATGAACTTTTAGTCTTTCTCTGCATTTCTATGAATACTCAATGCAACGGTCATGAAAATTAACTAAGGCTTTATGAGACTGTATCCAATCCATCCTAAGAATCACATTAGAGGCATGTATGGGAGCTACATATAAAAACCATTTCTATGAATAATCAATACAACGATCATGAAAATTGACTAAGGCTTTATGAGACTATATCCAATCCATCCTAAGAATCACATCAAAGGCATGTAGGGGAGCTACATATAAAAAACATTTTGTAGCCCCTTCATATAAAATAACTTATGCCATAGGATGACACTGGTTTATCGAGAACCGTACTCTACCTTCCACCCTTGATCTAAATACCTAGGCCTTTCTGAGACAGTCCTTGCTAGACTAGACAAAATAAAATTGTCAATGGCTCCACCATCTATTAAAATGTTTACTTGCTTATTGAAAACCTTATCTTTCACAAGTAATGGGGTGGCTTGTCCCTCTAGCTTCTACTTTCGGGTTGTGGCATAGATCCGATGTTTCGATTCCTTCCATTTTGCACTAGCTAAGCTAGTCCCTACTTGATATGGATACTGATTATAGTAATGAGGTCCTAGAATATTGTAGAACCCTTATTTGGTTCCTTGCTATTTCTTAAGATTCTCATTTCCATTCTTAACTACTTGAGTTGAAGTATGTGACTTATGTGGCTAAAGTTTCGTATCACTGGGTTTGTTATCCTTCTTATGAAAGTTTTTATTGAAATTATTCTAATTCCCATAGGGTTTCTTCTTAGGATTTTGGGGATTCTTGGCTTTTTGCTCTTGCTCAACCTCCCATTTTACAAACCCATTACTATTCCTCTTATTTAATTCTTGTCACGCTTGCTCGGGTAGAGCAACATACTTATAACAAAAGTGTGACTCTACTTTCTTTGCCAAGTCATATACCTTTTATAGTGATTTGGGCTCTTGCATCTCCACATCGTGCCTTAACCTAGATTCCAATCCAAGGATGAACTTATGATCTCACATTTTCTCATTATAAATAGGTATATATTTTAATAGTCCTACCAAATTCTTATAGTACACTTCTACTATGTTGGTTCCTTGTCTAAGACTAGCAAATTCTTCAAATTTTACGGCATAGAAATGCTCTATTAGAAACTCTTTTTGAAGATATTTATAAATTATTCCCATGGAGTATTAGTAGGTTCAATCTTGGTTTCCTCATAGTGGGTTTACCACCTCTCCAGAGTAGCTCCTTCTAGGTTAATCATATCCCATAGTGTTCGGGTTCCATATGAGTAACCTTTTACCATAAAATGAACCTTTGCCTATCTCAACCATGCTTTTGCTACATCCCATCACCTTCTCCATCAAAATTTGAGATACCAATGTTTTTTATATACCTAGTTGTTTCATTTTGTATTAAGGCTCTGGATTGTACTTGTTCTACAATTAGTCCACTATCTAGGATAAACTTTGAGCCTTGAACTTGTGAATTTTTATTTGTAGTTATTTCGAGTAACTATATTATTTGATCATGCATAGCAGTGACCATAGCGGTGAGGTATTGTACCTCCCTATGTGGGTTGGTTGGTTCATCATCTTTATTTTCTTCTCAAACATAACTTTTTCAAGTTTTTCTAGGTGTAGACCTCCCTCTTCTCATCTTATGTGGCATCTTAACCTAATTCCATCCAAGCAAGGGGATAGATTATAGTTTCATAGTAAGCTGTATACCTAATCAAGCCATAATACAAAGTTCTCTTGTTATATGCATCATCAAACTAACTAGGGTAATACCGTAGGTTGAGATGCATCATCGATACCAAAGCCCATACTAAGGCATCCTAACACTCCATGCTCCCTTGGGCTAATTCTCATTAGATTATAGCAATTGGGGTATCTTGGATCATCCTAAATTTAGCCTATGCCATAAGTGATCCTTCATTGGATGCATATAATTTATATTTATCACACATAGAAGCTCTATACCCTCGTACCTAGAGCTCTGATACCAAATATAATGACCCAAAAATAGACAAACAAAAATATAAAGAAATAAAAAAAGTTTTTTTTTTCACTAAGGAGAGAGGTATATGAACCCTTTATGAACCCCTAATACACTATCAAAAAACTAAAGTTTCATTCTCCTAAGTTTACGTGGAAGTTACATACCATGAATTACCCTAGCACAAATCCATATGTGTAAGCATATAATGTGTTACTACGGATAAGTCCATCTGTTTAATAATTCTTGATGAGCTAGAATAATCATCCTTTTTCCATCAAAGGTGTACACACATATCCATACCATACATAAATCCTTATGTGTAGGTATACTACGAATACCATGAGTTAAGCTATCCATATAATCTCAACTATGAGCTATCTTAACTCAGATGTAATCTCTTCCTACTTAGTCCTCTATCTTCCTAAGGGGGTCTCAATTCCCTTATGTCCTCCTATGTTCACCCTAATGGGGTCTCAATTCCCTTAGGTTACCTCTAAGTTCACCCTAGAACTCTACACTAGATTCCCTATCATCAAGCAATCAAAGATAATACATCTATGCTCCCACATCATAAAACAATTCAACAATAATAGATAAAATGAAGTAAGATTAACTCTAAAATAGAATCTAATACATGGAATAATAAAATATAGAAATATAGTAAAATTACTTTCAATAACCCAATAACGATTAATTCAACATTACTTGCATAATAAGCCTTTTCTACTAAAAGGTATCACATTAACTATATTGGGGATATCTCCCCACAATTATAGTCTATGGAACATAAGTAAATCAACGTAAGATGCCATTCCTATTCTTTGTTTCCATTATATTCCATGCTTCTCCTTGCTTCCCTTTGGTTCTTTGAGGGTAGTAGGGGATCAAAATACTCATTGTCATACCCTTAAATTCATCTATTCATCTACTATGCCAAATTGCAACTATGCTATATTCCATTAAGTCTCTAACCATCTAATGCATAATGGACATCATAAAATAAACCATACTTTTATTTTCACCTCCACAAAATCCCCTTGGAGAGTCATCCAAACATGCTATCACTTAGATTAAGGTCTAAATTAATTTCATTGTATTCATGTCCTAAAGCATTAAATTCCTATACCCTTAACCTTTAGAACAATAATTCCTTCATTCCCTAAACCAAATCCCCATAAATTCAGCTTAAAGAATAAATCCACATTTCATTCTATTTAAAAACTCCTAAGATAATCAACATTATTCCAAGGGTTTTCTTTAAATACATCTTCCATATCTTTCCCTAAGATCAAAGGTTCATTTTCAATCAAAACCTAACAATTACATATCCCATATAAATCAAAGCTTCCTTTAAATAAAACCCATTATATGTCTCATATAGATCAAAGGTCCATTTAATTAAAACCTACTATATGTTTCACATATAAATCAAAGGTCCATATAATTAAAACCTACTATATGTTTCACATATAAATCAAAGGTCCATTTAATTAAAACCTACTATACGTTTCACATATAAATAAAAGGTCCATTTAATTAAAACCTACTATACGTTTCAGATATAAATCAAAGGTCCATTTAATTAAATTATAATATAGGTTTCACATATAAATAAAAGGTCCATTTAATTAAATCCTAATATATGTTTCACGTATAAATCAAAGGTCCATTAATTAAATCCTAATATATGTTTCACATATAAATCAAAGGTCCATTAATTAAATCCTAATATATGTTTCACATATAAATCAAAGGTCCATTTAATTAAATCCTAATATATGTTTCACATATAAATCAAAGGTCCATTTAGTTAAATCCTACTATATGTTTCACATATAAATCAAAGGTCCATTTAGTTAAAACCTACTATATGTTTCACATATAAATCAAAGGTCCATTTAGTTAAATCCTAATATATATTTCACATATAAATCAAAGGTCCATTTGGTTAAATCATAATATATGTTTCACATATAAATCAAGAGTCCATTTAATTAAATCCTAATATATGTTTCACATATAAATCAAGAGTCCATTTAATTAAAACCTACTATATTTTTCACATATAAAGAAAAGGTCCATTTAATTTAAAACTACTATATGTTTCGCATATAAATCAAAGGTCCATTTAATTAAATCCTAATATATGTTTCACATATAAATCAAAGGTCCATTTAATTAAATCCTAATATATGTTTCACATATAAATCAAAGGTCCATTTAATTAAATCTTAATATATGTATCACATATAAATCAAAGGTCCTAATATATGTCATATATATATAAATCAGAGGCCCTTCTTTTTATTTGAAACCATGATCTAAGATCTTTCGTAAACTATGGTTCTTTTATATATCAAAACTACAGTTAGTGCTAACGCCATACAAGGCACACCAAACATCCATGATAAACCTTGTGTCCACTAAAACTAGGGACATTCTACTGATGATGACTCATTTTATCAACCTGCACTCCCTAAAACCTAGGGTTTTTTCTTTGTCAAACACTACGCTTACTACCGAATATTGTTCTAAGGAAAATAGAGCATTTGACATCGCTCTCTGTAGTACTGGTTAAATATGGTGCCCTCTCTTGGTTCCAGGGATTTTTGACTCAAATGCAATGCAGAGTGACCTTACCAATAGTACACCTCTCCCACTACTATTAAAGTTCCCAATGTAGGTACAACACACAATGCTTCTAAGAAGGAATGGCTTCACTAAAATACATAATTCTCCCACTCAAGGTGGTTTCAAATGAAGGTATAATAAATAGCACTTCCAAGCAATAATGTCTTCACTTAAACACACATTTCTCCCACTCATGGTGGTTTCAAATGAAGGTACAATTCAGAACGCTTCCAAGGTAATAATTGCTTCACTAAAAACACATTTAATTAAATCCAAAGCTTAGTTTAGAATAACCCAACCTGTGGTTTCACTGAGATAGACGTTTAATGAAGTCTGCTACCTCTCTTTTAGCTCCAGGTGTGCTTCCTTTCCTCTACCTTCCCCTCACTTCCTTGGCTCTCCCTTATGTTTTTTCTTCCCCTCCTTTTGTTCTGCCTCTTTCTTATGTGCCCCCTCACCTTGGTGGTTCATCCACCACCCTCTCGAAGCTTGCACCACTACCTTTCCATCAATACCCGTCCCCTATCCCTTGCGCATTCCTCCCATATTTTCCTTCTTTAGCAAGTTTAAGCATTGTAGGCCTTTCCTTAGGTTGCACCATGTAGGAATAGGAATGTGGGACCCCGACATATTATTTTAAAATAATAAATATATTTATAATATATTATAATATATCTATTATTATTTTATTTAAATGAAATATCCTCTTTCAATTTATTCTTAATTAATTAAAAAAATAATAATGAATTTTCTCTTATCATTAAAATAATCACTTTTAATTAATCTCTAATGAATCATAACCACTATTAATTAAAATATCTATTTTTAATTAATTAAAATGAAAAATCCTTAATTAATTGCAAATGAAGTTTACAAATGAGCTCTAATGAGCCAGTCATTATTTTCCTAAACTCCATTAATTAATTTAGAAACATCTAAATTCAGCATATAACTTAATTTGTCCTCTTTTACAAGGAGGATGCTTTGTTTTTATTTTTTAATATGAAAATTAATCTTATGCATATATAATCATCTTGTAGTGGTTCTTATATAGGAGCTAAATCATCAAACTACTCAATTTATGATGCAATAGAAAGCAAAAACATTTATACAATTAACCAAAGAGGGAGTATTTCCATCAATTCAATCACCCATCTTAGCAAAAAATTATACGATAGATACTAGGCTATCAACTAAAGCTCCAGGTGATCGATTATTGATGATTATCCCTTCCATAAATGCATACATATATGAAGGTATCTACCCATGTTACCTTTGAGTACCTTAACCATCATTTCCCCTAATATTTGATATCCTCATATCTGGTGGGTAACTCTGCCTATTCCACCTATGAGTGTACCTGATCCTGCACACTTGGCAATATGTTAGAAATAACATGTCATCATAAATCAACTAAACATCACATAGTTGGTTCACTTATTCAAACTAAGTATCACCACATCTTCGATTAATACATTATTTTCTTGTGCTTTCAAGTTAGCTAGGGAGGGTCATGACAAGGCCTTCATGGGGCTAGGTGTCATGGAAAAGGATCTTATCGGGGGAAAAAATTAATCAAGAATTTGTTATTGGATGTAGAGGACTACAATTTTGAGGGAGGAAGAGTAGAAGATAGGTTTGTCAGTGATGCCTATCCCATTGTGAGCCTTTGACAAGAAGATAGGGGTCAAGATCACTATCATTCACCATTGGAGGGAGCATCAACCCAAACACTATTTTCATTGGATCAAAGAACATCTATGACATGTTTTAAGAGGTCGATAGAGGCAAATACTATAGATGATGCATTTACAACTATTGGAGTATTTTTTCTCTTTTTGGTGAACTATTAGAGAGTGTGCAAAATAGTTAAGAGGTAAAAAAAAAGTGATGGATAAACTCTATTCTCTACACCTAATAAAAATGAAGGTTGTGTTAATGGAATAACAATTATTTTAGAATCCATATGAGTGTATTTTGAGTGATAAATACAATTCATTCTCTATATATGGCTTCTATTGGTGGTCACTCCAATCAAAATACCAAAATATTATATTTGTGGCAACATACGTCTTTATAATAACTTTTCATTTTTTTAATCTTAAATATATTCTTCAACATCCTCGAGGTGTTATGTTTCTACAATTATATCCTTGACATAATTTTTATTAAGACAAAAAATCTCCCTTGGTCAGTTGCCTTCTAAAATTTAAATTTCACTAGGATGAAGATCAACACCATAATTTGCTAATTTATCTGCTACTTGATTTCCTTCTCTATAAATATTCTCACACTACTAGGAGATTACCTTTAGTAATAGATGATGAACATCAATAATAATATTATTTTTTATCCAATCTCCACATCTATTTTTGTTAATAGCATTGATGATAATTTGATTTCCCATAAATTGAAATACATTTCCATCCATTTCTTGCTACAATTTTAATCCCTGTAAGAACTTCCCTAGCCTCTAAATAGTTGTTAGTTGAAGTTCCATATGATTCTAAATAAGCGAGGAGAATTTTATCTTCACTATTTTAAAAACACCACCTCCACCAAATTTTCTTGAATTTATTTTAGAACCACCATCAAAATTGATTTTGACAAATCCAAATTTTGAACATTTTTATTTTACCATAGATGAAGTAGATCATTTGTTTTAGTTGTTTTGTCATAGATGACTCTTCCATGTATGTTCAAATATTGTAGTCAAGTTATTAGCACATTTTTTTTCTATAATTGAGACTTCCCATGATGAACAACATATTTGTAGACATTCTGCAAGAGAGGCACTAGTATAGTTCCAAACCTAGGCATGATTTTGATATTTATTTTTAAAAATTATGTTATTCCTTTCAAGCCATAAATTCTAAAAAATAATGGTAGGGCCAATCCTCCAAAGAATACATAATACTTTATCTTTGAAATAATTTATCCAACATTTTATCATCTCTTTCAATGTTGATGCAGTTGTCCAATATAATTTCATATTTTTTAAAAATAACCCCAAATGGTGTGAGCAAACATATAATAAAAAATTGAATGGTTTGACCTTTCTAGATCCTTCTTGCACAGACACATCTAAAGGGTCCATAATATCCTCTTCTTTGTAGACTCTCTCCCATATGAATATTACTTTGAACTGCTAACCAAAGAAATGTTGAGGCCTTAGGGACAATATCTAATGACCAAATATTCTTCCAAGAAAAAAATTTGGGAGAAGGAAATTTCAATTGTTCTAAATCCTCATATCCCAAATTGACTGATTATCCATCATCCTTTAATAATTTTAAACCAACAAATCCTTTCACGTAAAAATTTAAAAATAAAACTCTCAAAGCATCTTTTGAAGTTTGTCTACTATTTGTTTTAGTTACTCTTCTTAAACTAGATTACTAAAAGAAATTTGTGATCTAGAGTTTTTGCTCCTAATAATATAATATTTGATCTTTGAACCATTACATTCTAAGCATTAGATAAAAAATTACATATCTGCCATGGTTTCCATTT
Organism: Wollemia nobilis; assembly: GCA_028583015.1. Taxonomy (NCBI): domain Eukaryota; kingdom Viridiplantae; phylum Streptophyta; class Pinopsida; order Araucariales; family Araucariaceae; genus Wollemia; species Wollemia nobilis. The sequence continues at coordinate 111,158 of JAQPPZ010000897.1, read as the reverse complement.
TGAGTTAGATATAAGAGGATAAGTCTTCAACCAAGCAGTAGATAAAAAAATTACATATCTCCCATCATTGAAATATCATATAATATATTTCTTTATCAATTGCAAACTCCCTGATATGAAGTTCCATGTTAACGATCCTTTGGATAGAGTTCTTTTCTTAAAAAATTTCATTGCATCAAGAGAACCTATATATTTTTGCTCAATTCTTTCCTTTATATTTGAATAATCTCCACCCAATATTTCCTCCTAATGCAAAATTTACAAGTCTACAATTTTGCAAGCCTACTCCTTCAATATTATTTCCTTTGCAAACCCTATCCCACTTACAAAGTGGAAACCAAATTTTTTCCTTACAACCTTTCCATATAAAGTCTCTTTGAATTTTATCAATTTTTGATGCAATACTTGTTGGTAGTCTTTAAAGTGACATCATATAAATAGGAATTGATTGCAAAGTAGTATTTATGAGTTATATCCTTCCTTCCATGCTTAATAACTTATCTTTCCAACCTACCAAGCAAAATTTCATTCTATCCAAAAAATAGATCCATGTTAGCTTTTGATAATGTTTAATATGTGAAATAACCACAAGATGTAAAGTAGAAAAAATAAAATAATAAACTTCTATTGTTCTACAATAACTTTGAAATATTATATTAATAGAAACTCATGAAAAAAAGGAACTACTCTACTAATGTATGCTATGAGCAATGCACCTTCAATACCCATTACAATACTTTGTCACACATATATAATAGTATGTGACTCTTTATATGGTGCACTCTTGACCTTCACACTTCTAGAATATTTAGATCCCTATTCTATGGACTCATGTACACATGGACTAATGTGTACATATACATTATTGACTATTATGTACACTTGTGCATTTATTATATTACATAAAGTAAAGCCTAATCTAAGACATGTAATGTAATAAAATCCAACACCCCCCATATTACATTATTTGGTTATTGAAGAATTTAGTCTTCAATATGGATATTCAATATTTTGTTGGAATTTGCACTCTTGTTCATTTTCCTCCTTGTTTGTATCCTAATAAATAAAATGATTAGCATATTCATAAGACAAAACTGATAATGCTTTGGCTTCATGATTTTTGTAGCCTCTTCTAATTCTTATATTTCTTGTACCATGTTACCCTTTTGATTTCCTTCTCTATACTGTAGCTGAAGTGGATTATACTGTTATTGGGAACTATGGCTGAGAGAATCTATATTGGTTTTGATATTGTCTTGGTTGAAACAACCTATTTTGTTGATTCACTTGATTCCTTGGATTAAATATGTAATAACTTGGATTATGACCTCTTCTCTTACAAATATGACAATATCATTCATTCCATTTTGGTTTATATCTTGATATTGAAGCGATGTTTCCTTTTTAATTATATTTTGAGACTAATGCATTATTAGTCATTTCATATTTAGTTGAATTCACCACTTCATGTTATTTTAGTATATTAACCAATTCATAAAATGATGTTTCTTTAAACATAATTTGTAAATATGTAACTAAGTACTTATAATTTTTAGGAAGTGCTATTAAGACTACTTGAACCAAAATTTTACCTTCTATTGTTTCACCGAAGGTTAATAACTTTCCATTTATATCTACTACTTTTATTAGAAACAACTCTATACTTTTTCCACTATTAACTTTCAGAGAATGTATCTATGTTTTAAGATTCAATATGGTACCTTTGTTCTTTCCTTAAAATATTTTGGATAGAGTATTTCATGCCTTTGTAGATGTTCTTGATGAACTAATATATGGCTGAATTTCATCTATAATTATCATTAAAGCTTTTTCTTCATTTTCTTCATATTTTTGAATTTCTCTTGCATCCTCAGTAGGTTCAATTTTTTCTCGTTTAACTATTTTCCAAATCATTTCTACTATTAACATAGATATTACTTTGTTTTTCCATGATGCATAGTTAAGGCCTTTAAGTAATTGAGATTCTGAGAGAAACAACTTATGTGATGTCATGATTAGTCTTTGTATATTTCTAAATTTCTTAATCCTATGTTGATGTCAAATACCTTATATCTCCAAACTTAGAAATTTAGATAAATTGTATTTGCAATTATATAAGTCTAATTTGATGTAGAAACCCTTATTACTCCCTCTTTAATTAAATTGTAAATATCCCAAAAACGAATTGTAACTTCAAATGATTAAATTACAAAACCTTGCAAATGCTTCTTTAATATCTTCCTTTCAAAATTTTATCTTCAATAATATGTGTAAGATTATGTATTAGATTACTTCTCTTCAGAATAAAACTTTCAACCATACATATCCTCTTATCTCTCCTAATTCAATTTTATGAGTAAATTTAATAAAGTGAATTACCTCCACTTTGAAACTGGTGATTCATTGGTCAACTTGACCTCATTTTGAATCTTCTCTCCTCCATGTACGTTGATGAATATTGCTTGTAGACTTTGGGTGAACGTTGAACTCTTTGGAGTATTGCTTTCCTCCTCTCTAGCTTCAATGTATTCTCCATATTAATTCTTAGAGAAACAATAGGTTTCAACCTCCACATTGGTATCTTGGGATTTTGTCTCAATTCTACAAACTATTTCCTTGCTATATTTATGCCCAATAAAAAAACCTGCACTTTATTTTATACCCAATAGAACAACCTACACTCTATTATATGCCTAATCAAACTACCCACACTCTACACACTTTTTATACTATTTCATTTAATGTGATTCTTAATTATTGGCACTTTAGAGGAACATTTACCTTGACTTGGAATGAAAATATCTTGACCTTTTGGCTTAAGATTTCTAGTTGGCTCATTGGGTGCTATACTTTCGTATTTTATCTTGTATGTACCACCTAGCACTCAATTTCTTCCACTATGCTTGCAAGACATTTCCTTTCCTAGTGGATGTTATTATGACAATGTGCATTACTTGTAATACTTCCTTGATGCTTCTTCAATTTTCAACAATGTGGCATGTGCATGTAAAACCTTGCTTCCTCCTTTGCTTAATTTTTCCAATGCAAAACAATATTTCTCTAGCTCATTTCATCCTTTATCTTAATATGTTTGTCTAAATGTAATCCTGCACTCACTTCTCGCAATAGTAATCTTCTACTTCAAGGATCTATGACTACTTTTCTTTGACACTTTCAATGGTGTCTACAGATCTTCAATAATGTAGAGTTTGATCACTTTCCCTCCTTAGAGGAATGGTAACACTCCTTTTTAATGGTGTTTCCTATTGCTATTTTGAACAATGATTCTTATTCTATGATGATGCCTTCTCTCAACACCTCTCGATTCTTGTGCTCACCAAATATCCTTATAAATGTCCTAATATATTTAAAAACATATAAATTTTAGTAAAAATTTAACCCATGTTCTGTATTAATTTAGATTAATCTATTACTTTCACTTTGCTTCAGTATATATGTATTGCTTAAAGACTATAACATAGCATCCATTAATAATACTATGCACTTCTAATTTATTCTTTATTTTGATACCTTATCTTTACATATCTTAATGTGTAAATATTACTAACACCTTGGTTTAAAGAAATATTTGAATTTCTTAACTTTTAGATTCTAGCTAATGCAATTTAGATCACAAATAATAGTATGGTGCTTCTTAAAACTTGATATAATGTTTAAATAATAAAATTTTATTGCATATCTTTTTTTTTTCTCTTTTAGCTAGTATACTTGGTGAACTAGTTCACCACTGAATGTAATCTAAATTTTGTAATATTTTTAAATTCACAAAACTTTATCAAATTTACAGCTTTAATTATTACCCAACTTTCTCCTTTATTTTTTCCAAAAAAAAACTTCACAAAACTATCCCAAAAATCTCAAAATCTATATTTCCCTATCTACCTCGAATTCTATCCATAAAATCCACTTTTGTGGCTTTGATTCTATTCTAAATATATCTTTACAAATACTAAAACTAGAAGCTATTATTACTGCCCCAAATGGTTTTCATAAACCTGCAAATCTATAGTCACATCCTTCCTTATTTTATTGGCTTAAACCTGCAATGAGAGCCTAAAAAATGCTATATTTTAATCTAAACACATTCAATATCCTATCCAAAGGTACTCCAAATTCTGCCCAAAATTTATCCAAACTGTAGCTCTAGGCTAACTTCAATCTACTATGCTACAACCCTCTCCTACAAATCAACCTTCAAATTTATCAGGTTTTTCTTAGATTTTCCAAAATATTGGGCTCTTTAATATTCTCTTCTCGTGCAATCTCTTTGTCAAATTCTAACTTCAAAAACCAATATCCTATGTTGTCCAATTTATCAAGAATCTGAATGTATTAAGATCTTTAAATCCCTTCTCTAATATTTGGTAAACTTGTTTCCAAACACTTCTTTCTTTTGGTGTTATTTTCGTATGGTGATAATTGTCCCAAAAGCCTCTTCATAAAAAACTTATTCTTGCTTCTAATATCTTGTCACAAACCTTCTCCAAATATCGTCCACTGTTAACTTCTAAAAAATTACTCTTCTTTGCTTGCAATATCCTACTTCTCACTTTCTACAAGATGCCTTCAATGGTTACTTATCCAAATCTATAAAAAGGATTTCTCTAGCATTCTTCTTCTTCTATGAAATATCTTGAGACCACTTATCTTTGGTCTTCTACTTCTGCAATAAATTCAACTTCTCTTCTTGAATCTCTATTGAAACCTTTTCCTAGTTTTCTCAATATCTCAGCTATAGGAATTCTTCAATGAGATCTCTCTATTGGATCTCCAAAGTCTACTATTCCCAATCTATTGAATATTCAAAGTATTTTGCTCTTAGAATATGCAATAGGACCTATTCTTAGGTCTTATCTATCTACAATATCCAATATATAATGAGAACCTTCTACATAGATCTCTTCAATCTCCAATCTGTAGTCTTAAATTTGCAATATTCTATCTCCAGTCTTATATCTTCCAAAACTTGAAGTTATTCAATATGACCTCTTTCATGTCTCTTCAACTTCTCCAATCTATAGCTATCTTAAATATACAATCTTATTATGAAAACTTCCTTCTCGAGTATCCTCAATATTCAATATCCAATAAGGTCTTTTCTTAGACCTCTTCAATCTCAAGTTTTTTTGCAAAAAATAATTAATCCTTGCACAAGGAAAGCACATGGAATTTCAGGTAATGAACGTGAAATTCTTCTCTATATGTTGTAGGAAGCTTCTAAAATTTTGGGTGTTAATTTTTTGCAACCATAAACATATATAATAGTACAAAATATTTTAGAATTTTTGAATTCTAAAATAAACAAACTTCACTAGTTATCCTCAAAACTAGTGGAATGAATTTTGTGCCGAGTCCTAGTTTTCACAAGTTCTTCTACAACCCTATGAAAAGACTCTAGACAATATGCAATTTGTTGTCTTCTTTAATTTACCAAATTCTCCAGTAGGACCTCCTTCTTGGGCCTCTTAATCTCCCAATATCCATAATATCAAGGTCTGACTTCAATACCTAAAATCTCCTTCTATTTCAAAATTTTTCTTGGAATAGAAATTCATCAATCTTCTCTAGTTTCACCTTCCAAAGATAATATCCTCAACTTCATGGGTTTCTCCTTTACAACTTTAAAAAATTCTACAAGTATAAACCTTGTAATAACTCTCTATATCCTATCAAATTCCATTATGGCTCTGATACCACTGTTATATTTTGATAATGTTTAATATGTAAAATAACCACAAGATGTAAAGTAGAAAGAATAAAATAATAAACTTTTTCAATAACCTTGAAATTTATTATTAATAGAAACTTACAAAAATATGTAACTACTCTACGAATGCATACTATGAGTAATGCACTGTCAATACCCATTAGAATACTTTGTCACACATATATAACAATATGTGACTCTTCATATGGTGCAATCTTGACCTTCACACTTCTAGACTATTTAGATCCCTATTCTATGGACTCATGTGCACATGGACTAATGTGCATATTTACATTATTGAAAATTATGCACATTTATGTATTTATTACATTACATAAAGTAAAGACAAATATAAGACATGTACCAAATAATGTAATATACTCCAAAAATCCAAATCTATTTTCTATTTCATTTTATTTAATTTTAAACCCTAAAATTTTCACAATAATTTGTCGTAAATCTTGACTAGTATTAATAAAAAAATTCAAGATTTTGAAGTATTTACCAAATATCCATTAGCCTTATCATAGCATGATAATATTGATTTAAACTACATGACCTCACTAACTGACATATGGCCCAAAATAAGAGTACCATAAAAAAATTGGACATGACATTCAAAGGGACTATTTTTTGTAACTTAAATACCCTTGAATTTTCCTTCCATTGATGCCTTTGAAAAGGCTCTCCCTAATGCTTCCACCAGAATAATAAATAGCTAAGGAGAAAGAGGATCACCTTGATGAAATCATACCCAACAAGAGAACCATTGACCAAAATTGAAATTTTTGTAGTTCTATGACAATATTTAATCCACTCATGTCAACTATAATCAAATCCAAACTTTATGAGAATAGCATGTAGAAAATTCCAAGAAACCATACATATACTTCATTCATATCTAATTTCAAAAGCATGCTTTGTTTTTTCATGGAATGAAGAGAATGTATTGTCTATTGTGCAATAATTATACCATCAATATTTTGTTTACCATGAATAAATATATCTTTTTTCTTTGAGAAGTATATCTTCTAATAATAATGAGAAGTATATCTCATTATTATTAAAATACATACCATGGGTTACAATATATAGAGCTGAATGATAACAAATCATAGCTTAGAATAGTCTTGAGCTATTTATTCTCATGACTACATCCTAACAAATAAGATGCTAACTTAACATAGAGAATGCTAATATTAATCTCCTAGATTCTCTCACAAATCTTCTAGACTAATTCCACACTTAGCTACATAGGAATACAAAGATTAATCTAAACTAAGCTATCAAAGTCCAAAATTCTCCCCCTTAAAGTTGAGAGGGCTAGCAAGACAGTCTCTTAGCTTTAAATATTGAGCTTTAGCAACTCCTTTGGTGAAGATATCTGCTATGTTGTCCAAAGTGCTACAATTTTGTAGCTCAACCACCTTTTTCTCCACCATGTATCTAATGAAGTGATACTTTATGTCAAAGTGATTTTACATGCTGTGGTGGATAGGATTATGTGCCAATTGAATGGCGCTCATATTGTCACAATACAGTATGGTAGTACCATTTTGTCTCTCACCTATTTATTCAAGTACTTTTCTCAACCATAATGCTTGGGCACTAGCATTTGTGATTACTATGAACTCAGGCTCAGTAGATGATAGTGCAACATTAGTTTACCTTTTAAAACTCCAAGTAATCAGTCCTAACCCAAGACTAAAATAATTCCCTGAAGTAGATTTTCTATCATCTATATTTTTGCCCCAATCACTATCACTAAATCCAACTAATTTTACATCATCATTTTTGTGGTAATGGATCACATAATTCATTGTACCCTTTAATATCTCAAAATTATTTTACTTTCTTGTATATGAAGTTCAGATGGATTAGCCATATACCTTGACACTAGAGAGACATCGTATTGAATATATGATTGTGTGTTGGTGAGGAATATTAGAATCCTAACCATGCTCCTGTAACTGGTCTTGTCAACTTTTGATGCTCCATTTTCTTTGCTTAATTATATTCCATGACCTACTGGAGTTGGAACTTACTTGCATTTCTCCGTAGAAAATTTCTTGATCATGTTATGAGCATATTTCTGTTGATTTATGAATATCCCATTTCCTATTTTATGTACCTCCATTCCTAGAAATTAATGCATAAAACATAGATCCTTCACTTCAAACTCTTTCATAATGGATTTTTTAAACTCCTCATTCACTTTAGCTCTACTACGCATGAATATTAGATCATCTACATATAAGAACACAATGAGGATGTCTTTACCTTGTTTCATGTAGTATAGAGTAGATTCACTTTTGATCCTAGTGAATCCATAGTCTTGAAAGTAGCCATCAATGCATGAGTACCATACCCTTGGTGCTTGATTTAGTCCATACAATGCTTTCTTCAATTTGTAGATAAGGTTCTCCTTACCTTGTTCTTAAAATCCTTGAGGTTGTTGCACAAAAACCTCTTCTTTTAAGTACCCATTAAGGAAGGAACTCTTAACATCCATGTGTTGAATATTCCACATTTTTTGGGTAGCCAAGGAAAGTACTAGTCTGATGGTCTCTTGTATAGCAACCAGAGCAAAGGTTTCCTCATAGTCAATCCCATACTTTTGAGTAAACCCTTTTGCTACTAGTATTGCATTGTATCTTTCAATTCTCCCATCATAATTGAACTTGGTCTTATAGACCCATTTACATACAACACATTTCTTGCCCTTAGGAAGCTCCACTAGCTCCCATGTGTCATTATTTTTTATAGAAATCATTTTCTCTTTCACGGCTTATTGCCATACATCATGATTATATGCTTTTTTATAACTATATGGCTTTAGCTCTACACTAGTCATTAAATAATATTTTATAACATCTCCCTTAGGTTCTTGGGATTCTTCATCACCATACATGTGCAAATTTTTAAGTCTTTTCAAGACTTCATTCATCTCACTAGCTTGGCTTCTAGTGTACCTTATTTGAAAATTCTTGTCCATAATTTGAAAATAAGGATGGTACTGAAGTGCCCTCTTACCTCTTGGGGGTGGATCTTCCTCCATTGACATTGGATAAGAACTTGATGATATTGATGGTCTTTGTGGAGAATTTGGAGGAGCACTTGTTGTACTTGAAGTAGAACTCTTTATTGGACTTGGAGGAGGATTTCCAATGTTGTTCTTGTTAATGAGCTGCACTTGAGAGGAGATTACATCTTGAGATCCATCATCAAAAAAAATATTTTGATGACCCCATACTCCCCCTTCATAAAAAATTTCATCTCTTGAGATTACAACTTTGTGTATTTTTAGATTGTAGAGCCTATATGTTTTTAAAGACTCACAATACCCAATGAAAATACATGCTTGATTTTTGGGATCAAGTTTATTTATTTTCTCATCAGGAATGTGTGCATATGTAAGACAACAAAAAACTTTGAAATGTTTTACATTTGGATTTTTACCATACCATCCCTCATATGGAGTTATCCCATCTAAACTAGATGTGGGACTCATATTCAAAATGTAAAAACTTGTCCTAATAGCATTAGCCCAATACATGTTATTGAGTTTCTTTGTTTGAAGCATTTATCTAGCCATTTCTATAATAGTTTGGTTCTTCCTTTCAGCCACACCATTTTTTTGTGGGGTGTAGGCAGTAGTTAATTACCTTTTTATCCCACAATATTTACAAAATTTGAGAAATTCATTTGAGAGAAACTCCCCTCCTCTATCAGTTCTTAATATTTTTACAACATAATCACTTTGATTCTCTACATTATTTTTTAAATCCTTGAAACATTCAAAAGCTTCATATTTAGTTTTCAAAAAATAAATCCATTACATTCTAGAGAAATCATCAATAAGAGTGAGAAAGTAAGAATTGTTACCCAACCTTTTGGTATGCAGTGGACCACAAATGTATGAATGTACCAATTGTAGTGGATTGCTTACTCTCCATGCTTGACCTCTTGGAAAATTTATTCTCGAGTACTTTCCCAAAGCACATCCTTCACACACCTCCTTATGCTCTTCAACTTTTGGTAATCCACACACCATAGATTGTGAAGTCAACAACTTCAAGCTAAAAAAAATAATATGACCATATCTCAAGTGCCAAAGCACACTTGGATTTTCTATGGCGACACTAGCAAATTGAGCACATCATTATTCCCCAAACATAAGAGGAAATAGCCTATTATTTGACATAGGTACATTTGTGACAACTCTATTACAATTGTTTTTGTCAAAAAATACACCTTTTCCATCTTCAATTTTTTTTTTATAGTTCTTTTACATGATTTATCCAATACTAAGCATATTATGTTGGAGTTTAGTAGTGTAATAGATATTTTTCACCTTCTTTGTGCCTTCTTTTATTGGAACCTCCATGGATCCCATACCTTCAACTTGTTGTGCCTTGTCATATCCCAATTTTATCTTGGTCTTGCATGTGGAATCCATTGTAGCAAATAACTCTTCTTTGCCACTCATATGATTTGAGTAACTAATATCCAAAATCCAAGTTTCATTAAGATTCTGATCTGATTTTCCATATGTGTGGAACATATTTGAAGAATTTCCTTTCTCTTCTCCATAGTTTTCATAATTATTACTTATCCCTTCTTTAGAAGCATTTATTCTACAATATCTTGCAAAGTGACCAAGCTTGCCACAATGAAAATAAGACTTGTTTGATTTGTCACCTCCTTTTCCTCTTCCTTTTTCTTGGTAGCCACCTCTATATCTACCTCCTCCTCTAGCTCTTGAATATTGTCATATCCTTTGTCCTCTTACTTTTCCTCTTACTTGCGCATTACCATGAGTCTCACCTTCCTTGTATGATAATGCTTTGTCACCACCTCCAAAGCTTTATGAAGTAGAACCTTGGAGTCTCTCTTCATGGGACATCAAAGAACCAATTAGTGCATCAAATTTTAGAGTAGACAAATTTTTAGATTCTTCAATAATAATAGCATTATGATTCCACTTAGGAAGAAGTGTTCTCAATACTTTCTTCACAACAAATTTAGTTTTTATGTCTTCTCCAAGTGTCTCCTTGTTTACAATTGCTTTCACTCTCACACAATAATCACCCACTCTTTCATATTCTTGCAACTTGAGATTATCAAAATATCTCTTCAAATTTTGAAGCCTCACTTTATTCACTTGATTGCTCCCTTTATAGCTATATTGCAAGGCTTTCCATGCTTCTAGGGTTGTTAAACAAGAAGCAATCCTTGGAAATATGCTTTTATCCAAAGCTTCTTGGATATGGTAGAGAGCAAATGAATTTTTATTTTAGGCATCCTTATTACTAGTTCTATCAATTGCAATCAAGGTGGTCCAATATCCAGGTTCATTGTAGCCTTCTTCTACAATATCCCATAACCATTTGCCAATGAGTAAGGTTTTCATATTGATAAACCAATACTCATAATCTAGCCCATTAAATTCAGGAATGGGCAGGTTGTTAATGGTAGCCATTATGCACTAATTAATCAACAAGAATTTTGGAAAAAAATTGATGCAAAAAATAATACCTCTGTCTCTATTTTCAATAAACAACAACAATACAACAACTAAAGAAACTAATTCAGTGGTAGTTCCTTGTCTTGTTATCTTTCAATCCTCTTCACTCAATTCAGGTTGCTTTGTGAAATCACATAGTCCTCCACTCAAAGCAATGTAACAGACCTTAGTACAGTATTCCACTGTAGCAATAAGAGTTCCACTCACTACAATATTCCAAAATGCGTTTGAACTCCACCTAGCAAATCAAACACTATAGGGTGAGCTCTTCACATTCTCTAAATGGATGTCAACATCAACTTGAATGAACAAAAATTTCAACACATTCAAAATAGCTCCATTGATTTGCAAAAAAAATGTCTTCCAATCACATCTCCTTTGCTTACACCAACATCTTCACTTTACTTGAATCCATCATTGACCAATCATAACAAAACACCAAATGTATTTTACGATTTCCAAGCATAATATACCACGGTTGCATTATGTCTTATCAAATGACGTTCATCATAATATACCACTGTTACAAAGTAAATCGCATAGTAGTTTACACCATTCGATGTAGGATTTCAAATGTATACACCTTAGCAATATCGTTTAGCCAAATCAATCATCCTTTATAGTGTGACGTATCAGGAAGCTTTCTTCCTTATAAAGAAACTAAAATTTACTTCTAGTGCTTGCAAAAGTGTAGCCTATTATAGAAACCAAATTAGGTAGCTTTCTTCCTTCAATGTCTTCACTAACGTATGTCTCAGGAGTATGTCTTACGTGTATAACTTCAAAATATCTCGAGCGTATGTCTTTGCTGATGTATCCTTTATAGATAGCGTATGTCTCAGTATTCATAGTTCTTGAATATGCACAACATTAACTTGCCACATATGATATCTATCCATAAAATATCATTGAAAACTCTTCCATAATCTACACACTCGATGGTCATAAAATGCAATGATATACTATGTTGGTGACTTCTCACTATTCTCATAATTTCTCTCAATAGGTATGCGGAGGTCCCAAATCATGATATCTCCAAATAATGTAGCTCCAAATCGTGAGCTCCAAAACACGTAACTCAAAATTGTGAGTAATCTCCACTGTCTTCAACATCTCATCCAAGCTTCATAGATTACCATTTTTTAAAATAGCTTCTTCAAACAAAAGTAGTTCAATCACCATGAAGAACCTTACAATGTTCTCTAAATAAAATACAATGTCTCATTCATTCGTGGACCATATCATTCAATCATGGATTGTCTCATTCCTCACACAACATCGTCATTAGGTAATACCATATTCGCATCGCCAAGGAATACCATATGCAGTTTCCACACTGCACAGATCATGAGCATTCTCCACACTGCATGGAATCCTTTTGAATGGCCACTATGAAATAATTTCAAATACAATAGAATACATATGCAATGGGGTACGTATTAGAAGCACTCCATATCCAATGATATGGTGGTATTTGCATTCACAACAACACACTCATATCTTCATAGCAACAAACAATGTAATGAACTAACAACTTTGTGATGGGCAATCCAGTGGTTTTGGAGCACTTATATCAGGATCTGATACCATAATTATAAGTATATCTCATGGGTTATCATATATAGAGCTGAATGATGACAAATCATAGCTCAAAATAGTCTTGAGCTATGTATTCTCGTGACTACATCCTAACAAATAAGATGCTAACTTAACATAGAGAATGCTAATATTAATCTCCTAGATGCTCTCACAAATATTCTAGACTAATTCCACACTTAGCTATGTAGGAATACAAAGATATATTCTAAACTAAGCTATAAAAGTCCAACATAAGACACCCTAGAATACCTTCAACCTATTTGCCATAATTTTTTAAAATAATCTTATAAATCATATTACAAAGGCTTATTGGATGAAAATTATCAAAATATTTTATGTTATCTCTCTTGGGAACCAAATTAATAAAAGTACCATTGATCTCACTTATTGTATCCTTACTTATTTGGGCCTCTTCAACCACATCTAACATATCAGTCTTCAATAAATCCTAACAATTTTCAACGAAAATTGTAGGAAATCCATCGAGACTAGGTGTCTTGTTAGGATGGAAAGAGAAAACTGCTTCATGGAGCTCCTCCATAGATATCTTCTTCATCAAGATTTTATTTTTTCATTGAGTGATAATTTATGGAATATATTGTAGAAGTTTTTCTTGTGCCTCCTTATCTTACCTAGAATTTGACAAAATAATTTTAAAATAATTAATTGCTTTCTTCCTTGTATCTTCTTCATCCTCAATATTTCTTCCATATGGGGTTATCATATTTTGGATATGACGAACATAAATTTTTCTTTCTTTTTTGCATTTTTGTCTCCTTCCATGAGATATTTCTCTCTAGATTTTTAAAACCAATATGACTCCTTTTTCAATGCATTGTGATAATAAAAAAACAATATTTTTTATTTTAAATAAGAATCCTAATCCCTTCCATTAATTTCTACTATCTCTTGTAAATTTTTGAGTTTGGATTAAATTTATTTTATTTATAAATGTTTTGAAAAGATTTGGCATTCCATATCTTCATTTTATCCTTTAAATATTTCAACTTTTGAACAAACTTGTACATACATGATCCTTCAAATTTTGATTTATCCCACCATAACATAACCATCTAGAAAAAAATGGGGTCTTGGAGCCACATAGAATAGAATAAAAATGGTTTTGGATCACCATTATTAGGTAAATTATAAGTCAAAAGAATGGGTTTGTGATCTCATATGGCTCACAATAAAATATCTGAAGAGAATGTATACTTTATTTGCAACTATTTATTGGATAACAAGAATCTATGCAGTCTCTCTACTATATGATTTTTCCCAATACATCTATTATCCCATGTATATTGAAATCTTGAGGGACTAACATACCAAAGGTCATTTGAGTTGATAAATGAAGCAAAATATTTCATTGATTTAGACCATATTAGAATGCCACCCTTCTTTTCCATAGGAGATAAAATAGTATTAAATCATCCCCAAGAATCCATAGATCATAATTAATTATCATTATATTTGACAAAAATATACTAAGGTCCTTCCAACGTATTTCATGAGGAGTAATTATAGTTGGAGCAAATACATTTATAACTCCTACTTTGATGTTTTCCTCTTTCCTGTGAAATAATCCAACAACTCAATTACTTTTTTCTTCTAATAGTTTTCCATACCATTTGCATTTATCCCATATTATTTGAATACCATCTAAAACTCATGTAGAATAAACTGCTAAACAATAACCCATCTTTAAAATCTTCTTAAAATCATCTTTACATTCATTACTACTTAATTTTATTTCTTGTATTAAAATAAACTCATGGCTCTAACAACCTAGTAATTCCTTAATATCTCATTTGTTTAGGGATTTTATTTATACCCCTAATATTCCATGATATCATTTTCATCATCAACATATTTTATTTTTATTAGTCGTCTTAGCCCCACTTCTTGTTAACACTTGTGATATTTTTATTTGGATTCCCAAATTAGTATCCTTTTGAGTTTATTTTTCTCTTTGTTATTTCTTTGATGACCTTCCTTACTCCATTCCCTCCAACAGTCTCATCTTCATCAATATCTTCCATTTTTTATATTATTAAAAGTGAGACTTGTTTTATAAATATTTATGTTTCCCTAAAGAGTTGAAAGTGCAAGGAATAACCTCATTAGCATTTCATTTTTGTGTTTTCCTAAAAACTCGAAACTGCAGATATAATCCTCCATACTCATCACTTTCTTATGTTGGCCTAAAATTCCTAAATTTTATTGGATATCCTCCATAACATTTTCAGTACTATATTTGTCTTGAAATTCTAAATTACAAGGAATAAAATCCATGTTAATTTGATTTTTATTAAAAATAGAATATTTTAAGCTACTTGAGGATAATAAAGGTGATTTACCTAGATTAAGCTTGACCTCCTTTACCTCATTTGCTATAAAATACATCCCTCCATCTTCCTTTATTTTAAAATTTTCTTTCCCTTCTTCCTTCGTACCTTTATCTCCTTCTATATTTGAACTTGTGCATTGTACATTCTCATCCCCCATATCATTTTTTTCTAATGACCAGTTTGAGTAAACGATGATGGTGTTTGCCATCTAATGATGTAGATCAATTTTTCTAGCCACTTTCTTAGTAGTGAAAAATAATTGATTTGACCTATCTTCTCATGTGATATGGTCTCCTCGATTCAAATTGAAGCTACACTCATGTCCAAAAATTCCCATCTCTTTCTCTATTTTCACTTTGTAGTCTCTTTCCATGTGCCCAATTTTATGATATTTGCAACATTGAAATATAATATTTTTATAATACACTTGTTGATCCCATTCTCTTAATTTATATTTAATCCTAATCGACCACGGTAAAGGTTAAGAAGTATCCATGGAAATACATATTCGAGTGTATATGGCATACCTTATTTCCTTAGTGGTTGGTCCCTCTTTGATGAATCCACCTAGAGTATTACCAATATTCTTTAAAACCTCCTTATTGGTGAGTTGATAATGATGTCCAAAAAGCCTAATCCATACTGAAAGCCTTTTAATAGTTTATGTGTCATAAAAAAATTCTCACTCCAAGGTATTAAATATAATGCATCTTTACCCTAAACCATGAGACTCAATCCATTATTTTATCCCTTATTTATGAACTAAAGAAAATAATGAGGAAAAATCATTTTAGAAGAAAATTCATGGAGTAATTTTTATTCAATCCCCACTTTCGCTTAATCCAATTTTAAATCTCATAAAAATCTGGTCAATACCCATGAAACTTATATATTAAACATCTGATTTTATGAATCATTATATCATGTTCAATCATCTCATCCTTGATAATCACTTATGGTGTAGAATTTGCTACCTAGATTGTGTTTGCCATAGATTCTCTCTTCCTCTTATTGCTAGTTAGGGCATCCAAACTTGCAACTTGGTAATTCATACTTTCAATAAGGACTTTCTAAAATTACTTTCTATCCATGATACCTAGGTTTTATTCAAATGAATATTTTAAATTATCCTAAGACCTAGAACAAGAAGTGTCACTTATTCCTTGATCACACTTTACTTTCTACTTTTTGCTTTCCTAGTTACACTTGCTCCTCATACCCAAATTGTGCTTACACTCACTTTTGTTTGTATTTACTTCCAAATTTTCTCATACTTGCTTTTGACTACACTTACTCTCTGCTCATGCTCACACTCATTTTTAGTTGCACTCAATTTCGGTTGCACTCACTCCCATCTCACTCTTGCACTCATTTTTGGTTGCATTCAATCCCAGTTTGTACTTGTACTCTCACTTATGGATGCACTCACTCTCATCTCATGCTTGCACTTGCTTCTAACTGCACTCACTCCTGGCTTGTGATCACACTCACTTTAAAGTATGTTCACTTCCAATAGCACTCACACTCACACTCGTACTCATACTTGCTTTGAGTTGCACTCACACTCACGTATGACTACACTCACTCTCGACTGGTTTCACTTCTAGCTTCATTCTATGCTCCTACTTTCAAGTTAAGTTATTAATAATAATTGCTTTAAATTTTATTGGTCTATATAGGAGTGGTGAAAAAAAAAATTATAGATTTAATATATTGATTAATATAAAATCATAGTAAGGTTGTGTGTTGAATTCTCTATTGATAATCTCATCTCTCTCTATTAAGAGAGATCATGATGGCCTGGCATTGAATAACCCTAAGTGTTAGTCATAAGAATTTCTCACACTATCTTAATACAAATCTATATAATAATAGTATGCCTAAATGGTAGGTGTTTGAGCTTCAAATAAGTGATTTCAATACATCTATAAATTAAAATATTTAATAATTTAATTAAAATAATTATTTTAAAATATAATTTATTTTTAAAAAATATTAAGAAGACATTGATTTGAAATATATATTTTTAGAAAGTGATAATTATGAATTATTTTTTATAAATTAAACTAGTTTAATAGTAAAAATTTTGTGGAGGTCCAAGGTTCAAATCTTGGGCCTCGTCGGACTGAACGCTTGTCCCTTTCCTGGTGCTTTCAGCAGCGTAAAATGTTTAAAAGTATTGTGGCATGGTGGGTATAGGGGCGGACTGCGCAAAGATCTATGTGGTGGCTTCTAGGGTGGACAATGCAGAATACTGTGGTAGCCATAAAAGCTGGACAACCTGCCCATATTCGTGGCGGATTGTGATTCCACCATGTTTAAAAAAAAAAATAGTAAATTTTTTTTATTTATTAGATTTTATTTTCTTAATTAAATGAAATTATATATAGAGAGAAATAAGCTATTTGTGGCTTCTTTTAGGAATCACTCCCATTAAAAGAATAAAACATTATATTATTATTAGGTTAAGTAAACCATATTCTGCTATTCTTTTTATCAAAGATATTCTTCATTCACCTTTCTACCAAAGATATTTGTCATCTTCCTAAGTTTCAAATAATAATAATAAGATATATGTAACTTTTATTGGAGGTCACTCTTATTAAAATACCAAAATATTATTTGTGCTCTCATGTTAATTAAATCATTTCCTGCTTGTCTTTTTATCAAATATATTTCATGTTGGTTTTTCTAACAAATATATTTTTTATCTTTCTCAAACTACTATCTATTTGCAATAAAATTCTTTGAATCATTTTAATTAAGAGATAAAATCTCACTAGACTAGTTACCTTCTAAAATTTGAATTTCACCAGGATGAAGATAGACATGGCAAACATTATGGGTGAGTTAATTTACTTCTCCATAGATATGGTCACATTTCCAAAAATCTACCTTGAGAATAATTTCTTATTTTAATAATTTATATATGGTTTTTATTGGTGGTCATTCCTATTAGAATAAAAAAATATTACATTGTTCTAAATACGTTGGTGTGAAGTTAATTAAAGCCATATACAACTTGTTTTTAATCAAAAATATTCTTCATTTACCTTATAAAAATATTCATCTTTTTGAATCTTCTAAGTTCTGCATTCAACTCCTTGATATCATTTTCATTAAGAAAGAAATTTTCACTCGATCAATTGCCTTCTAAAATTTCAATGGCTAAAATATTTTTTATCCACTTTTCTTTTCTATAAATGCATTGGCTATAACAATCTATCAATTTCTTAATACTTTTTTTTAGGAGTCTTATTCATGCCTCTAATATTCCATGCAATTTTCATCATCACATGTTATTTATATTTGTGGGGTTAACCCCATTTCTTGTTAACAATTGCAATATCTATTTTGATTTCCTATATCAATATCCCTCTAAGTTTTATTCTCTCTTCTTTTTTTTTGCTTCTTAAGGCTTGTATTTTTTATTCCTACTAACACTTTATTATTTTAAAAAATTTGATACTATTCATAGTGAGACTTATCATCTATATGTTTATCTTAGTGTAAGGAATAACCTTAAAATAGCTTACTTCTTTATATGACCCTAGAAACCCTAAAGTATAAGGATTCTCTTCCATATAAAATTACCTCCTTATGCTATCTTAACAACCCTAAATTACTATTTATATCCTCCTCTCACATTTATTTATTATGTTTCTCTTGAAACCCTAAATTATATGGGACATCTTCCATAATATTGTTACTTTTATTATAAGGAAAGGATTATATACTTCTTGAGGAAAATCAAGGTGATTTAGCCTAGAATAAACTTGACCTTTTTTGCATCCTTTGTTTTAATTTCTTTATGTTTTTTTGTACCTTTAATTTCTTCTAAATTTGAACTTGCATATTATACTTCATCATCCCTTGTATCATTACTTATTTCTTCTAATGGTTGATTCATGTGAACTATGATGTTCTTTGTCAATTGTTGTTGTACTAATTTTTCCTTATCTCTTTTCTAGAGTAGAATATTCTTGATCTAATATAACTTCTACTGAAATATAATATCCTTGCTTCATCTTGATAAGTTTTATTCTCTTTTTATATTTATTAAAAGTCATCCCAAAATGGTGTAAGAAAAATAATAATTGATAAGTAAATGACCTAGTATTTATATCCTTCTCACAAAAAGCAAACCTAAATGTCCATGATATCTTATTCTTTGTATAATCTCTCCTCTATGAATATTGATTTACAATGCTAACCAAAGTAATATTGAGGTCTTGGAGAGGTCCTCTTGTGATTAAACCATTTTTTAAGAGCAATCCATGAGGGTAGAAATTTTTTATTACTCTAAATCCCTATATTCCAACTTGACTGAGTATCCATCATCATTTGATAGGTTCTAATTTATCGTTTCATGTAAAAATAATCAATTAGATATTTTGAAGCTCATATTCTACTTGTCTAATTTTTACTTCTTCAAACAAGTGACTAATATAAATCCATGATCTGGAGTTGTTGTTTACATTAATATAATATTTTATATTTAGACTTTTGAAACCTAGATATGTCTAACGTAATTAGTGTCATTTTAAATCATACATAAGAGGATAAGGATTCAACCAAGCATCAAACCAAAAACTTGTATAATCTCCCTCATTCAATCACTTATGTTCCTTGATCAACTACATGTTATTTGATATAGAGTTCCATGTTGGTAATCATTTAGGTAGAGTTAGTTTCCTAAATAATTCCATTGCATCAAGAGAATTTGTATATATTTAAAGTAATATTTTTCCCAATTATTTATTTGATCTTTGAATAATATCCAACCAAGATTATCTCTAAGGCAAAAATCATAAGTTTATAATTCTATAAACCTTTCCCTATGATATTATTTCTTCGCAAACCCTATCCCACCTTACAAAGAGAAATCCTAGGTCCTCCTCACATCCTTTCCAAAGAAAATATATTTTAATTTTATCAAATTGGAATGTTATACCTATTGATAATATTCGAATTGACATCATATAAATAGACATGGATTGCAATGTAGTTTATAAGTTATAACATTCCATCCATGGTTAACAAATTACCTTTACAACCTATCAAATAAGATTGTATTCTATCTAAATTGAGTCACAAACCTTATTTTTGCTTTTTGCATAAGATAAAGGAATATACATATATATGGAAGATACATTTTTAATTTTAAATCCTAAAATATCCATACCAATTTATTTTAAATCTAGGATAGTGTTATAAAAAAATATACTAGATTTTGTAGTGTTGGCAAACTATCTTTTATCCTTCTCATAGCATTATAATAGTGATTTTAAATCTATGGACTCATTGACTAAGGGATGATCCAAAAGAAAAATATAATCAACAAATTAAATATGATATTTGGAAAGACTATCTAATGTAATATCAACACTTTTTATCTTTCCTTCCATTTTTGCCTTTGAAAAGGATCTTCCTAATATCTTCACAAGAATAATAAATAGAAATAAAGACAATGGATCACCGTAGTAAAGTATATTGGATGAAGTGTTGAAAGATATAAACCTATTGATTAAGTTTGATAGAAAATGATGTATTTCTATGGAAAACTTTATGATGATGATGCAAGCCTTTGGATAACCTTTGACATAAGCATTTGGGAAAACTTTGATGTAATCTTATGGTCAATATTGTTGTATTCATCCCATGTGGTATTGGTTAATGCACTTGGATGGTTAACCTTAATAACATGACTTAACCATTAGTCGTATATCATCATTGATTGATGTAATTGTAATGATAATTATGAAATTAGGTATCTATTATAAATATCACCCAACCATATATATATTTTATTAGTGTAAAGTGTACTATTTTATGTGAACTATTATTGTGGGTTCCCACCTTTGGAACCCACCCATCTGATTTTATATTCTTGATATTTCTATTTTACTTATCTATTCTCTTGCATATGCCTATGATAAATATTATGCTTCATGATATTACTAGAAAGTATTACAAATTCCAATATGGTATCAAAGTAGGTATGGAGTGGCCTCACTCAATTACATAAGCATATTATTTCTGATATTATTTTGAGAAAGATCTTGTTTGACAATTTATAGGGTTTTTTCATTAAAAACCCTTGTGGTAGCTTGGATTGTGAGGGTCTCATATGCAGTGGTGGTTAATTGGATTAAGAGAAATATTCACTATGAGGAACATAAAATTTTCCTCTTTTGATATTCAATCTATTTTTTTGTTAATTATTCTTTTGTGGATGATTCCAATAATTCCTAAAAAAATAATTTTTACATAAATTGGTGGATTACATTTTTTTAGGTTTTTAAAAAATATTATTTTTCTTTTGTAGATTTTTATATTTTTTTTCGCATGGGTACAATAAAAGTGAGATGGAAATTTGCATAGATTTTTAATATGATCAATCACCCATAGTTGCGAGATGAACCTTAGATAGGATCTAGTGCATAGAAAAGACCTATATGCCACTTGATAGGTTGTTTTATTGGTCTAAAAATATTGGATTCCACTTTGGTGAGAGATAATTGCTTGATAGGTTGCATTGTAAAAGAGGATTGTATAGGGTAAATCATAGTAGATGTGTATGAACTATCAATATTTTTTAATTATTTATAAAATTTTAGGGGTTTCCTAGCTCGGTACTTTTGGATATTTTACTATTTTCATATCTATTTTAAGATCTAGAAAAATTCCTTTCCCTCTAAAATATAGAATTAGAATAAGAATATTTCATAATATTCTATCGATTATTCCCTTTGGTAGTGGGAAAGTAGTTGTACTTGAAAAGGAAGTTTCAAAGGAAAAATTGATACTTTAGATGTGATTGATTTTATTATACGAGGTTAGTTTTTATCTAATGGAGGAAATACCATAGTGGTATGTATTTTTAGAAATAATCATAGCACAATGGAAAGACATTTTTTTGACACCACAATATTCATGTCTTTCAATCATGACAAGGATAATGTTTTTTGGATGGTTTAAGATATTTTAGCTCTACATAATTATATTCTTTGAGTTCATTTATTATGTGGAGAAATGTAATGACTCCAATATAACCATGTTCGTTATATTTGTTTTTATTTATTCAAGCCCTAGGTTTAGATAATCATCCATTGAGCATTAAAGTTAGGGTTCATGTTGATTTAATCTATAAATAGGAAGAGTTATATAGTAGTTGGAATCATCATTCATATTTGAATTTTAGTTGCATATACTACATGTATGAGACCTCATCCTCTCTAGGTGGATATGAGTGTTTTTCCTCTCTAAGTGGATAAGGATTTGCATTGATTTGAATCTAGGTTTTGATTATTGTAAATTTGATTATGTGGTAGTTGGATATAATTATTATCATCATGTAGGTAATGTTATTTGTGCATTATTGGATTGCTACTTCTATTACTATAATTATTGAGGTTATTTTATAACAAGTGGTATTAAAACATCAATATCAACTCCCTATGGGGTGCAAATATATAATACAAGGGAACATAAAACACTCTAGAATATCTATTGAATGTTACTACTGCCTGGTAATTATTTCATATTTTTTTTGGATCCGCCTTCTAGTGAAATTTTCTTATAGAATATTGTGAGCTCATTGTTGGTACATCATTTTCCTAAATACAATAAGAAAAAGGGTGTCATTGGAACCTTATGAGAGACCTATACCATTGCAATAATATCTTCAGTATGGTCAAAGTAAGGGGTACCTCAAATATTTTTTATGGAAAAAGTACCTTGGGAACCTTGCAAGAGATCTATTTCTTTGTGATTGTATCTTCAATAGATCATAAAATAGGTATATTTTAGAACACATTTTTTATAGCATTCCAACTATTTTTACGATTTTAATTACCCCTAGCATGAATGAACCTATTGCCACTACTGGCTAGGTATGAAGCAATAGTATACTATAGTCTACTATTCATTTAGAGGACGTGTGTATGAGTAGAAAGAAGTACCAATTAAGAAATATTGGCAAGAATCACAGTAATTCTTCAAATAGTAATATTTTTGATGAATATCTTCTTTCTTTCTTATATGCCATGTCTTCACCCCCATCCAAAACCTTGGTTTCTTCCTTTCATCCTCCCAATAAACCTCCCTATCACACCTCCCACTACCTATCTAATTGGTTATCATATTTCTAGTACTATTGACCTGATATAAGTACATATCTTTTGAATAAAAATAAACAATTACTTCTATTGTAAAGTCCTTGAGTAACCAAGTCCTTGAATTACATTGAAATATCCCTACAAACATTCACTACTATACACCCTCTTATCGAAGGGTTACAAAAAAACTATCAAACAATAGCCTCTAATAAATTATTAAGCATCAAATACTAGTGTTCTTCCAGAACCACATCTTGTCATAGTCCTCCAATTTTTGGTTCTTACAACCTAGGATTTGCTTCTAAATTGGATTCTATAATAGGAGGTTCTTCTTAATATTGTTCCTTGTATCAACTTGCCTACCTTTGAAGGTATCATCCCTCAAGGGTGGATGACTAATATGGAGAGCTCCGTGTGCCTATTCTATGTTTGTAAAGTTTGTTGTGTTGCATTAGAAGCTACTAATTTGGAAATCCAAGCTCATAAATGGTTGTTTTGGTATATTTTCCAACATGGGTCTCTCATTTATGGACTCATTTCAAAGAATAATTACTTAAAATATTTGACAAAGGATCTTTCAAATCGTATGTTGTCCATCTTATGGAAGTAAAACAAAAAATATGATTGAATAAATATGTCTCTAAGATCAATAGTCTTCTCACTTGTATCCACCAATTGAATCTAGTGGTGGTGGTATTAGACTTTTACCATGGTCTCAAGGATAAAATTTAGTAGGAATTTGGCATGCTTGATCTCTATACTCGATGATGCTCAATGTAAAGCTTTGGTAGAAAAATAGAAGCTCCAAGACTTTAGTCCCTAATATTTATGTGACTTCAACTCTCATGTATTTACCACAATATTAATCATTCCTAGGAATTTTTCTATTTCAAATTTCATTATCATCATTTTTCTATGAAGAATGTCATAACTTCCAAGTGGAAGGTGAAGACACAATAATATATGAAGATGAAAATTTATTATAGCTAGAGAAACCAACTAAAATAGATAAAGCAAAACATAACGTTGATACGATGGATATCTTTTCTCATATTCATATAGGGATCCATGCTCACCACACTCTCAAGGTACAAAGATTTATGAAATGACAACATGTTAATGTGTTTATTTATTTAGATAGAGCACATAAATTTATATATAGAAAGACAACGAAGTACTTGGGATTTTATATCAATACTTCAATTTAGGATAAATTTCAAGTTTTATTTGCAAATGGGGTACCACTCAGTGTGTGGGTTGAACAACTATAGTTATCATCCAAGTGGTAATTATACTTGAGTGGTAAATCTCTTCACCATGAACCTAGGTAGTTCAAATATAATATTGACAACACAATAGTAAAATCAACTTGGTGATGCTACTATTAATCTACAAAAAATATATGTTAAATAAATAGTGTTATTTTGGACAAAGATACGATATTGAGTCTAAAGCATATATTTAACTTTTAATTGATCTTGTAGCTTCTATTTCATTTTTATTATTGATGAAACATTTATTAATTCCATTTATATGTTTGAACTCAAATTTTCACTTTCAACTAGTTTAGTTACTAAAATTAGATTAGTTGACAATATTGGAACATACATAACATCTTTTAACACAAAATATTGTAATGGTGCACTAGGTGTTACACATTCACTTCCATGAAAAAAATAATTCTTACCATCCGCATGATTCTAACCAAAATTTTATTTGACCTCTAAGAAATCAAACCATTGTAAGTTATCTATCATATGATGACTACCGCTAGAATCTATGTACCAAAGATCTCTTTCTTTTTTAATCATATGATAATATCTATTTGAATATATTTTGCATTGTTGATAAGAGTTATGAAGAATATTAATTGAACTTTGACCTTGAACCTTTCCATAATATATTTTATGTTGATAAGTTCCTTTTGATAATTTCTCCATTAGTTTTATCTAATTTACTTTGAACTTGACTACATTATATCTCCCTAGGTTTTGAATAATAATTCTACAAGTTTCTAAAAATTTTAAAAACCTATAATGTTGAATTCCTTACGTCTCCCTAATTTGTTAGAAAATAGAAAAGTAAGAATTTTTCAAATTTAATATTCCTAAATTTTAAGTACATTTCCTTATCTATCTAAAATTAAATTAATTTGCAAACATTCTATTTAACTTGAACTTTAAAAAATATAGAAATTAAACCTTTCAAAAAAATTAAATAAATTTGAAAAATCTTAAATATATATACTCTACTTCTACTTATCACTTCAAAAACATAAAGAAGCAGTTAATATATCTTCTACTTATTACTTCAAAACATAAAGAAGCAACTAAGGTGTTAATACTCTACTAATATCCTTATCTCTCCTCCTAAAATTATTAAACCATAGAAAAAAACTTATAAACCTTTATCTCTGCTTTAACCTTAGAAATAAACAAAATATAAATTAAAACCCTATTACCTTAACCCTTAGCATTCTATTGTTCTACTCTCTATTATATTTTATTTTTATATTTATTAAATTCATCCCAAAATAGTGTAAGAAAAAGAATAATTGATAAGTAAATGACCTAGTATTTATATCATTCTCATAAAAAGCAAACCTAAAGGTCCATGATATCTTATTTTTGTTCTTTTGTTTTTTTTTTTTTAAGCTCTCTCTTTTTTTTAATTTTTTTTTTTTTTTTTTTTTTTTTTTTAAACCTAGATTTCTAATTTTTATTTTAAATCATACATAGAGGTAAACTTTATAATCTCCTCTTTTTTTTTTTTTTTTTTTTTTTTTTTTTTTTTTGTTTTTTTTTAATATTTCCACAAAATTCTTTCTCATATTTAAAGTAATATTTTTCCCATTTCTTTTTTTGTATTTTAAAAATACCACACCAAGATTATCTCTACGCCAAAATCAAAAGTTTATAATTCTATAAACCTTTCCTTATGATTTTTTTCTTTTCCAACCCTATCCCTCCCTACAAAGAGAAATCGTGTCTTCCCCCTCCTCCCAAAGAAAATTTATTTTAATTTTATCAAATTTGTTATCCTTTGATAATCTTGGAATTGCTCATATAAATAGACATAATTCAATTTGGTTTATAAGTTATCACATTCCCCCGGTTAAAAAATTACCTTTACAACCTCCCAACAAGATTTTTTTCTCTCTAGTCCCAAACCTTCTCTTTTCTGCTTTCTACATAAAAAAAAAAATATAGCAGATAATTTTTTTTTTTTTAACCTAAAATACCACACCCAATTTATTTTAAATATAGGAAGTGTTATAAAAAATTATACTAATTTTGTAGGGGCAAACTATATTTTATCCTTGCATTATAAGGATTTTAAACTAGACTCACTAAGGAGACCCAAAAGAAAAATATAACCAACAAATTAAATATGATATTTGGAAAGACTATCTAATGTAATTTCAATACTTTTTATCTTTCCTTCCATTTTTGCCTTTGAAAAGGATCTTCCTAATATCTTCACAAGAATAATAAATATAAATAAAGACAATGGATCATCCTAGTAAAGTATATTGGATGAAGTTTTGAAAGATATAGACCTATTGATTAAGTTTGATAGACAATGATGTAAGCCTATGAAAAATCTTATGATGATGATGCAAGCCTTTGGACAACCTTTGACATAAGCCTTTGGGAAAAATTTGATGTAATCTTATGGTAAATATTTTTGTATTCATCCCCTATGGTATTGGTTAATGCACTTGGATGGTTAACCTTAGTAACCTGACTTAACCATTAGTCTTATGTCATCATTGTTTGATGTAATTGTAATTATAATTATGAGATTAGGTATCTATTATAAATACCACCCAACCATTGATATATTGTATTAGTGTGAAGTTTACTATTTTATGTGAACTATTATTATAGGTTCCCACCTTGGGAACCCACCCATCTGATTTTATATTCTTGATATTTCTATTTTACTTATCTATTCTCTTGCATATGCCTATGATAAATATTATGCTTCATGATATTACTAGAAAGTATTACAAATTACAACATGGTATCAAATTAGGTATGGAGTGGCCTCACTCAATTACATAAGCATATTATTTCTGATATTATTTTGAGAAAGATCCTGTTTGACTATTTATAGGGTTTTTTCATTAAAAACCCTTGTGGTAGCTTGGATTGTGAGGGTCTCATATGCAGTGGTGGCTAATTGGATTAAGAGAAATATTCACTAAGAGGAACATCAAATTTTCCTCTTTTGACATTCAATCCATTTTTTTGTTAATTATTCTTTTGTGGATGATTCCAATAATGCCCTAAAGAAATAATTTTTACATAAATTGGTGGATTACATTTTTTTAGGTTTTTCAAAAATTTTATTTTTCTTTTGTAGATTTTTATATTATTTTTGGCATGGGTACAATACAAATGAGATGGAAATTTGCATAGCTTTTGAATATGATCAATCACACATAATTGCTAGATGAACCTTAGATAGGATCTAGTGCATAGAAAAGACCTATATGCCACTTGATAGGTTGTTTTATTGGTCCAAAAATATTTAATTCCACTTTGGTAAGAGATAATTGCTTGATAGGTTGCATTGTAAAAGAGGATTGTATAGGGTAAATCATAGTAGATGTGTATGAACTATCAATATTTTTTAATTATTTATAAAATTTTAGGGGTTTCCTAGCTCGGTACTTTTGGATATTTTACTATTTTCATATCTATTTTAAGATATAGAAAAATTTATTTCCCTCTAAAATCTAGAATTAGAATAAGAATATTTCATAATATTCTATCGATTATTCCCTTTGGTAGTGGGAAAATAGGTGTACTTTAAAAGGAAGTTTCAAGGGAAAAATCGATACTTTAAATGTGATTGATTTTATTATACGAGGGTAGTTTTTATCTAATGGAGGAAATACCATAGTGGTATGTATTTTTAGACATAATCATAGCACAATGGAAAGACATTTTGTTGACACCACAATATTCACGTCTTTCAATCATGATGAGGATAATGTTTTTTGGATGGTTTAAGATATTTTAGCTCCACATAATTATATTCTTTGACTTCATTTATTATGTGGAGCAATGTAATGACTCCAATATAACCATGTTAGTTATATTTATTTTTATTTGTTCAAGCCCTAGGTTTAGATAATCATCCATTGACCATTAAAGTTAGGGTTCATGTTGATTTAATCTATAAATATGAAGAGTTATATAGTCTTTGGAATAATAATTCATCTTTGAATTTGAGTTGCATATACTACATGTATGAGACCTCATCCTCTCTAGGTGGATATGAGACTTTTTCCTCTCGAAGTGGCTAAGGATTTGCATTGATTTGAATCTAGGTTTTGAGTATTGTAAATTTAATTATGTGGTAGTTGGATATAATTATTATCATCATGTAGGTAATGTTATTTGTGCATTATTAGATTTCTACTTCTATTACTATAATTATTGAAGTTATTTTATAACAAGTGGTATTAAAACATCAATATCAACTCCCTATGGGGTGCAAATATATAATACAAGGGAACATAAAACACTCTAGAATATATATTGAATGTTACTACTGCCTGGTGAAAGCACGAGGATACATAAACAAGAAAGGAGAGACTCCAAGCATGATGCAAAAAGTGAAACTAAACATAACGCTGAATCCTACGAATTAAAAATACGTGAAATGGAGAAAGCATGCACTGAAATCCAAATGAAATAATAGCCCTTCTCTTTTATTGATGTATTTCACAACTTGGTTACAATTCGCATCCTCCATTTACAGGGGCGAGGAGCGTTAAATCCATCTCTTGGTTACATCCATGGATAGCCTTCCTTCTTCCACGTGCCCACATGTAAGATGGGCAGACCAAAACGTCACCGTCGCTTGTGTCTATGAATTTTGATTCCTGAATGCTCCTCCGATGTTCTAGTCCTGCGTTCAAAGAAACAAAATATAGTCAATAGCACCTACGGATGAAACGAAACATGCAATCCCCAAGCCTGCGATAAATAGATGAGAAGAATAAATTAAACTAAGATTAAAATGAATCCAAATGCTCTAAAAAATTGATAGGGGCATCAGGACATCACTAGAAGGGCACTACAAAAAGAACAGTCAAGAAATTCCTCACCGATTTGAATTCGCTTTGGGGCGGGACGAATTCACCTGCAACAAAATGCCGAAAAGGTACCGTCCCAAATGTCTGGCCTAGAGAGCTCCAAAAGACCTGCAAACCTGGGATTAGCTAATTGGGGGCATTTTGGGAAGACCCAGATGGTCGAATTTTCCCAATTTGACCTCCATCGATGGGAATTTGACGATGCTACCTGTAGGTTAGTAGAAGCGAGCAAAGATAGAAATATGGTCAAAATTGTTCAAAAACGAGACGAAATTTAAATGACAACCTATCTAAGCATCATAGAATAGAATGCAAAAAATGAAAATGGTAGAAAGCAAAATCTTCCATGAATTCCCAATCGTTCCTAAAAGGGACGATTAGGCCTGCAGTAGTGTGGGGGCGCCTAGGCGGGCCACCCACATTTTAGGGCCTGATTTCGACACCAATCCACTTGGGATGGGTCCCAAAATCTCTTACAAGGTATTTTTGATAGATTGGGTGGTATTCTATGGCCAAATTTTAGGTTTTGGGCTCAATATTTGACCTTCCAACAGTCACCTAATGACCTCCTCTCTAAAGGAGATCAAGGATGTGGAAGTCATAAATCCAAAAGGTGTGAGGCATGTAAAGAAAATGGTAGCACTTCGTTGCTCTAAAATGCTCCTTCTCTGCATATTTTGGGATGAGGAAACTCCTCAATTTATAGACCTAGAGGTCTCTTGGGATGAGCATGCAAAGGCGCCACATGGCTGCCATGCCCTTACAGGGGAGGGAAGATTCCTCCCTAATTAGGGGCTTCATGACTGCCCCCATAACAACCTCCAACGCTCGAAAACACTCACCCATGCTCCCATGAAATGAAGGAGGTGTTAAGTGGCAGATTCGAGCTGGCATTTGTCAAGATTTGAATTTTTGCCCATCAAACCTGCAATTCGCCCCACCTTGGAGTGAATTGGGAATTCATCTCGGGGTGGAGCGAATCCCAATTAGAATTCATCCCTGGGTGGAACAGATATTGAGCAAAGTGCCTGAAGGTGCCAAAATGATTTTTGACCTTCCAAAACTGTTGTGGGAGTGGTTAGGACCACTGTTTAACCTCTAGGGGCTACCCTTGGGGCTGTGTGTGTCAAAGTGATCAGTGTTTGCAGTCACATAATCATATTGGTGTTTTTTTAGTGTCTATAGATGCCCCTTTTTGGGATGTGTTGTGCATGGCATAGCGTCGAGCAAAAATAGATAACCAAAGCACTAATGATTAGGGTTTCTTAGTAACCTAACCAAATTTTGATGCCCCAAGTATGGAAAGGGCATGCATTCTTGAATCCTTGCCTCTGACAAGCTAAGGAACTTCATTCAAGTGTTAACCTTATTCAGTGAGGTGTTACTTGAACTTGGACATTGATCAGTCATGAATAGGCAAAGGGCGCAACCTTTTGTCTATGAGAACCTTGAGTTCATGATTCATGAATGCCAAGTGTTTGATCAACTTGTGATTATTACTTGTTTACTACCCCAAGCAGGGGCATGATTGTCTTTGTCAATGATTCTTTGAATGCATGCCATTTCCTTTATTGGGTGTGTTTGTGTTGATTGGTGACTAAGTGTGACTACCCCCTCAAGCGAGGAATCGATGAGGGAATGATCGACATGATAAAAGCGATGAGTCACTTGACCCAAGATGACTTGTGTAAGGGTGCCTTCAGAGTTTTATCTTTGAATTGTGTGCAGTTTTCTGACATTTAGACCTATTTTTGGTGGGTGTTAACCCTTTTGGCGACGCCGTTCTAGAGCTAAAATTGTCAAAAATTTGTCTTCCCATGGAGCGGTCCGGCCATGGTGGCCTTCTTAGGGAGTAGGATGGTGATAATTTATAACCCCAACGTCTATTTTAGATGGCAAGAATGTCAGGCATGAAGGCGCCTTCATTCGGCAATGTTATTGCTATTTTTGGGTGGGTTTTGACCCTTTGTGGGGACACCTTTTGGGGATGAAATTCTCGAAGATCCGTCTTCCCATGGAGTGGTCCGGCTATGGTAGCCTTCTTAGGGAGTAGGATAGTGAGGATTTGTGATCCCGACATCTATTTTGCATGCCCAAAATGTCAAGTGCAAAAGCACTCTCATTGGACAAATTATTGCTTTTTTTGGTGCATTTTTGTGCATTTTGTTGCTGTTTTTGAAATTTGTGTGCTGAATTCGTTCCAGGGTGGGATGAATTCCTATGTAGTATTCGTCCCATGGTGGAACGAGCACTAACTAGAGTGCTCATTTCAGGGAGGAATTATTATAGGCTCAAAAGCCTATTTAAAGGCCAAAACTAGGTTTTGGGCTCATTTGCACTTGTTTTTTTTGGCGATTTGGAGCTCTAAGGAGGAGGAGGTCAATTATGCGAAGCAAAGCACTGCCAAATTTCTCTTGCCACCATGAGTGCACAAATCAGATCGAGTTGCGGAGTCGAAGCGAGACCAGTAAGTGCTCCTTAAGATTATTGCTTTTGTTATATGTTTTAAAACTGCAAGTGATTTGTTTAATTTTCATTGTTATGCTACTTTTCAAAAGTAAAATTGAAACCTTAAAACTTAGCTGAACACAAACCAAGATTTTAGCTTAGAATTGAGCGAAAAACATAGTTAAAACCTAGGTGATTTTTTTTTTTTTTTTTTTTAATTTTTTGGTGTTGTTTTCTTTTGTAGGTTGTGAAAAGCCGATATCGTGTACCTACTATTTTTGTGGAAGCGTGGGGGCTGCTGACTGTGGCTGACTGGGACTGGCTTGATGCCCTTGGGCTCAAGCAAGTTGATTTACTAGAGCCTATGGTCGGGGATCGGGCCTATCTGATGACCCTGATCAATCTATGGGATCCCCGGACCAACACCTTCCATCTCCCAAAAGGGGAGATGACAGTGACCTTGGAGGATGTTTATCAGCTTATGCAAATTTCGATAGATGGACTGCCGATCATAATATCACCGCATGATCAGTGAACAACTATACTGATACAATGCTTCGGGCACAAGGAGGAGTTGGGGGTGGATGGTCCAGTGGAGATGGCAGAGGTTGACTTCCAGATGGGCGGGATTTTGGTTTGATAGTGGTTTGAGAGGGGGTGTTGGGAGTGAGGCACGCATTGCTTATGGGCCTCATTTCCAACATGCTGCTACTTGACTCGTCAGGTGCGAGGTTCCCATGGAACCTACTGGATGTGGTTTGTTGGCTGGTAGAGTGTTCGACGTAGGAGCCTTTGGTCCTGATATGGGGACAGATGCTACTGGCATAGTTGTATGGGGAGCTATATGAGGTCCGCTATCGAAGGTGGAAGAGGATCAGCTGCAGCTATTTGTTGTAGAGTTGGGGGAAGCTTTGTAGGAGAGGGATCTCCTATGGGATTAGTTGGTAGAGTGAGAGAGTGCATTCGTTGCACACTGTCGGGGGGATGGGGACACCAGCGTTGCATAGGAGAGGGATCTCCTATGGATGCAGCTGGCGTAGTGCGACGATGCAGTAGCTTACTATCATCGACGAGAGGAAAAATGGTTATGGTGGGATGCAGATTGGTCTCAACATCGGATGGATATGGAGGGGGATATTATCCGCCTCGATGGGCGGTTACTTGAGCCCTCAGGAGGTGGGTTGTCATGTCGGACGAGGGGCAGTGATACTGAGCAGTCAACATCATCTCATCATAGGTGATTGGATGAGGGAGGCGGTAGTAGGCGTGATGCAAGGTCTAGCAGTAGCCACCCTGAGGGGTCCCATAGGACCCACACCACGGGGGGTAGTTCCCATTGCACCGATTCTGCATGATCATGGTGGTTGATGCCTTAGGCTTAGGGGTTTTGAGATTTTGGATTTTGTTGCAGGGTCAGAGGACCAACTCTTTGTAGCCTACAGGCATTTTTGTTGATATATATATATATATATATATCGACTTTATTTTGTTTATGTGCATGTGATGATTTGATTTTATGCATGATGATTGATGAATATGGATGTATGCATGTTAAGTTATAGTGATGAATGCATATGTTGTGCTAAAATGTGAATTTTTGTAATTGATATGATATGCAAATGGAATGGATGAATTGAATTTGTGATGTTTGGTAGTCGCACCATAGACTGTTTAGAACTTTATGGCTTTTTGTCCTAGGCGATTGCTGCGGTGAATAGATTTGTAGGCATACATGTTTTTTTTTTTTTGGTATGGCGAGACTAAAATATAGCAAGTTGGTTTTGAATGTAGTTAAGGTTTTCTGAGACTTAGATGTTTTAACTAACTAGCCATGATTGTACTTTATCTCACAAGACTTTTTGAACAAGGTATGAATCTGACTTGTTTTGGTCCAAGTTATTTCACATCCCTATGTGTGCAATTGAGTTCATTTATGTGGTGTAGGTCAGGATACCAGCAATGCCAGATAGGCTGTCAACCAAACCTATACTAAGGATCACCTGATTAGCTCCACTAACTCCTTTGTTGTGTTTAGTCAGGTTATTCTATGGTGCTATCATAGGATTCCATAAGCTAGCTCATCCACATGCAAACATTGATCTGCGCACAAGTTAATGTGACAAAAATATCATCATGCGGGAGGTTTACCACCAGTGACCAATAGGCTATCAACCAAACAGGTACTGAGGTTTGCCTCATGACCTGTCAAAATGCTGAGAGTTCCAGGGATTCAAGTTCGACTCCCTTCTTTTTTTCAATTGTATTGGGATACTTGCTCTTTTGTAGTGATAAAAATCAATGTTTATTTTAGTATTATATTTTTCTCTTGAGCAAGGGATTATGATGTGGAGTGACGAGAATCACTATTTTTTGTGCCTTTTGATGTGTGCACTTTGGGATGTCAAATTTTGGAGTTTTGACTTTTGCAAATTGTTTTAATGTTTCTCAACCTTTTGAGAACTTGGGATTCTTGGGGAATTGGGTAGGGAGGATGCTTGTCCTTTTGCCAACTCTCAGCATTCTTTGGGGTCATTCACATAGGGGGATGAGCAAGATAGTCGTTTCTCTTATGGTGACCTGGATTGCTTTGCAGGGTTCATCTTTCGTTCACACAACTTGGGAATTTTGTTATATGTTTTAACTTGTGTCGAGATGCTACGTAAAAAGGTGTGATCCAAGTAGGATTCTACCTTCATAAAATCTATCTGACTTGGTATAGTATGTGGCTAAAAATCTAATGATGACTAAATGACAAAAACTCTTGATACATTAGAAAACAACTGATTATGATAAGGAAAAATGACGTGAATGGTGGTTGATGAGCTATTGATAAAGTGGAAAAATGTAGAAGATGATGGTTTTTGCCAAGTAATGGCAGTCTATGGTGCTTTGACCTATATGACCACAAATATGCAATGTATGCAACTATATATTTTTGTATTTTTGAGGGATTGATGTTTGTGAGTATGCAAATGAGATGCAAAAGGATTATGTATGTTATGATGATTTTGTGTATGCATGGAAATGAGATGCAAATTTTTGTTATTTTTGATGATTTTATTGTTTTTGAATTTTTCTTGTTTTTGACCAAGTGATTATGGGAATCCTTTGAGCCTTTTGGGTTGACCAAGCGATTATGGGAATCCTTGTAGACTTTTGGGTTGACCAAGCGATTATGGGAATCCTTGGAGCCTTTTGGGTTGACCAAGCGATTATGGAAATCCTTAGAGCTTTTTGGGGATTGACCAAGCGATTATGGAAATCCTTGGAGCTTTTTGGGTTGACCAAGTGATTATGGGAATCCTTGGAGCTTTTTGGGTTGACCAAGCGATTATGGAAATCCTTGGAGCTTTTGGGGATTGACCAAGCGATTATGGGAATCCTTGGAGCTTTTTGGGGATTGACCAAGCGATTATGGGAATCCTTGGAGATTTTTGGGGATTGACCAAGCGATTATGGGAATCCTTGGAGCTTTTGGGGATTGACCAAGCGATTATGGGAATCCTTGGAGCTTTTTGGGGATTGACCAAGTGATTATGGGAATCCTTGGAGCTTTTTGGGGATTGACCAAGCGATTATGGGAATCCTTGGAGCTTTTTGGGGATTGACCAAGTGATTATGGGAATCCTTGGAGATTTTTGGGGATTGACCAAGCGATTATGGGAATCCTTGGAGATTTTGGGGGATTGACCAAGCGATTATGGGAATCCTTGGAGCTTTTTGGGGATTGACCAAGCGATTATGGGAATCCTTGGAGCTTTTTGGGGATTGACCAAGCGATTATGGGAATCCTTGGAGGTTTTTGGGATTGACCAAGCGATTATGGGAATCCTTGGAGCTTTTTGGGGATTGACCAAGCGATTATGGGAATACTTGGAGATTTTTGGGGATTGACCAAGTGATTATGGGAATCCTTGGAGCTTTTTGGGTGGGCTATGGCTCCTTTAAATATGGAATGGCCACAAGTGACTGATGTTCAAGGGTTCTAGTTCCTTGATTCCGTCAAGAGAGGCTAGCTGGTATGTTTCAGGTCCTATTTTTCTATCAATTATATATGGACCTAACCAATTTGCCATGAACTTGTCCCTTAAATGGGATGACAAACTAGAGTTCTGTTGGTTTTCTTTTAAGACCAAGTCACCAATATGAAAGTCCCTCAGGTGAACTTTCATGTTGTATGCTTTCTTAAGTCGCTCTTGATAGATATGTAAATGCTCGAGAGCATTAACACATCGTTCGTCAAGCAACGTAACCTGGTCTAACTGGGCCTGCCACACAGTGTCATAATCGATGAAATCTTGCATTGATATGCACAGGGAGGGAATCTCCAACTCAAGAGGCATGACTGCCTTGAAGCCATACACGAGCAAAAATAGAGTTGCCCCCTTTGGCATCCAAATGCTAGTGCGATAAGCCCATAGGGCAAGTGGGATTTGGATGTGCCAATCCTTATGACTATCTACGACTATATTTTTAATGATAGCAACTAGCATTTTGTTTGACGCTTTTGCTTGCCCATTTGCCTGGGGATAATAGGGTGTCAAAAAATTGTGCTTAATTTTGTACATTGTGGTCAAAGCACGCACATATTTGTTCTTAAATGACATCCCATTATCTAAGATTATCATGGATGGAATACCAAAACAACATATGATGCTATGTAAAATGAACTCCACAATGTGGGGTCCAGTCATAGAGGTAAGCGAAACCGCTTCCACCCACTTGGTGAAGTACTCTATGGCCATGATGATAAATGTGTGATGACCTGACGACGTAGGGGAGATATTTTCGATTAGATCTAGGTCCCACTACGAAAAAGGCCAAGCCGATTGGATCGGCTGCAAGGCCTGGGAAGGTATGTGTGTCAAATTAGAATGGTGTTGACACTTCATGCACTTCCTAACATATGTGCAACAATCTTGCTCTAAAGATGGCCAATAATAGACCATGTGAAGAATGCGCTTTGTGATGGCCATACCGTTGAAGTGGCCATCGCATGTACCATTGTACGCTTGGGCGATCATCCATGTGGACTCTTACTGGTCCAAGAATCGAAGGAGGATCCGTTCATAGCTGCTATGGTACAAAATTTCTCCTAACAAGATATACTTTGTCTCTTTCTACTTGAATGCATGTTTTGCGACATGCATCAATCCAAGCGGGAGATTACCTAACTTGAGGTAGTCCCTAACGGGTGCATACCAATCCTGCTGATCAGAAACCTCGATAGTCTAAACAACCAATCCCTCTTGAAGTTCATCCCTAGAAAACACTGAGTGGGAGAGAGCTTGTAAGAATAGCGTGGTATTGCTATTAATGGGAGTAGGGGAGAACAAGGACCCCCAATTGGCATGATTCAAGTGATCATAGATTCGAGAGAACCTGTCCATGGATGGCTCAATCTAGATCATGTTAGATCCTGCTATAAAATAAACTCAAATAACACACTCTCACACAATTGCTTGGAAATAACTCACATAAACATCACATTAATATAACAAAAATTTGCATAAAGAACAATCTCAAATAGGATACGAGGCCTCTTCGAGGGGGCAACCTCCTTCAATACTTCATTAATTTTGCAAAATATGGTTACATTGGTGCCCTTTCGGGTATTTAAGGAGTTTCCTTCCAATGTTGGCTTACATGCAAAATGCCACCTGGATTACATGCATAATGTCACCCGAATTACATGCATAGTGCCACTTTGAATTACATGCACAATGCCACTCGAATTACATGCACAAGGCCACTCGATTACATGATAATGCCACACAATTACATGCAAATGCCACCTATCTACCATGTGTAATAAAAGGGTGCATTTGTCATGGGCACTACCTAAGCTAAAACTTAGAACATTACAAAATATTAATCATGGGTACTACCCACGTTCACTAGGAATTATTACATTATGGAATTCATTACATTAAGGGTTAGGATGAGATCCTAACATGCCCTTCTCCTTGAAGAAGCTTTGTCGTCAAAGCTAAAAATGAGGAATGTTGTGGAGTTGAGGGAGAGACTCCCATGTAGCATCCTCGTTGAAGCCACGCCACGAACCAGACCTCCGTGATGGTACGGTTGCGAGTTCAACGATCGTTGGGGCAAGTAAGATGGAGCCTTCTTCATACAATTCAAGAAGTGTTGATGGAACCGTACTTGGTGCCGAAATGTAGGAGGGAGGCGTGAGTGGAGGGTGCCGAACGCTCCGGTGGCGGTATGATAGGAAGTGTTGTACCACCATTCGGCCAAAGAAATCCATTTTGACCAATGAGTAGGATGATCGGAGGCGGGAAGGTAGGTTTCCAAGCGGTTATTAACAACTCGCTTTGACCATCCGTTTGGGATGGTAGGCTAAACTCATTGTGAGTTGATTCCCCCGAACTTAAACAACTCTTGCCAAAAATTGCTAGTAAGGCTGGGATCACGATCAGATATAATGGAGGTTGGCATGCCATGAAGGCGAAATATGGAGTCAAGAAAAATTTGGGCAATAGTGAATGCTGTGTAAGGATGGGTTCTGAAAAGATGGCCTCATGTTTGTGGAGAATCTATTGCATGTCTTGTGGGATTTCACCCATTGGAGATGTGGATGGCTGGATGGAGAATAGTTGTACAATGACCCACGTGATGATTTCTTTAGAATTTCTCCATGTCGTTGAACAATAATTTGAGGTGTTCGTGGGAGCCCTTGATGATGTGTGTTTGTCCGTTTGGAAGAACGATCCAAAGTTTAGCAAATTTCCAACCGATAGGCCCAACGTACTCAACCATTGGCATCCCAAAAAATATCAATCCACCCAAATGGAGGGCAACATGCCCGCTTGAGTTCATAGTCCCCTATCTTGATTTTAACATTGCAAAACTTTCCTTGACAAGATAAGGTTCCCCCATTGGCTACCATGACCTCAAAGGAACTACAATTGTGGATATAGCAATTTTCCCGTTGAGAAACTCTAGGGTCAATGAAGTTGTGCGTGCTTCCCGAATCCAAAAGGATGGAAAGACGTTGGCCCTTGAAACATCCTATAACCTTCATGGTTTGAGGAGTAGTAATGCCCAAGGGCATGGATTGAATTGATGTCTCGTTGTTTCCTTCTTCTTGTGGAGGAGGTGTTCGGAGGGTCCTCATCCTCATCACTCTCATCGCTGGATCGTTCTCCAACATCTATCAAGAACATTTTTTGGGCACACTTATGCCCCTTGAAAACTTTTCATCATAATTATAGCATAACCTTGGGCACGACGTGCATCCATCTCTTCGGGGGAGGCGCTTGGGTGTAACAAGTTTATTATCATTTGGGTGTTGGGCTCTAGGGGGAAATGAAGGTCTATTTGAGGAAACTTTGATGGGTGTCTCTGGGCATTGACAATTAACAGCGAATCACCAAAGATGTTCAATCGTTTAATGTTCATGGTGATTACTATCTGAAGACCTATGAGCAAGGCTTCATATTCTGCATTGTTATTGGTGCATGGGAAATTTAATTTAAATGATAGGGTCATAGGAGTGCCTTGCGGTGTGAAGAATACTATTCCTATGCCACCGCCTTGCTCACATTTAGAACCATCAAAAAATAGGGTTATGTCGGCCTCTGACTTAGGCTCATCAGAATATGGCAATTCTGAGACATGGAAGACCCCATCATCAGGTAGTTCTATGACCAGAGGCTGATCGTCTTCAAGAGGAGCCTCTGCTAGTTGATCGGCTATGACATGACCTTTTATGGATTTATGTTCGATAAATTATATTTCAAATTCCATCAAAAACATGATCCATTTTGCCGTGCGACTACTATGATAAGTACGACTCATCATGTACCACAATGGATTCTCCTTAGACACAACATATGTAGTGTTACTCAGCATGTAGTGGCATAGATTTTTGGTAGCAAACACCACTACCAAGTAGAGTTTCTCAATGTATGCATAGTTAAGTTCATAACTGACCAGGGTGCGGTTAAGATAGTAAGTAGCCTATTCTCTATGAAGTTAATTCTTCTAGGCTAACATGGCACCAAGTGCCACCTCAATAGCTGAGATGTACAAGTAGAACAACATGCCTAGTCTAGGTGGTGCCAATACTAGCAATGAATCCAAGTATTGTTTAATGTCATCGAAGGCTGACTAGCACTCGTCATCCCAGTGAAATGCTACCCCTTTGTGTAATAATTTGTTCATGGGTCGACACTTGTCAAATAGCTATGCTATGAAGCGCTTGATTGACGTGACCTTTCCCTGTAGGATTTTGAGCTGCTTGATGGTAGTTGGGGGAAGCATTTCAAGGATTGCCTTGAATTTATTGGGGTCCACCTCAATGCCTTGCTTTGAGACTATGAAACCCAAGAGTTTTCCAGATGTGATGCCAAAGACACACTTCTTGGGATTCAGTCTGACTTTATGCTCCATGAGGCAATCGAGGATCTTGCTTAAGTCATCGAGATGATCTGGGCACAAAATAGATTTGGCCAACAAATCATCCATGTAATCTTCCAAAGTTTTATGCATATAGTCATGGAAGATGTATGTCATGGCACGTTGGTAGGTGGCGCCAGCATTTTTAAGGCCAAAAGGCATGACCTTATAACAAAATGTTCCCCAAGGCGTTGTGAACACCATTTTTAGCTGGTCCTCAGGATTGATACAAATTTGATTGTATCTTGAGAAACCATCCATGAGGGAAAGCATTTCGTGACCCGCTATAGTGTCTACCAATGTGTCGATGCTCAACAAGGAAAAATCATCCTTAGGGACCGCTTTGTTTAGATCTTGAAAATCGATGCATATGCGAATCCTCCCATCAGGATTTTTGACGGGCACCATGTTGGACAGCCATGGCAGATAATCCATGTAGATGACAAATTGTGCATCCAACAACTTTTGCAATTCATATTTGACCATCAATGCCACTGTTGGGTGCATCTTACGTAGTTTTTGCTTAACTGGCTTGACTATCAGATCAAGCATTAGATTATGCATGACTAGCTATGGATCTAGCCCTAGCATGTCTCTGTATGACCATGCAAAAACCTCCTTCTTCTCTTTGAGAAGAGTAATGTAGTCGGCTTGCTCTTCAAGGGATAATCTTACCCCCAGCTTGATGATCTGTGGATTCATTGGATCTGAGTTGATGTCTACGTCAGTCGTCTCCTCAACTAACATGTGGGATCTATCTTCCAATTGATGTGGATTTGGGATCAAGTGGATATCATTTGCTGAGTTCAAATCTACATTGGGAACCTCGGGTTCCTCTTCGACATGAAAGATATCCTGAGTTGACCCTGGGGAAAAATGAAGCATTTTACTAAAAGGCCAATACTCTGATAGGGATGGAGGCAAATTGACATGATCCCAGTCGATGGCATCTATGTCTAGATGCAAGGACCGTGTTGGATTGGTCAGGTTGCAGATGGGGGTGGTTAAGTCAATGGAGATCATGTTGATGAAATTATTTTGGTTTCCATTACCATGGGTGTGATGACCCAAACACTTTGGATGTTCTCTGTGCTCTGGATCTGGCTTTTTAGGGATTGGCACGAATGGATCGGCCCTATGTGTTGATAGGAAGATAGGGTCTGCCCTTAGCACGCATGGCACTATAGGGTCTTTGGGTGGAAGGTATGCTTCGTATTCCTAGAGTAACGGATCCAAAACTTGGTCCCACCACGTTGGGTCTATGTACCATTCATGCCCAAGCCTTATGTTTAATTGCTCGAACAAGTCATTAATCTTCAAGGGGTATGGTTGCCGCATTTGTCGCATGTGATTAAGATATGCCATCTCAATTTCGTCCTCATAATCACTATTGGAGATCCAAAGGCCTTCGTTGGCTCCGATTGCTTGTAGCATTGAAGGCTCGCCTTGCTCAAGCAAATTGATCTAGCCCCACCTAGGTTGTTTCGCTCTCTGTGGGGGAACTTGATTTCCTTGGAGCGACACTTGCTCGATGGGAGCATCCAGGGGGAACATTGTCAAGAGATAATCATCCATGGGGATCACCTATGAGTGATCGCTATCTGATTCGAAGGGGTCATACGATGTTGGTTCATACTACGACTCGTCCTCCGAGGACCCTTCTTGACATTGTCTAGACCTTCCTTGAAAATGAGCTCTCGATATTTCTCCTTTCTCGAGTGAAGGGAAGGGATTACTAGAGCCAACAAGTTTGATTTTCGTTAATGGGAGATAATCCCTCAATGTATATGTAGTGTTAGGGTTGGCATATGGATCTGATGCCAATCCCCCCTTGTTGCCTATCCCTATGCCTTGCATGTTCTCCACCAAGATGTCCAATGGGAGGGGGTGGTTGAACCCTACTCCTGACTTGTCATATGGCATTTCGTATCTTGGTTGGCAAATAACACGTATCCCTTGCTCATATATGCCTAACCCATATCCATGCCAATTGCATTGGCCAAGGTATCTTAGAGCAAAGTCTGGGTTAGACAAATAGTTGAAATTTTCAACAAAAAGCTCTTCATCTTTGTCCTCTTGCGTACATGGTGCAATGCCATGATCAAGGCCCCCATACACAAAATTTGTCTGGTTTGGTGGGTAGCCTAAGGGAACAATAGTGCCAATGGGAAGGTGAGGTCTTCCCATGTCCTGCATGGACTCTAGTGTGGGTGTTGTTATAATATTCCACACCAAATACTCCCCCATGCCCGTATTGGCCATTTCAAAGATGATCGTTGGTTGTTGAGGGGGAGGGAATGGAAGTTCTCCTTGAGTCCAATCCATGTCGGGTGGGCTAGAAGCCACGACTTCCATCCAGATAGGTATTTCCTCCATAGAGATAGTTGATACTGATGGCAGTGTCTCTTCCAAAGATTTTGCCTCTTCCAGGGGTTTCTTCCCTTTGTCCTTCTGTTTGGCCCCCATAGATGACATCGTTGGTGGAGGACCAGATGGTGAAGATGAACCCGACTGGGATTTTGAAGAACTTGTTAATAGGGATGCCTGCGAAATCGAACCCTATTTAGATGGATTTAACTAGAAGTCCAAATGCATCGATGGCAGGGTTGATTGTGGCATCAATTGCATCGCATTACAATATTTGAAGGGTTCTAAGTCCACCAGGACTACATGCACCTCCCCTTCAAATGTATACTTTAAACATTGGTGATCTATCGAAGGGACACACTTCATGTACTTGATCCATGGCCGACCTAGCAATATGTTGTAGGCCATCTCACCCTCCAATACGTGGCACAATGTGGGTATGGTCTTTTGTCCCACTTGGATTGGTAGGACTATTGTGCCAACTATCAAGCAAATTGCATCATTGAATGCTCATAGAGTGTAGGTGGAAGCTATGATATGGGATGCGGGCAACTTCAAATGTTTGAGAGCCATAGTTGTGATGATGTTGCTAGACGAGCCAGTGTCTATCAACACCCTCTTGTATGGGATCCCGTTGACTCGTGTGATAATGTGCAAGGGTGGATCTTCCATGTCATCAATCACTGTTCTCAATTCGTCTTCCAAAAATGTGATTACTGGCTCGGTGTATCATTTTACATGCCCCATAAAGTTGTTGAAAGAATTTTTCTCGTGGGGCTGCAACTCGATGGCTTTCAAAATATCCATTAGAGATTCTCGATGGGGCGTAGATTGTTGTATAAGCTCATATATGGAGAGCCTAGCTGAGGTGGTCCTCAAACTCTGAGTTAGTTTGGTTCGAAGGGTGGCCACTAGCTTAGGTAGAGGAGGTTGTGCAAGGTGCTGTTGTGGTTGTGAAGTTGTTGGCACCTCTCCTACTACTGCCGCAGGAGCATTCGTGCTCGGATACCTCTTGTTTCGAGTCACTATACTTATCATCCCTACATATCCCTGCATGAGGCATTTTTGTGTGGCCTCGTTAACTTGTAGGGTCTTTTCTTGCAAAGCATGAGTAGGCAAGGGGTCTTTGAAGACCTCCATTTGTTGATTACTTGGTGCGAAAGTATTATCCACCGCTAGTGTCTTGTTATCAATCAAGTCTTACACCAAGCCCTTAAATTTCCAACAGGCATTTAGGTCATGTCCTTGCCACCTATGGAACCTACAGTACAAGTCCTCTCTATACCCCTTAGGCTTGGGTGCATTGGGATCTATAGTCTAAATATTTGGCAAGTTGATCAAGTTTGCCGCTAACAAGCGATCAAACAAGGAGTCCCTGGACTCTGTGTAGGGTGTGAATTGTCATCTAGGGCGACGCTACTGACCTTGTTCTTGCCTCTGATTTTCTCTATCATAGTTATTGGGAGGTATTTCCTAATAATTAGCCTTTTGAGGTTGATTTTCTTGCACAGGTTTAGGGACGTTGATTGCAACTTGGTTAACCGTAGCGGGTTTTTGTTGCGTGGTACCAACTTTAGTGTTTTTAGTCCACTCTTTTTTCTTAGGTTTTGCTATCTCGCCATCCTGTATTTTGATTTCTTCAATAATTTTGGTCAGTTCCAAAGCTTCTTCTAGGTTTGCATATTGTTGTAGCTGCAATAGCACAAAGATCGATCTCAAACAACTTTTGGAGAACATTTGAGTGAGGTCGGACATAGGAGGGAGGTAGGGTAGCTTTGAGAGCAATGTCCTCCACCGATTCTCGTAGGCCACCATGGTCTCCTCCTCATACTACCTAAGGCTGGCTAAGTCACTTAGTGACACCTTTCGAGGAACGCATCCACTAACTGATCTAAATTATTAATGTTGTGCTTTGGTAACTGAGTAAACCAATCTGAGGTAGGGCTGGCGAATGTGGTTATGAATGTTCTCAATAACAAAGCATCATTGTCCCGAATTCCGAAGCATTGGCTCAGGAACCTTGTCACATGCTCTTGAGCATCCTCCTCTCCTCTAAAGGTTGCCAACTGAGGCAGCTTAAAGTGCTCAGGATAACAAGGTGCTGGTACTGATGGATGCATAGGATGACTACAAAGCTGGCGTAAAGTGGGCTTTTGAGGCCCAAAAGTTTTGG
The DNA here is from genome assembly GCA_028583015.1 of Wollemia nobilis. Lineage (NCBI taxonomy): Eukaryota > Viridiplantae > Streptophyta > Pinopsida > Araucariales > Araucariaceae > Wollemia > Wollemia nobilis. The sequence continues at coordinate 66,315 of JAQPPZ010000897.1, read as the reverse complement.
TTTCCACAGACTCCAAACACTCTAGAAGCGATTTATATGCATCTAAGAATTTAATTTCTTCCTCTTTGGTTTTCTCCCATTGAGGGTTGTGGGAGACTTGAGGCCTTTGAAGGGGTGGTCGGATGGCAACTCCTCCGCCTAGGTAGGGCATTTCATCCTGCTCATCTTCTTGTTCATACTCCTTGTAAGCTACCTAAGGAGTCTCTGGGCGAGACCTATGACCCAGGGTGGGTCCCCGTAGAGGGTACCCATCATTATTTCGGGGAGTGGCCTCCCGTTTAGGTCTAGGGGGTATTGGAGGTAGCGCTTGGTAAGGTTGTGGAGACCTATCTCACACCAGAGGATTATGCCTCTCATATGGTTGTGCCCTTTGGGTGGGAGGGGTCGGGACCCTCTCAAGAACTGGGTTATGTAACAGCTCATCTTTTTTGCACCTAATGCGCTCTTTTCTAAGGCGATATAAATGCTCTAGCTGTTGTTGATCTTGATCAAGCCACGTAATCTATGTTTGGTGGGCAGCATGTTTGGCGACTGCCAGGTCAATTTGTTCTACCATCCTAAGCCTAGGAGGCCTAGATGCCTCTCCTATGCACTTACCTCAGTCTCGATGATCCGATATCTCAATAGGTTGCTTCCCTCTATCGAGGTTGGCGGTATTCACCCGAGGCTCTGTCCTTAGTGGGTGATCATGGTATCTAGCTGGTGCAGAAGCACATGGCACCCATGCTGTATATTGCTCTTAAGGAATGTAATCATCTTCCTTGTGCTCCCTTTCATATTTGTGAAAGGGGCAGGTAGAGTTAACTCACTCGGTTTGAAGAGCCTTGTGCTCTAGATTTTGTCTATTGGTTCTAATAGTGATGGGGGGCAAAGTAGGGATGCCATAATCATGTGGCCTCTCCTCATGGACACTATGCCACTCTAGCGCTTCATTGCACGGTGGCCACTCATATCAAGCTTATAGGGGATATTTCTTGTCTATGTTGAGTTCCACGTGTAAGGACTCCTCCTGAAAGGGGCTATGATGAACGGGTGTGTCCCTCAAAGGGGTGTCCCTATAGTTCCATCTTGACATGGACTAATGCGGACTCTCTTGCGGGTCGGGCCACCAAGGCGGTATGACCAAGTCCTTGGTGCTATAGCGGAGGTGACTTGTGCCCCCTTGTACACTTTCCATAGCTTCTGCCCTTGATTGGGCTTGGCTACGTGTGTACACCATGGTGGTGCTTTCCTACAAGCTATGTAGATTTTTATCTCGTTTATGATTTTTTATGCTACACTAAAACAAAAAAGGAGCACACACATACACAAATAGTGATTATCTCATTTAAATATTGAGAGTGTGTCCTAACCTGGTTTAGTGTGTTTTGATTTTTTTTTTTTTTTCTTTTTGTTTTTGTTTCCTTTTATTTTGGTTTTGAAGGTTTTTAAAGAATGTTTAAATGCAAAATGAGGGCTCTTATGACTCCCAAAATTGGTCGCCCCTTCAATATACCATTGTCAGGCCGATATACCAACCTTTCTATATACCCGCCCTTACGTGAGGGAAACTATAGGTACGTGAGAGTAGATGGTACGTGGAACATACGCAGTACGGAAGGGGAATCACCCTATTTATGACACCTACCATAGAAGACTTATCCTCGTGTGCTGGGAATCACCCTAGCTACACTCGATCAGCTTTCATTAGGATTTACGTCTAGCAACAGTTGCGATCGGGGTAATGGATGCAAAATTCAAGCCAAGGTGGTGATGAAATCCACCATTGGTCTTGATCAAGGGTTGGGGTTTTACGACCAGCGCCTTGGTTTTTAAGTTGTCGCATGGTGTGTGGGGTTCTTTTTATTTTGCAAAAGGAAACAAGCAAACAACAAAAAAAAAAAATTCCCTAAGCAAACAAATAACCCAAAATAGAAACACTGAACAGAAGATGACAAAAAAAAATGCAGAATCCTTACCTCTTCTTTGTCTGCATCTGTCGGTCCTGAGTTTCTGCCCGAAAACTTCATAGACTAGAATTCATCTCGGGGTGGAATGAATTACAAGACTATTTTTGTCCGAGGGTGGGGCGCATTCCAATTCATCCCAGGGTGAGACAAATTATAGTTCTGTGTTCGCCACAGATTGGAACGAACAGTAGTCTCGCATTTCAAAAAAGAAAGATACCTGCAAGCAAGGTAAATTTTGATCAAATTTCTGATCCAAAAAGGTAGAGGACAGAGTCCCACCATGATTTCCACTGAAAGCACGAGGATACGAAAACAAGAAAGGAGAGACTCCAAGAACGATGCAAAAAGTGAAACTAATCTTCATGATGAATCCTATGAATTAAAAATGTGTGAAATGGAGAAAGCATGCACTAAAACCCAAATGAAATAACAACCCTTCTCTTTTATTGATGTATTTCACAACTTGGTTACAATTCGCATCCTCCCTTTTCAGGGGCGAGGAGCGTTAAATCCATCTCTTGGTTACATCCATGGATAGCCTTCCTTCTTCCGTGTGCCCACATGTAAGATGGGCGGACCAAAATGTCACCACTACTTATGTCTATGAATGTTGATTCTTGAATGCTCCTCCGATGTTCCAGTCCTACGTTCAAAGAAACAAAATATAGTCAATAGCACCTGCGGATGAAACGAAACATGCAATCCCCAAGCCTGCGATAAATAGATGAGAATAATGAATTAAACTAAGACTAAAATGAACCCAAATGCTCTAAAAATTTGATAGGGGCATCAAGACATCACTAGAAGGGCACTAAAAAAATAACAGTTAGGAAATTCCTTACCGATTTGAATTTGCTCTGGGGCGGGACGAATTCACTTGCAACAAAATGCCGAAAAGGTACCATCCCAAATGTCTGGCCTAGAGAGCTCCAAAAGACCTACAAACCTGGGGTTATCTAATTGGGGGCATTTTGGGAAGACCCAGATGGTTGGATTTTCCCAATTTGACCTCTATAAATGGGAATTTTATGATGCTACCTGTAGGTTAGTAGAAGTGAGCAAAGATAGAAATATGGTCAAAATTGTTCAAAATGAGACGAAATTTAAATGAAAACCTATCTAAGTATCATAGAATAGAATGCAAAAAACAAAAATGGTAGAAAGAAAAATCTTCCATGAATTCCCAATCATTCCTAAAAGGGATGATTAGGCCTACAGTAGTGTGGGGGCGCCCGGGCGGGCCACCCACCGTTTGGGGCCTGATTTCGGCACCAATCCACTTGGGATGGGTCCCAAAATCTCTTACAAGGTGTTGTCGATAGATTGGGTGGTATTCTATGGCCAAATTTTGGGTTTTGGGCTCAATATTCGACCTTCCAACAGTCACCCAATGACCTCCTCTCTAAAGGAGATCAAGGATGTGGAAGGCACAAATCCAAAAGGTGTGAGGCGTGTAAAGAAAATGGCAGCACTTCATTGCTCTAAAATGCTCCTTCTTTGCATATTTTGGGATGAGGAAACTCCTCAATTTATAGACCTAGAGGTCTCTTGGGATGAGCATGCAAAGGCGCCACATGGCAACCATGCCTTTCTAGGGGAGGGAAGATTCCTCCCTGATTAGGGGCTTCATGACTGCCCCTGTAACAGCCTCTAATGCTCGAAAACGCTCACCCATGCTCCCATGAAATGAAGGAGGCGTTAAGTGGTGGATCCGAGCTACCATTTGTCAAGATTTGACTTTTTGCCCATCAAACCTGCAATTCGCCCCACCCTGGAGCAAATTGGGAATTCATCCCGTGGTGGAGCGAATCCTAATTATAATTCATACCTTGGTGGAACGGATATTGAGCAAAGTTCATGAAGGTGCCAAAATGATTTTTGACCTTCCAAAACTGTTGTGGGAGTGGTTAGGACCACTGTTTAACCTCTAGGGGTTGCCCTTGGGGCTGTGTGTGTCAAAGCGATCAATGTTTGCAGTCACATAATTGAATTGGTGCTATTTTGGTGTCTACACTTGGTAATTATTTCATAATTTTTTTTGGATCCACCTTATAGTGCAATTGTCTTATAGAATATTGTGAGCTCATTGTTGGTACATCATTTTCCTAAATACAATAAGAAAAGGGGTGTCATTGGAACCTTATGAGAGACCTATACCATTGCAATAATATCTTCAATATGGTCAAAGTAAGGGGTACCTCAAATATTTTTTATGGAAAAAGTACCTTGGGACCCTTGCAAGATATTTATCTCTTTGTTATTGTATCTTCAGTAGATCATAAAATAGGTATCTTTTAGAACACATTTTTTATAGCATTCCAACTATTTTTACGATTTTAATTACCCCTAGCATGAATGAACCTATTGCCACTACTGGCTAGGTATGAACCAATAGTATACTATAGTCTACTATTTATTTAGAGGACTTTTGTATGAGTAGAAAGAAGCACCAACTAAGAAATATTGGCAAGAATCACAATAATTCTCCAAATAATAATATTTTTGACGTATATCTTCTTTCTTTCTTATATGCCATGTCTTCACCCCTATCCAAAACCTTGGTTTCTTCTTTTCATCCTCCCAATAAACCTCCCTATCACTACTCCCACTACCTATATAATTGGCTATCATCTTCCTAGTACTATAGACCTGATATAAGTACATATCTTTTGAATAAAATTAAAAATTACTTCTATTGTCAATACCTTGAGTAACCAAGTCCTTGAATAACATTGAAATATCCCTAAAAACAAGCACTACTATTCACCCTATTATTGAAGGGTTACAAAAAAGATCTCAAAAAATAGCCTCTAATCAATTATTAAGCATCAAATACTAGTGTTCTTCCACAACCACATCTAGTCATAGTCCTCCAATTTTTGGTTCTTACAACCTAGGATTTGCTTCTAAATTGGATTCTATAATAGAAGGTTCTTCTTAATATTTCTCCTTGTATCAACTTGCCTACATTTGAAGGTGTCATCCCTCAAGGGTGGATGACTAATATGGAGATCTCTATGTGCCTATTCTGTGTTTCTAAATTTTACTGTGTTGCATTAGAAGCTACTAATTTGGAAATCCAAGCTCATAAATGGTTGTTTTGGTATATTTTCCAGCATGGGGGTCTCATTTATGGACTGATTTCAAAGAATAATTACTTAAAATGTTTGACAAAGGATCTTTCACATCGTATGTTGTCCATCTTATGGAAGTAAAAAAAAAGTATTATTGAATAAATATTGCTCTAAGATCAATAGTCTTCTCACTTGTACCCACCAATTGAATCTAATGGTGGTGGTATTAGTCTTTTACCATGGTCTCAAGGATAAAATTTAGTAGGAATTTGGCATTCTTGATCCCTATACTCGATGATGCTCAATGTAAAGATTTGGTAGAAAAATAGAATCTCCAAGACTTTAGTCCCTAATATTGATGTGACTTCAACTCTCATGTATTTACCACAATATTAATCATTCCTAGGAATTTTTCTATTTCAAATTTCATTATCACCATTTTTCTATGAAGAATGTCATAACTTCCAAGTGGAAGGTGAAGACACAATAATATATGAAGATGAAAATTTATTATAGCTAGAGAAACCAACTAAAATAGATAAAGCAAGTATCACAAAAGAACATCACACAACACAAGATTTAATGAGGTTCACTAATTTGGCTACTCCTCAAGAATGACTGCTTGGACTACCATCCAAATCCAGCCTTTGCAAAGCTACAACTTTACAAACAATTTAGCAGCACCCACTGGAAGGAGCACCAACCCCTGATTTATCTGCACCAACAGAAAGGAGCACCAACCCCTGATTTACCAGCACCTACTGGAAGGAGCACCAACACCCTGATGCCAAGCTGCAACCTAGACTTCAATTTTGAATCTAGAAGTTTAATAGAAATACCTTCGCTTTTACAAGACCCTGACTGGTCTACTTCACCATTACATTCTATGTGCACTCTGCTCTCTCTATGCAATCACTTCGCACACTCTGCTTCATCACAGTCAAACTTCATGATTGTCTTCTCCCTCTCTGCACACTACGACTAAACTTTGCACACTCTGCTTCGCTGCAATCGAACCTCATGATCATCTTCTCCCTTTGCACTCTCTACGCCTTCTACTTTCTCTACGCAATCACATCCGCACTTGGTCGAATTTCAACTTCTTTGATCTCTACGCACTTTGCTCTCTCTGTGCACTCACAGACACACTTAAGACAATTCGATATGACTCTTCGCTCACTTTATTGTACTTCACCATCATCTCGCCACTTTTGCACTTTTTGCGCTCTTACAGCCACATCTCACACTTCGACATGCATTCAATGATGCATTCATCAACACACCTCAAAATTCTCCAAACAGCCCTCCTTTTATAACAGTATTTTCATGATGAAAAAACCAATATTAGTCGGCTGTAAACCCTAATCTTAGTCGGTTGCAAACCCTAATATTAGTCGGCTACAAACCCTAATCTTCATTGGCTTACATTGGTCTTCGTCGGCTTCAACTGCCCCTGTAACTCTTCTATTGCTGTTACCATGAAAACACAACATGTCATGATATCGCGACACTTTCACCTTCGTACACTTTCTCTTAGCTTTGACCCACGAGAATACATGTAGTGATATCATGACACTTTTTCATCCATACGCTTTCTCTTAGCTTTGGCCCGTGAGAATACAACATGTAGCGATATCATGACACTTTTTCATCCGTACGCTTTCTCTTAGCTTTGGCTCACGAGAATACAACATGTAGCGATATCGCGACACTTTCGCCTTTGTACTCTCCTTATTTACTTTTGTCGTGAAATCATGACACTTTTGCCTTCTTACTTTCTCTCTTCTCCTTTAGTCATGAAAATGCGACATGTCGTGATATCGTGACACTTTTTCTCCTTAGCGCTTTATCTTGCCTTTGGGTCACGAAAATGTGACATGTCGCGATATTGTGACACTTTTTCTCCTTAGTGCTTTCTCTTGCCTTCGGGTCACGAAAACGTGACATGTCACGATATCGTGACACTTTTTCTCCTTAGCGCTTTCTCTTGCCTTCGGGTCACGAAAACTCGACATGTCATGATATCGTGACACTTTTTCTCCTTTGCTCTTTCTCTTGCCTTCGGGTCACGAAAACCTGACATGTCATGATATCGCGACACTTTTCCTCCTTTGCTCTTTCTCTTGCCTTCGGGTCACGAAAACCTAACATGTTGCGATATCATGACACTTTTTCTTTTGGAATATCTCTCTGCAATATGTCATGAAATCGTGACACTTTTTCTACTTGCCTTTTTCTCTTCCAACATGTCACGAAATCATGACACTTTTTCTACTTGCGCTTTCTCTTCGAACATGTCACGAAATCGTGACAGTTTTTCTTGCTTGCGCTTTCTCTTCGAACATGTCACGAAATCATGATAGTTTTTCTTTCTTCTCAACATGTCGTGATATCATGACAATTTTTCTTTCTTGCGCTTCCTCTTTGAACATGTTGTGAAATCACGACAGTTTTTCTTACCTGCTGAATATGTCGCGATATCGTGACACTTTTCTTACTTGTCTTTTTCTTTGATCTTTTGCAAGTGGTCCACTTCGGTCTTCTTGGAAAATCATTGTACATACTCTGAGTGACCTTTGAAATCCTATCTTTTGCATCTGACTAGCTTTTGAACTTCCTGTCCACTGCATCAATAGATCTATTCTGACTGTGTTGACAACAATGACAATATTGTTGTTATACCTTGCTCAACAATCTCCCCCTTTGGAATTGTTGGCAAAACATGTGCAATTTCTTGTAACTCTTCTCCCCCTTTGACAATAATACCAAAGGGCTACTGTAGACTCCCCCTGAGTCCATGCACAACATTCTTAGACAAAAATTATTACACTTAGAAAAAATCACAAACATGAGCAAAAAGACAAACAAATACACAAATGCTCCCCCTGAGAATGTGATCCCGATAGTTAGTCAATTCTTGGGAAATGTGACCACTCCACAATCTGTTTGTTGGAATAAAAATCCAACTTAACCTCACTTTTTGTAACTTTCTCCTGCGTACAACACGTTGTTGCTGTAATATATTTTGCCTCTACTGTGGATAAGGAAACTGACTCTTGTTTCTTACTATTCCATGCGACCAACCTGTCTCCAAGATAGAATGCACCTCCACTGGTACTCTTTCAGGCAGCTACACATCCTACCTAATCTACATATTTTGGATACCCTAACCCATACTCCATAGTACCCTTGTGATATTATAGAAGGCTCTGTCTCTCTACTGCACTGACTGGTGGACCTCTCTCCACTTGAAGAATCCTCACTCAGATCTATCTTCAACTGTGTTGGTTACTAGATCTCTATCCATTGAGACTCTATCCTCTATATTTTGTTACCTCCAAAGCTCTATCAATAGGCTCACTAAGAACCTGCTTAACAAGCTCACATAGAACTTGTCCAATGTTAAATAACAAGCTCATACAAAACCTGTCCAAATCTGCTCTAGAAATCTATCCCAACACTGTCCTCAAATATTTCCCAAAGGCCTTCTCAAAGGCTCAATCAATCATGACAAGGGACAACTTTCTCTCACACAACCCTAGTCCAAGTATGTATCAACCAACTCAAATATTTCCAACAATGCTCAACCACAAATATCACTTAACAATGATACTCATGTTCTTTTCTAACTTAAGTTCTTTCACAACCAATGGGCTTCAACCACTATGCTTATAACACAAGGTTTAAACACAACTCTCAATTCATAAGACCTTGATGCATTCAACCAACCACTTTCGAAAAGGAAACCACAAACAATCATTTTCCCTCCAATGATATTTCAGAAATCAACCACCATAATGCTGTCACATGAGTCTCCTTGGGATTAGCTTGAAATCGTGCTACCATGCATACTTCCTGCACAATATCTGGTCTGGTAGCTTTCAGGAACAGTAAGCTTCCAATTCAAAAACGTTGATTTCACATCTGTCAACAAAATTGACAAGTGACTCACACTTGTACCAACTTTTTTCCAACACTGTAATGACACTGCAGTTTTACTACCAACTCTGTGCAAGCATCAAACACTGTATCACAACACCAACCAAATCCGTTTTTACATTTTCAACTTGGTCTATGTTTTCTACAGTCATCGCTGGTCACACCTTACTTTCAACTATTCGAATCAGGAGACAATATTTTGTTAAACACTTCACGACCAACTATAGTGCACCTTACTCAAACTCATACTTTTGGACCTTGGATAGGTATGATTCACAAAGCAAAGTTGCTCATCTTGATGAGCTAAACATGAATCAATGATCAGACTTCAATATTTTTCACCACAACATCATAATGGATCTAACAAACTTCACGTCAATGTGTAGTTCGAATACACATTGCTATTATCGAAACACATATATGCGGCTAGGGCAACATTCTTTCACTAACCAAATTATCTGACCTATTATAATCCTTAACTTTGGATAGTGGCAGTAAGAACCATCACCAGTACAACAATGACATATAGCAATAATACCAATAATGACAACTCTCAATTTAATCACCACCCTTCACGACACTTCCACAAATAGCTACATGAACTGAAAAACACACTTTGACAACTATACGACAACTTCCCTGATTACTTGCCTTTCATCCTCAGGTAATCAAAAAAATACATAGGAGCATTAAAATGAAACTTCAAGATTGCTCCCCCTGAGGATGTGCTACCTGGAGTTAGTTAGTGCAATAGTGGAGTAGTCTCCTTCAGTCCAAGGAGACACGATTTCCTTTCTTCTATTTTTCTCCAAACTTTCTTGAACTTGGGCTTGGATTTTTCAACTACATCCTTGTTTTGCACCTTTTCATGAACTCGAACATTTCTCTTGTGTGGTTGTCTCTTGTGCATCCTTGATGAATGATTATTTTCCTTTATTTGATGAACATGATTTATTCCTTGTCTGTGTTGCATTCTTTGCGTCTGATGAAATCTACTATTTTGCCTTAGATTAGATACAAAAGTGCTTGGACAAAACCTTGCTATGTGCCCATGACCATTACATTGAAAACATTGTACAAAGTGTTTACTCAAAAATGCAGATGTATTTCTACCAAAATAACTATTTGATTTATTGTTCAATCCACAATAAATTGCCTTGTGACCATACTGGTTGCATTAGAAACAATAGCCATTAAAAGTATTATTATGAATAGAGTGAGAGTGATAGAACCTCTTTTGTTGTGGTTGCGTTGCTATAGATCTCCTTTGATATTTTCTTCCTTTTGAAGATTCAGCTTCAAACTTTTCTTGCTTCGATACTTCAACAATGAACTTCTTCTTCTCTGCAGAGTTGGAAGATGAAGGTTGTTCAACTTCATATCCAAGACCACGCTTATCCATGGAGCTTCTTTGTTGGTTTATCATTTTATCTAGCAACTCTATGCTCTTCTCAAATTTGAGATTTGTATTGGCCTCCTCTAGTTGTTTCTTCAATACAACAATCTCCTCTTCTTGTTTGCAGCAAACAATCTCTTTCTCATTGATCTATGACCTGAGAGTTTCTTCAATCCTTTTGGACTCTTCTACTTGCAGCTTTAGATCACTAATAACTTTGTTAGATTCCTCTTCACATTTGCTGCATACATCGCCTTTATCATCCAGGCATGACTTCAAGGTTTCTTCTATTTTCTTGGCTTTCTAAATTTGTAAGAAGAGATCTTCAATATTATCCCCATATTCTTCCAACTTCTTGGATAGTCTTGTGTTCTTTTTCCTTTCTATATTCAACTCTTTAAGTGCAGTGATCAACTCACCTTCAAGATATACTTCAGCCTTAAGGTTTTCATCACATACTTTAGAATTCACTCCTTCAACCTTTTCTAGTTCAATTTTCTCTTCCACAGGAACTGAAACTGATTGAGATGCCCTTTTGGAGGAGGATTTATTCTTCTTACCCATTGCGTATTAATCCAAGATCAACCCTGACTAATTTAGCTTGAGAAGGGAACTTGGCTCTGATACCAATTGTTAGTCTTACAATGGCATTGAGAGGGGGGGTGAATCAGTGTAGTTCTTTAAACTTGAAATTACAGCTCTTAAAACTAAAATAATGAAACCTTAAAACCAGATAAAGCAAGTATCATAAGAGAACATCACACAACACAAGATTTAATGAGGTTCACCAATTTTGCTACTCCTCAAGAATGACTGCTTGGACTACCATCCAAATACAGCCTTTCCAAAGCTACAACTTTACAAACAATTTACCAGCACCCACTGGAAGGAGCACCAACCCCTGATTTATTTGCACCAACATAAAGGAGCACCAACCCCTAATTTACTAGAACCTACTAGAAGGAGCACCAACCCCCTGATGCCAAGCTGCAACCTGGACTTCAATTTTGAATCTAGAAGTTTAACAAAAATACCTTCACTTTTACAAGACCCTGACTGGTCAACTTCATCGTTGTGTTCTCTATGCACTCTACTCTCTCTGCGTAATCACTTCGTACACTCTGCTTCGTCATAGTCAAACTTCACGATTGTCTTCTTCCTCTCTATGCACTACGACCGAACTTTGCACACTCTACTTCATTGCAGTAGAACCTCACGATCATCTTCTCCCTTTGCACTCTCTGCACCTTCTGCTTTCTCTGTGCAATCACAATGACACTTGGTCGAATTTCAACTTCTTCACTCTTTGCACACTTTGACCTCTCTGCGCACTCACAGACACACTTAAGACAATTCAATACGACTCTTCACTCACTATGCGCACTTTGCCATCATCTCATCGCTTCTGCACTTTCTACGCTCTTACGACCACATCTCACACTTTGACATGCATTCGATGACACATTCATCAACACACCTCTCCAAAAAGCCCTCCTTTTATAACAATATTTTCATGATGAAAAAACCAATCTTAGTCAGCTGTAAACCCTAATCTTAGTCGATTGTAAACCCTAATCTTAGTCGACTGCAAACCCTAATCTTAGTTGGCTGCAAACCCTAATCTTTGTCGACTTCAACTACCCTTGTAACTCTTCTGTTGTTGTTGCTACAAAAACACATGTCTCAATATCGTGACACTTTCACCTTCGTACGCTTTCTCTTAGCTTTGGCCCGTGAGAATACAACATGTAGCGATATCGTGACACTTTTTCGTTCGTACGCTTTCTCTTAGCTTTGGCCCGTGAGAATACAACATGTAGCGATATCGCGACACTTTTTTGTCCGTATGCTTTCTCTTAGCTTTGGCCCACGAGAATACAACATGTAGCGATATCGTGACACTTTCGCCTTCGTACTCTCCTTCTTTACTTTTGTCACGAAATTGTGACACTTCTACCTTTTTACTTTCTCTTCTCCTTTAGTCACAAAAATGCGACATGTCGCAATATCATGACACTTTTTCTCCTTAGTGCTTTATCTTGCCTTTGGGTCGCAAAAACGCGACATGTCATGATATCGCAACACTTTTTCTCCTTAGCGCTTTCTCTTGCCTTTGGGTCGCGAAAACGCGACATGTCACGATATCGTGACACTTTTTCTCCTTAGCGCTTTCTCTTGCCTTCGGGTCGTGAAAACTCGACATGTCACGATATCGTGACACTTTTTCTCCTTTGCTCTTTCTCTTGCCTTCGGGTCATGAAAACCCGACATGTCATGATATCGTGACACTTTTCCTCCTTTGCACTTTCTCTTGCCTTCAGGTCACGAAAACCCGACATGTCACGATATCACGACACTTTTTCTTTCGGAATCTCTGTCCTACAATATGTTTCGAAATCGTGACACTTTTTCTACTTGCCTTTTTCTCTTCCAACCTGTCATGAAATCGTGACACTTTTTCTACTTGCGCTTTCTCTTCGAACATGTCGCGAAATCGTGATAGTTTTTCTTGTTTGCGCTTTCTCTTTGAACATGTCACGAAATCGTGACAATTTTTCTTTCTTGTGCTTTCTCTTCGAACATGTTGTGAAATCGTGATAGTTTTTCTTTCTTCTGAACATGTCACGATATCGCGACAGTTTTTCTTTTTTGCGCTTCCTCTTTGAACATGTCGCAAAATCACGACAATTTTTCTTTCCTGCTAAATATGTCGTGATATCGTGACACTTTTCTTACTTGTCTTTTTCTTTGATCTTTTGCAAGTGGTCCACTTTGGTCTTCTTGGAAAATCACTGTACATACTCTGAGTAACCTTTGAACTCCTGTCTTCTGCATCTGACTAGCTTTTAAACTTCCTGTCCACTTCATCAATAGATCTATTCTGACTGTGTTGACAACAATGACAATATTGTTGTTGTACCTTGCTCAACACCCTATACTCGATGATGCTCAATGTAAATATTTGGTAGAAAAATAGAATCTCCAAGACTTTAGTCCCTAATATTGATGTGACTTCAACTCTCATGTATTTACCACAATATTAATCATTCCTAGGAATTTTTCTATTTCAAATTTCATTATCACCATTTTTCTATGAAGAATATCATAACTTCCAAGTGGAAGGTGAAGACACAATAATATATGAAGATAAAAATTTATTATAGCTAGAGAAACCAACTAAAATAGATAAAGCAAAACATAAGGTTGATACCATGTATAGTTTTTCTCATATTCATATAGGGATCCATGCTCACCACACTCTCAAGGTACAAATATTTATGAAATGACAACATGTTAATGTGTTTATTTATTTAGATAGAGCACATAAATTTATATATAGTAAGACAACGAAGTACTTGGGCTTTTATATCAATACTTCAATTTAGGATACATTTCAAGTTTTATTTGCAAATGGGGTACCACTCAATGTGTGGGTTGAACAACTACAGTTATCATCCAAGTGGGGATTATACTTGAGTGATAAATCTCTTCACCATGAACGTAGGTAGTTCAAATATAATCTTGACAACACAATAGTAAACTCAACTTGGTGATGCTACTATTAATCTACAAAAAATATATGTTAAATAAATAGTGTTATTTTGGACAAAGATACGATATTGAGTCTAAAGCATATATTTAACTTTTAATTGATCTTGTAGCTTCTATTTCATTTTTATTATTGATGAAACATTTATTAATTCCATTTATATGTTTGAACTCAAATTTCCACTTTCAACTTGTTTAGTTACTAAAATGAGATTATTTTCCAATATTGGAACATACATAACATCTTTTAACAAAAAATATTGTAATGGTGCACTATGTGTTACACATCCACTTCCATGAACAAGATAGCTCTTACCATCCGCATGATTCTAACAAAAATTTTATTTGACCTCTAAGCAATCAAACCATTGTAAGCTATATATCATATGATGACTAGCACTAGAATCTATGTACCAAAGATCTCTTTCTTTTTTAATCATATGATGATATCTATTTGAATATATTTTGCATTGTTGATAACAGTTATGAAGAATATTAATTGAAATTTGACCTTGAACCTTTCCATAATATATTTTATGTTGATAAGTTCCTTTTGATAATTTATCCATTAGTTTTATCTAATTTACTTTAAACTTGACTACCTTATATCTCCCTAGGTTTTGAATAATAATTCTACAAGTTTCTAGAAATTTTAAAAAACTATAATGTTGAATTCCTTGTCTCCCTAATTTGTTAGAAACTAGAAAAGTAAGAATTTTTCAAATTTAATATTCCTAAATTTGAAGTATATTCCCTTATCTATCTAAAATTAAATTAATTTACAAACATTCTATTTAACTTGAGCTTTAAAAAATATTGAAATTAAACCTTTAAAAAAAATTAAATAAATTTGAAAAATCTTAAATATATATACTCTACTTCTACTTATCACTTCAAAAACATAAAGAAGCAATTAAGATATCTTCTACTTATTACTTCAAAACTTAAAGAAGCAACTAAGGTGTTAATACTCTATTAATATCCTTATCTCTCCTCCTAAAATCATTAAACCATAGAAAAAAACTTATAAATACTTATCTTTGCTTTAACATTAGAAACAAACAAAATCTAAATTAAAACCCTATTACCTTAACTCTTAGCATTCTATTGTTCTACTCTCTATTATATTATCTAACATCTTGATGGCTTGGGTATTTTTTTGTAGTTCTACCTGCATCAAAATATGTGAAGCATAAAATGAAAGTGTATTATTTAAGCACTTTAGAGAATGTTACAACCTGACTTTCCTAAGCATTTCATTTCCTCCTATTTGCACTTGAATTTGTACCTAATTTATACATTACAAAATGATGTGCTTCTCCTTTACATTTTACTTTATCTGATAGGATACCATTGGGATGCTTTGAGTTGGTGCTTTTTTGTCTTTGAATTATAGGATATTTAGATTCATTTTACATTATGATTGCTATAAAAACCTTCACTCAAACTTTTGAACTTTTCCTTCTTTATATCATTGTCTCTTTGCTTCTCACTTGACTTGATTTTCAATGTCATTTCATATTGTGTTGCTTCATTCCTCGGTGTCACTTCAGATGGTTTCCATCATATATAATGTTACTTCATCTCCCTTACATGGCTTTAACTCTTCACACCTAGTTCTTGAATCATTTTTTGCTCAACTCTTGGTTCTACAATCAAATATTGACTACTAATCTTGCTTCAGTGAGTATTCCTTTATATTCTACCTTTACTTATCTTCACTAATGGCCTTTTAACGTATAATTCTTACTATATCTTGGTGCAAGTTTAGGTGGTTGTTAGGAATACATTGAATTCCAACTTGAACATAAAATATTTCACTACAACTTATTGATATCCACAACCTAAAACTATGATCATTATAATATCCTTTACATGCTATAATAGCCCTTGTTATGATTGCAACTTTCTTTTGCTTTATTATATAGGTGTATACTTACTTGAATGTTGGGTTTCCTTTCCTATTTATTGCCTTCCTTATCTTTACTATGCTCATGATCTTAGACTTCTTAAAATTTCTAGACGTATTCCTTTATATACCTTCTATGCATTTGATTTCACTAGTGCTCTTTGGCTTCCCTTAAATCTGTTTTTAACTTCATTGTTCTATAATATTAATCTTTCTACCCTTTATCAATTACTTTTTCCAATAATTTAGATATCTTATGAGTCTCTATGCATACATTGTCCTCTTCTAATATTGCTTACTGACTTGCACTCTATCTTCAAAATTGTCCTTCCTTGAAACAACTTTCTCTTGTTGAGTCTTCCTTTATCATAAGCCTTTTTATTTTTATTATATAGCTTGTAATACTTGTTCTTCTAATAAGAGATTCTATAGACCTCTTTCCCTAGATTATTTTCTCCTTATAGTTCCTTTGCACTTTGATTTCTTCCTCCTATGCTCAGTTTAATTATGAGCATTAATCTCCATGACTAAAGTTTATTTTTATCTAATATATTTAACTTGATTTGTTGTCTTTTCTTGTATGCTAGATTCAAGTCTTCTTACTACCTTTAACTCTTTAATTTTTTGACTTTAATTTGATCAATTATGTCTACAATCTTATTGCCATTATTGGTCCTACTTGGTTGTCATTGTCTCTATCTTCTCATATGAATTATTTCTTGTATATTATCCTCCTATATTACTTTAAATTGGTTACCTTCAATATTTTTCACTATCTTGAAGTCTACTTGTTGCCTTAAAAATTTCTTGCTTGTTTTCAATATCTATAGAGAAAGCTAGATTAATGGTCTCCTTTATTACTAAGGACCAATAAACTTATGATGAACTATTATCAAATGGATCTCATTCAAATACCTTTAATATTCAATTACCTTCTTTAGTTGGTTTCATATATCTCTATCTACTATGTTAGCTCTTTTCTTAGATATCCTATATTTGTCTTATGGGTTTGTTATCGAATGTGATTATTATTCCAAATTTGGAGTAATTACTCTTTCTTGAGCTCTCCTTATTGGTTTGCTTTATCGATCAATCTCTAATTTACAAGTATTCTAGGACTTTTATCCTTATGAATCCTTCCCTTTTTAATCAAATATGGCATATTTTCTACTAGGGCCACTTATCTCCACTATGGGATTCTTTATATTAAGGGTCTCAAATATCTAGTTCTTCGAACTATATCTCTCAATATTGGTCTCTTCTCTTGGACCAATTCATCAAGGTCTATATTCAAAACCTGGACTAATATTATAGACTACCTTTTATTATTAATAGATCCTTGGAATAGGTAAATTCAATCTATCTTATCAAGGTCAATATATTAATGACTTAAAATTTTTATCAAGGTCTATATTTGAGACCTAAAAATTTTCTTGACTACAACTCGAATCAATCCCTATTAGAAGAAAACCTTCAGTATTCTAGCATACAAATATGAATGTCTTCTCTATCTATTGTAAGAAGCTTCTCAACTTTGAAAGATCAATTTTCCCTGTAGCACTATCTTAGATATCTTTCTCTATAATTACCTAAAAATCCAAAAAATTGAATAACCAACATTCTTCTATGTTGGTTCTTTCTACAATCTTGAATCTGCAAATCAATAATTATTCTCTTTTCTTTAGATAAATATCAGTATCAAGGGACTTATGTCCCTTAAATGTATTTTATTAGTGTCAAGATTATATATTTCCATATAATCAACCATATTCAAGTTGATCTCCTATTCTTAATTGGATGTTCTTCAACCTAGTGGAAAGAATCCTTAATATTCACTAGTTATTCTTCAATCCAGTGAAAATATTCTTTTTGATTCTAGTATTCACAGATTATTCTTCAATCCTGTGGAAAGATCCTAGATTTTCCCAAAATATATTTTTGAGTCCTAGACTTCACTAGTTGTTCCTACAACTGTAGAAAGACTCTAGCCTATTGCAAGTTTCAAATCCTTTGCAAGCAACCTTGTTATAGCTCTGATACCACTATTAGCTTTTGAAACTTCAATACTTAATATAAACCACCATAGAAAAATAATCACAATATATAATATAATGAAGTTGTAATATAATGAATCAAATAACAACTCAAAATGTAATAACAAATAGAATATTTCATTGAAATACTCACATAAACATGCTCACAATAATGCAAGTGAAAATACTAGAAATGTTATTTAATAAAGGTCTACTAATGCAAGCATAAAGCTTTGTGCATTTAATTCATTCTAATTACAATGCTTAGTCAAAAATATATAATTATATGTGTCTCTTCATATGTTACACTCTTGAACTTCACTCTTCTTAACAACTTTGCACTTTCCTATTCTAAAGACACGTGCACATTTACATATTAGACATTTGTGCATATTTGCACTCATAACACTTGCACACATATTTATGTGAAACATATGCTCTTCCTGCACACTATTAATTTATGTAGAATATTCACTCACTAATCTAGGACACAACCTTAATATAATATTTACAATAATGTATCAAGGTGATACATTGTCATATATCAAATAATGTAATACTGTCTAACATATTTTGATGAAAACAAACTACAAAATTATTACTTTGAATTTTATCAATGGCACATTAGTGTTTAAAATTTATTTAGAGAAGGAACTTGAGGGGTATATCACACAAGATGGATGTTCAACACAATGATTGATATGCCTTGACCTATGTTTAAAAAAAAATAAATGAGTTATTTTTGGATGCTCTAAGTGGTCAACCATTCTATGATAATCAACATCTATTAAATTAATTAGGAACAATGGGTAGATTATATTGTGTGTTCAAGAATAGTTTAAGGTTCCTTAGGGAACGATCTAATGTATACTATGATCAATGGTGGATTCCATGAAAGGATTAAAAGACCATAAGAGAGTAAGTTGCTCATCTATTTTGTTTCTCAAGCTCAAGGTGATATATTTCACACATGTTTCCTTTATACTTTGTAGTGATTAATATCATCTAGAGTATCTATTGTTACAATTCCTATCAAAATAATTGTAACCAAAAATGAGAATACAGTATTAACATTCTCCAATCTAACTGTTGTTGTCCAATCTACTAGTGAGATTAGAATCATCACCAAGAGTCTTCTTGTTACCCAAGATATTATGTGGATATTAAATGATCTTATGTTAGATTCTTGCTCAAAGAAATGATAGGTTTTATCAAGGAGAGTTAAAAGAAGTAGTGAAGATAGTATAGTATTTATTCACAAGTGCAAGAACCCTTGAGTGGTTTTTCAACTCACTAGGTTAGTGGGTATATTTTAACATAACCCTTTTATTTGAAGCAAAGCAAACAACAATGGACAATGGATCATTCATTTAAGTTTATTAATAATATCATAAAATTCGAATATTATTTGAAAAAAAACCTTTTGTAAAAATCTTGTAAAAGATATTATAATAAATGTGAATAAAACCATGATTATTTACCATATTGAACTATGTTAGCCAAAATCAATAAGCCATTTATGGATGACTTTGAGAAGTGGTGACTCCTCTTTTTATAATTAAGGCTTGATTAAGGGATGGTTCCTTGAATGACTACTGTCATTATTGATATTACATTCCGGTCTGCTGCATTAAATCCAGGTATGAATCACTCTGAGTTAAATTAAACCATTGCTTCATTTTAAATCAAAGTTTTGTTTTCATCTTGGAGGTACGTTCTTCTCTTGTATGACTATGGTCCTGAGGAGGAGAGCTTTCCATCGCACTATACGTTTTTGTTTTTTTCAATACAAATTTTAAAAGTTGTTTTTGATGTGTACTGTAAATATAACATTTGGTTAATTTTTTTAAAAGTTTTTAAAGTTTAAATTGTAATTTTATATGTTAAATTTACTATTGATAAGTTCTGTTTTACCTCTAAAATGAAGACACCAACCTTATACCTTTGATCATAAAATTTTTATACTAACCAAATCCAACAAATAATTTTTGTCATTTATATTAAATATATAATAATATTTAAAACAAATATTATTAATTTAATCCATATTTATATTCAATTATACTCAATAACTTTCTCTCACATTTTAAACATTTAACCTCTAATTACAGTTCAAAGTTTTATTTTTAAACACCTGACCATCGTTATATCTGTCTAAGGTCACGTTAAACAAGGATCCCTTGGTTAAACAGGTATCTCGGATTTATTGATACCTGAGCAGTATTGTCAAATAAAGCCGCCCCACTCGGCCACTGAGATCCCTTTCATTTCGTCTCTTTAGTTTCTTAATGTGAGAAGATTCCTCTCCTATATGGACGTTAAGCTAAAATTGTTAGGCTTTCCATACCACGAGAGAAATTCACAAATTATTATAGTAAATTGTAACATCTAAAATATTGTATTCTTGGAACCTATATATTTTTTAAAATCATAAAAATTTTAACATTTTTTCAATATTTATTTATGTTTTATTCTTAGTTACAAACTTATATATATATATAAAATTTTATAGATTTATCTTTCTAGTATTTTTGTTCTATTTTTTGGTACTATTAAAAACAGAGGGTTTTAACGGGATCCCACAACCACTACAAGGAAGACCAAATGGGAGAAAACCCCGAAACAAACCTGGAAGAAACCAAAGGTAAACCAGAACAAGGGCGGAAGCCAGACCAAAAGGAGACAAAGAAAGGAGAACTGAGAAGGTTCTACCCTAACTTATGAACACCTTGAGTAACATTAGCCGCCAGACTTGAAACATTCTCCATCAAATCAAGGGTAAGTTTCAACGAGCTCCAAATTTTATGCTGGTTAATATCAATAAGCAATAAGTCTCGGAGAACCACATCTTTAGAAATTTTCGACTCTCTTGGAGAAAGGATTTCCTCCACAAAATTTTTTCAGGGAAAATCTCACGAAAGAATATTCATAATAGAAGAAGCCATCACAAAGGGAGAGTAATCCTCCACCACCTTACTCCGAAGTCGCTTAGACAAATGATGTTCCACAGTAGCAGCACCATCCGACATCGGATCAAAACCACCAAGACCAACCAAGCTCTCCTTAGGGGCCAACTCTAAATTATCAGTGTGATCCAATGGAAGAACCTCAATCACCTTTGGGTCGCCACCCCAAACCCCTCTCGAAGAGATTTGGATCTTTTTAGAAATCTACTCCGTGCCAACACCAAAAGTGAAAGAGAGAGTGTCCCTACTCTCATCAGAGTTCGATCTAGAGGTAAACCGAGAATCACCATCAATGGAGGGGGAGTCAATACTCCGCTTAGGGCCACGAACCAACCGGCCAGAGGAATCTGCAAGAGACTTTAACACATCGTTAGCATCAAGGCCATTCTCCAAAGCCGCTTGTTCAAAAACCAACAACGCCAAACCTTGGTGAATAGGAACTTGACCACGACCAGCCTGGACATTAAGGAAAGACTTTTGCATAGAATGAAAAAGGAATAAAGGAATGTTCATGCAGGCTTTACGTCTGAGATGGTTCAAGAACATTGCATGAAAACTCCTTATGATTTCATAAGAGGGATCCAGGGTAAAATAATCCATAATAACCCGAACCACATGGTTCCAAGGAGGGGGTAAAGCCGCAACACTAAAACCATTCTGAATACGTGGCAAAAACTCCTCCTTATCTAGAAATAGAGAGATTTCTTGCAATAAAGAATACCTTTCATGATTGTGAGAGGCACCATCCAAGGCCAAACCAGTCGTTCTACTAATAAGATCAGCCAAAATATGAAAATACCAAGAACCGACCCTGACCCAACCCTCATTCCAAGAAGATACCAAGCAGTTAGTGAGAGAGGGGTTATGACCATGGAACTTAGAAATGCAGTTTAGAAGACCACCCTCTACTAAAATGGACTTGACCTCTTCATCGAAAGAAATAGATGAAGGTTCCAAATGAGATTTACACAACTTATTCTTAGTAGGGTAAATCTTAGCTTTTCCCATGAGTAAACCACCCCCACAGACTACAGACTTAGGCCACACAGAAGAGACCCTGAATAAGAGAATAGCAAGGACCAATAAACGCCAACAATAAACAAGGCAAGGAAGAGTGGCGCTCAAGTACAAGAACTTTATAATGGAAATCAATCCCCCAACAGAGAGGAAGGGCAAAGCAGGCCCACTCACATAACCACAAGTTACATCGGGAAGGGGCCTCAACGCAAAAATCCACTCCTTGATAAAAATCGAGGTGACCATGGCACCAGGAAAGGGAGGAAAGCTCCTCACGGGGGCCATGCTCAAAAATTGGAATGCAAGAAAACCAGAAATGATCTCACTAAATCACGGAACAAAAACAATGAAATCTTGAGAAGGAAAGGAGGGGAAAACGTGAAAAAACCAATCTGGCACAAGACACCCATGAATCATACGATCCCACAGGGAGCCAATCCACAAAAAACCATCTAAGGACCAACCCGAAGACCGAAAATGGCTCCACTTCGAAGAAAACAAATCCCAATAGAGAGTGGAGAAAAAGGTAACACAAAGGAGCCCAACTGTCTTATCCAGGGATAAAAGAGGGACAGGTGTGCAAAAATTAATTAAAAATCTGAGCAGAAGGGAAGTTCCCAACCACCACCTCCATCCAAACTTGGGAAGACCACCAACAACCGCGCTTAGGAATAAACCATCAAATAGCACAGACCACGAGGCACCCATTTCAAAAAGGGGGTGATGATCACAAAACCTTGAAACCATACGCCCGAACGTTCCAGAAGTCAGATCTTCTAGTCCAAAAGAATGAAAATGCTTAATCAGAAGTCTAAAAAAAAAGGGCCCATAAAACCATCTGACATGGGCAATCTGAAGAAACGTACTAAAATCAAAGCTTCCCCTGACGCAAAAAGGACTAAAATCCCACCAAGTACACTGAGCAACCGCCATCAGCACGACTCCCAGAGAACTCCAATCCCCAAAGAACAAATAGTGGAGCAAAGGAGAACTAGAATTTATAAAACAGCCCCTCCAAATGGGACCCTTCAGCGAACTGCACCACGCCTGCCATCTAACATCATAAATGGAAGTGATCATCACGATGTCTAAGGCCAACCACCAAATCTTAGTAGAATATAGAATGGGACAAGATTTAAAATTTGAATCGAAGCTCTCCCCCATAAAAGTAGAATTAAATGAGGCCACCAAACTCCCCATCCTAAAACACTTGTTTAAAATTTGAATTTGAAATTTGAAAATCGCCAAGAGAAGATAGGCCATTAAACAAGACAACAGTTGCCCACTAACCATGTCTTCGAGCTTATCAACCGACATTCTCAACAAACGCCGAAACATCATTAGAGTCCCAATTCTAAGGCAATCAACTTGATGGCTTATCATCATTAACCAGTCTGATCAACTATGTTGAAATGTCTGAGTACCAAATCTTAAACCCCTGACTTCCAATAGCTAAATTAGCCAAAACATCGACCATCATGTTTCCTTCCCTATACACGTGGCTAATAGAGAAATCATCGAACGAAGAAAGGTGGGCCTTGGATTCGTCAATGAGAATAGAAAAATGCCAACGCGAACAACACGAACCTTTCAGCAAATTCATTGTTTTCAACGAATCACCTTCAATTATGACCCTGTGCCCTCCAAAATCCTTTAATAAGAAAATACCCCTATAGATAGCTCTACACTCAGCAAAGTGGGAAGATTGAAAACCTAGATCTTTAGAAAAGGCCAGAACGATATCACCAAGATGATCTCTAATTAAACCACCCACACCGGCTTTGCCAGGATTTCCCTTCGATGCACCGTTGAAATTCAGTTTTAGCCACCCAAGAGGAGGTGGGGACCACTTAACAGATTTGCGAATATTGGGCACCGGGGGAGGTTTCAGATCTGGACAAAAGCCCAATTTTAAATCCACAGAATAGTCAGGATGATCCTTTGTAATAGAAGGGAGGGTCTCCTTGAGAGCGGCAACAACGTTTTCACCAACCTTCCAAAGAATTCTATAGCAAATATGAGTCAGGTCACCCTCTTTATTTTTGAAAACTCGAGCATTTTATTCCTTCCACACTCCCCATAAAATATGAGGCAATAGGAATCTCCAGAAGTATTTCATATGAGGCGACCGAAAAGGAGATGACCACTGATTGAACATATCAATAATGGAATTTGGGTGCACCCAAGATAACCCAATTTGCTGAAGACAAAAATATAAATTTTTCTGAAACACCCTGCATATGAGAAGAAAATGAGAAACAGATTCCCATCTCTACTTACACAAAAAATAGTGATTGACCAAATTGAATCCCCGCTTAAGAAGATTGTCAATCGTTAGAATTTTATTTTGGACAGCCAGCCAATAAAAGATGTTGATTTTAGGCATCAGATTCTTCACCCAAATTTTATCCCAGGGCCAAGCATCATTTTCTTGAGGGCATAAAATAGAGTAAGCAGATCTCACTATAAAGCTGACCTCACTATCACTGTTCTAAACCAACCTATCCCCCCTTTCCTCTCTACAAAGCACATAATGGTGAATTTCCACCAGAATAGAACTCCAGTCCCTGTGATCCTGAATAGTTCGAATAAATGGCGAGGCCAGCAACCAGGTCCTTTGATTGTCTTGGAAAATAATGAAATCCTCCACTTTGATAAAATTGGCTTCCTTAGAGAGCACACATAAATCACCGTAACATTGATCCTCCACCAAGGGATGATCCCTAAGCCACTGATCATCCTAGAATAAAACTAATCTACCATTTCCAACCACCCAGGAACTGTTAAATTTAATGAAGTCCCTATATTTTATGATGCTTTTCCAGAAGGCAGAACCATCTGAGGGGAGAGGATCGGATAAAAAATTTATGAATTGGTATTTGACAGCCAAAATGTGACACCAAAGACTATCCACCCCGGAATCGACTCTCCAAGCTTGTTTAGCAACCAAGGCCCTATTCATGAGCGCGAAATTCTTCAAGTTAAGACCTCCATATTTTTTCCTTAGACAAACTTGTTCCCAGGAACAAAGATGGATCTTACCTTTTAGCTTCAGGCCCACCCATAAGAAATCCTTACAAATACTATCAAATTTTACCGCCACTTTAGCAGGAACATTGAAAATGGACAAAAAATAAATCAGAATGCTTTGAAGAGTACTTTGGATGAGAGTAACTTTACTAGCCTGACTTAAAAGAGCGCCCTTATTTGAAGAAAGTTTCTGTTGAATCCTCTCCACAATCGGAGTCCAAAACTCATTTTTCAAATGCCCATAGAACAAAGGAAGACCCAAATACGTGATTTGGAGAGAAACAATCCAACATCCCAATAAGGATGCAATCCTATGCTGACGAATCTTAGGAGCATTAGTGAAGAAAATGCTGCTTCTAAGGAAGTTAATCAGCTGACCAGAGGCTCTCCCATAACAATCTAAAATTCTTTTAATATCTCTAGCATGGAAAATTGATGCCAAATAGGAAATCATTGTGTCATCAGCAAACTATTGATGCAAAATAGGGGGATCTGCATAGCCATACTGGCACCAAACTTTGAACCCCACACCTTAATTGTGCACCTGAGGGCCTTTGCCATAATAATAAAGAGAAATGGGAGATCGGATCACCCTGGCGCAAGCCTCTCAACGAGTTGAAAAACTGGCCGAGGATCTATTTATCAAAATTGAGAACCAAGCTGAAGAAATAGCAGCCTCCATTAGACTAACCCAAGCATCACAGAAGCTAAAATTTCTAAGGACAAAGAATAAAAGGGCCAAGAAACCTTGTCATAAGCATTATTAACATCCAATTTAAGGAAAAAAACTGCCCGTCCGCTTTTCTAAGCCGAATGAAGAAGCTCATGGATAACAATCGTCCCGTCCAAAATTTATCTTCCTGGAACAAAACCGCTTTGAGTTTCGTCAATAATGGAAGACAAAATGGGTTTTAACCTATTAATCATAATCTTGGAGAAAATTTTATAAACTGTATTACACAAACTTATTGGTCTGAAGTCATTGAACAAAGATGAAGAATCCTTCTTGGGAATCAAAGCTAGAAATGTAGAATTCAACGCCCTTGGGAAAGTCCTCGAGGTTTGGATATGCCTAATGGCTTCACAAACATCCTTCCCACAGATATGCCAATATTTTTGGAAAAAAATGGGTGGGAAACCATCTGGACCAGGATCCTTTAACAGGCCCAAAGACTTGGTGGTAGAAAGAATCTCATCATCCGTAAGCGGGGTAATAAGAGAATCATTAATTTCACCCGTAACCAAACAGGGAATAGCCTCCAACATTTTAACCTCTACCACCTAGTCACGGGGAGGCAAGGAGCACAACAACGAACTAAAGAAATCCACCACTTCTTGCATGATTTCTAAGATATCAGTAGAACTACCACCATCGAAGGGTAGAAAAATGAAAAAACATGTATTCCTATCACCTTCCTTGAGCCACAACTCCCTGGACTTATGCTTCCAAAAGAGTTCTTCTTTAGCCTGAATGTCATGGAAAGTGCAAAGAACAGATATTTCCTTAGAAAGTAAATCTTCAGAGAGATCCTGACTTTCAATCTTGGATTCAATGGAAGACATGAGAGACTTTAGCCTTTCTTTTTCCTAAAACAAATTTTGAAAAGAGAATTTGTTCCACAACTTGAGGTTATCTCTAATCCTTCTTAGCTTAAATAGCAATTTGTGTATACCAGCACCAGGAGCAGGCACTTACCACCACTCAAAACTCTAGCTTCGAAATTAGGGTGGGAACACCACATAACTTCGAATCAGAATGAACGGGGAAGAAAAGGAAGCCCCTTAGGAATAACAAGCCACAAAGGATTATGATCCGATCCAATGCGAGGAAGAGCATGTAAAGAGGCATCCCCGAATAATTCCATAGAAGAATGTGAAGCTAACATTTTGTCCAATCTACTCAAAATAAGGCCATTACCTGTCCTCCGATTACTCCAAGTAAACTTGACTCTCGAGAGGTCAATGTCACGAAGAACAAATTGATTGATGAAATCATGGAAATCCGACATGCTTCTCTCATCCACGACATTACCACCTCACTTTTCAGAAGTAAAAATAGGAGAATTGAAATTTCCCACCACTAGCCAAGACTCGTGCTGAAAAGTAGCCCTCATATCCAAAAGAAGGGACCAAAATCTGTGTCTATCAGAAAAAGAGTTAGGCGCGTAGATGTTTGACATCACCCAACATCTGCGAGAGGATTTACTCCAAGAAAGAATATTAATAATTCTACTGGATGATGAAATAACATGGCCCTCAAACTTGGATGCATCCCAAAAGAAAAGGAGACCACCAGCAGAGCCAATAGCCTCAGAAGCCATAAAACTCGCATCTTTCCAAATTAACTTATGGGTAACATCCCAATCCGAAGCCTCAAGTTTTGACTCTTGAATACATAAAATATCAAGAAGTTTCTCCTTACGTAAAGACGTAAGAAGATGCTTTTTAGAGGCACTATTGAGTCCCCTAATATTCCATGAGCATATCTTCATGACCAATTAAAAAGAAAGTTTCTTGCCAATTCCCCCAGCTTGTGGGGAAATAAACCCATCCAATCTGAGTTGTTTCTCTCCAATATCACCTTCAACAATAAGACGGACTTGACCACCATCTGCCAATGCCACATCAGTGGACCTCTTCCTGCCGGACTTAGAAGGAGGTCTACAAACCTTCTTGGGAAAGCCGACATCCACTGGTATTTTACGAAGACTTATAGTTTTAGGGCCCGAAGAGCCCTTTTCAATGACAATCTTAGGAGACCCAGCCATCTCCAAAAAACTTCCAACTGGAGAGGACTTTGAAACAACAGGAGAGGCCACCTTCAAAGGAGTTTTTTGAATAGGAGCTTCTTCCGCCTCGAGACATTCCAAACCCAAAAATGAATTCGAGAGAGGACTATCCTTCCCCACATCAACAAAATTCCCCACCAAAATAACCTCTAAATTTCCCCCATAGGGGAGGGACTTGGGAGGAGGAGAGTGACAATTCTCATTAAGAGAAGCGACACCAGGACCGCCAACAACAGGGCCAGAAGACACAATCTTCTTTCCTTTCGAACCTTGAAAAGCATAAGGAGTCTTCTTTTTCTAGATTCTATTCTTTTTTTCCAGGGTTTGCCATACATTCTACTTTTCCAAAAAAGATACATCAGAGGGTAAAGGACCAGACTTATCCGCATTACCAGAATTGGAAAGATCAGCTTTACGTTTCTTTGGGCATAAGTTCTGGTGATGGCCACCCATACCACAATGTTGACAAGCCTGAGGTTTATTTTCATAAACAATAGACTGAATTACAGTCCCAACTCGAGATACCAATTCCACAGAAGTAGGGAGAGATTTCTCAATGTCAACCAATAAGCACATCCGAACGAACTGGCGATGAGAATGAGATAAAGAGATTTTGTCGAAAGCAACAAAATCCCCGATCACTTCAGCAACTCCATGAAAAACACTTTCATGCCACATGTGAGTTGGAAACTCAGGAAGACGAACCCAAACCGGGACAATATTAACTCTCTGAGTGGCAGGATTGAAATCATGACTCCATCTTCTCAAAAAAAGGCCCCGCCTCCCAAAAAACCAAGGGCCACCTTCAAGAATTCTCCTCGAATCCTCCTCACATGAAAGCCTTATGAGGAAAAAATTTCGAGGGAGCAACGCTAAGTCCAGGGAGCCCTTCGGCCTCCATTTAGAAAGGGCCCATCATTTCAGAGAGTCTAACTCAGGGTGCCCCCCAGCCAACTTGCCTATCAAATCCCAAGTCCCATTCTTAAGCAATGAGTCCACAGTAGCATCCGAAACATGGATTTTGAGGGAGTTACCATCCACCAAACAAGGAGGGAACTCTCCCTCAACATGAGCTCCCGAAACCGCACTAGCATAGGACAGAGAGCTCTTCTCAACACAAAAATCAGCAAACCCTCGACGAGAGACCCCAGGATCCCACCAAGGGCAAACACCATAGGTCGAGGACTTACCTATCCAAAATGGATCCTCCACAATGATCTCCACCACCTCCTCCTCTTCACCATTAGCAGGCACCACTCCAGAATACCACATGGTTCGACATAGCTCCAGTTGAGACTTCCAAAGTCTTATTTGTCCACCTAGATCAGTATTCTTTGATCTATTCATTTTATTTTATGTGTATTTTTTCTACATTTGTTAAAGAATGTGTTTAAATTTTGTTAAATTTAAATTATATGCACATGATAGTTAGGGATGTAGTGAAGAAATTAATTTTTTAATTAATTAAATAAGATTTTATTTTATTTAAAATTGGATTTCAAATTTTTTATTTTTTATTTAAAAATATATATATATATATTAATATAATTGTAAATTTTTTATTTTAAAATATTTTTAATAATATATCGTAAATCAAAAGAAGTATTAATAAAAATATCTTAAAATTAATCATATTAAATATTTTTCCAACCATCTTTTTATAACATGATATTAATCATTTAAATTCCATAAAGGTTGAACTAAAACAAGTGTCGTCAACAAACTATTTATAAAATAAATCATTTGTCATAATTATCTAAATATCTTTGATATTGTTTTACAATTTTGTTTTAGAGAACTCTTTCCAAGTCTTGACAAGAGTAATAAAAAAATAATAATTCAATGGATTACCTTGGCAAAGACCATGAAATGATTCTAAGAATGGATGAAATACATTTAGCAAAATAAAAATATTTTGAAGTGTTTTTGGAACAACATATAATCCATTCATTTTAGCTTTAATGATTTTTATTTTTAATATAACAAAAAAATCCAATAAATCTGGTCGAGTATCTTGTTTATAAAAAACAAAAACAAAAAAAATATTCTATAAAATAACATAATCTAAAATATTTTTCAATTTATTTATCATTACTTTTGAATTATTGTATAAATCATATTACAAAAAATTATTGGATAAAAATTATCAAAATATTTTATCATAACTCTATGAAGAACTGAGTCAAAGGATCTTTGGTTCAATGGTTGGGAAAAATAGTTGATGTGGTGCACACCAAGGTTCAAATCTTAATAACACCAAATAGCTTAATATAAATCTCAATAATACCAAATAATTTTATATGACTAAATCAATGTAAAAGAGAAAGGGAAACCATTTTAAAACACTATATATTTTTTTATGTTCAAGTATCCTTAAAACCCCTTATTTACCTAATAAAAAAAAAAACTTGATAAAAAACTAATAAAAAAGAAAATACATTGATGTTCCTTATACATTCAACTATAATAAACTATCATTCTTCAACATATTTCAAAAATATTAAATAATAAAAAATTATAAAAAATACATCCAACAAGTATCTAAATTTTAGGTTTAATCCTCCTTCTAGATCTTTCAAATTTTTAAATAATACAAAATTATAAGAAATCCATCCAACAATTGCTTAAATTTTACTTTTACAACTCCTAGATCTTTCACCTTTGAGTCTATCTATGTGTGATAAGAATGTATGAGGTTTTTTATTCATTTAAATTGGAAAATATATTGTGTTTTTTAATATTAATTTTGTTAATTTTATATATTTAGTTTAGATAAGGTGTAAATGATATAAAAACTAAGGATTTTATTTTATTTTTCCATGAATTATATAGAATTGGACTAAAATTTTGTGTATTTATTTTAAAATTCTAAAATATATTTAGATTTTTAATATTAGTTTAATTAATTTTATTTATTTATTTTAGATTAAGTATAAATTATATAAAAATTAAGTCTTTTAATTTATTTTTTCATGAATTATATGGAATTGAAGTAAGCTTTTGTGTATATTTTTTTTTTACATAGAGAAATTGAGAACACCTATAGGCATGTCATGGTTTGAACCTCGGTTTCTCTAAAGAGAGCCCAAAGTCCTTACTACTATGTTGTTCCAACAAGGATACCTCTTATGTATTATATCATAAATTTCTTTATACATAGAGGAGTTGGTTACATCCACACTATTTTTAGCAATTGCCAAGTGCAGGTTTCAAACCATATGTGCTACTCCCAACAAGCCTATAGAATCTCATTATTATTGACCCAACATGAGGGGAACCATCGATCGTTTGATATTCATACTATTATCATCAATTTGTGTGTACTCAAAGGATACAAATTAGACTACTACCTTTGCAACAGGTATGCCCTCAAGGTTTGAACCTAGGTCTCTTCTTAGTAAGTGCCTTGCCAGATATACAATTACCAATCCACCTAGACATTGGAGGATATCATCATCATATTATCACAGTATGTCAAAAAACTATATGGTAGTATTAAATACATAGGATAATCAATAACACCATTGTGTGCTTCCACTATAAACCCTAGCTAGTTGGGTTAGACGAATTTAACACCATCTCGATGAAAGCATCGAATTGAGGAAAACAATCAATAAACATGGATGCTACCATCCAACCTATCCTCCTCATGGATTTTAACCTTGGACCTCTTCAAAGAGAGTCTAAAGACCTTATCACTATGTTGTCCTCAATGATTGAAATAATTATTTTTATAAAGATTTTATTTGGAATGGTTGGTATCTTTCTCATGAGTGAGAGTGATGGGCTCCTTAACCACAAGCTCTTGTAATTGCTCATTTTGTGGAAGTCAAGATTCTTCTTTATCATGTGTCTTTTATGGTGCTTGTTATTCATCATGTGTGGAACTTATACAATTAGGAGCTAAAATAAGTGCTTGACTTAATGACTTACAAAATTACCTACAACTTAACATCAAATTTGATGTGGATGTAGTACTTTGTATCAAATAAGTTTTATCATGCAAATTCAATGTGTATGTGTTATTTTTAGCATGATATACAACATTCCTATCAAATTGATAGGGTTTACCATACAATAGTCCATAAAAATCCATCTTTGTGACATCACATCTTACTTTATCCACAAAAATATCACCAAAAGTAAAATTCAAGGTGCAAGTGTGTGTGATGTTAGATGTGGATTTTACATCCTTCCATAAAAGTGCATAGGGTTGGTGATGTGGCTTTATGGGAAGCTTCAATATCTCTACAATGGACTTCATGATGAGGTTCTTTCATGAGCCATTATCTATGATATAGTCCACATAAAAATCATGAGTAAGGTGGGCTCTAGTGATAAACAAATGGTCACGACCCCCTTGTACCAAAAAATCTGT
Source organism: Wollemia nobilis (assembly GCA_028583015.1). NCBI lineage: Eukaryota > Viridiplantae > Streptophyta > Pinopsida > Araucariales > Araucariaceae > Wollemia > Wollemia nobilis. The sequence continues at coordinate 34,286 of JAQPPZ010000897.1, read as the reverse complement.
CATGAGGGTAACTTTGTTTAGTTTACCCTTTAAACAAGGATATTCTTCTTCTATCTTTGTAGGCATAATAGAACCATCTTATGGTTCCTCACATGTAGGTTGTACAATTAGAGAATTCTTCTTCATTCTTTCAAAAGTAAGCATTTGGACTTGACATGATCATGCTTTTTACATAAAATCATAATACATTGAAGAAGGATATTTAGAGTGAGAAGAAGAATAATGTGGTTTAGGAGAAGTGGGAGGAGAAAAATAATGAGAGGAAGAATGAGAAGTGTTCTTCACCTCTTGTTGATGTTGATTTGCACCTTTGGAACCGTTGTCTTGTCAATATTTGTATGAGTCACCAACTTTCTCCTCTACGAGAATGACATGCTTGAATGTGACATCCAAAGTGAGGAAATAATTGAACTTGATTTACCTAAAAATATGATCTTACAATCCACACGTGAAATTGTTAATAAAATCCTTTTCTGGATCTTTCACACCAAGAAGCACCCTTAGCCTATTGAATTGAAAAATATAGTCAGCAAAAAACATACTATAGGCTTGCCTCAATCTATACCACTTGGTCATGAGGTCACTTTGGTAATTTTCTAGAAAAAATATGTTTTTCAGAATTTGGATCAATTCTTTCCAAGTCATGGCAACATTATGGCTTTGTATTTCTACAAATAAGACTTTTGCTAAGCCTGTGAGTTTTATTGTAGCAAAGACAACTTGGTCATCTTTAGAAATTTTAGCATAAGTAAACCAAGTTTGCATATCTAAAATATATGTAGACAATAGTTCAGGATCCCTTGATCCGTCATACAATTTGACCTCACATTTAGCTTTGTTGGCATGATTGTGATGAATTTTGATATCACCAAGAGTCAATTGCACAACGATATATATTTACCTTATCTTCCAAAATATCTACTACTACAGTAAGGTTTTCCATGTTTGATTTGAGGTCTTGAGCCATGTGCTTACGTGTATATACCAAACTAGGAGTATTACAAAATGTTTTGCAAGACTATTTAGGCTTTAGGAACAATTTTACAGTTTTCCTAATACACAAATTTACCTAGATTTTACAAATATGTGCCTTCCAATGGCTACTATAGTGCTTTTTACAAAATTGAATCAATTTTGCAATTATAAAATAGCACTAAATTTGTGAAAAATAGCGTTTTAAATTTTTAAAAATTCAACTTGGAGGCAAAATTATGCTAATTTTTGCAAAAAATTGTTGAAAATTACAAAGAAATTCTTGCTAAAATTGTAGAAATTTTGTAGAACAGCTTTCTCCTTTCTCTTGCTATTTTTGGTGCCAAGTTTTAAATTAAAAATTTTGAATTTTTTGTTTCCTGCCAGAATTTGAATTGGACGAAAAAAATTTGTTCAACTCCCAATGAACGGGCGCGTCTGCGCAACAACGATCAGGTGGTAAAAGTTTGTTCAACTCTGGATTAACAGATAAGTTTGTGTAGCAATGGTCAAAGTCGAAATTCGATAAGTTCTAAGTTTGTGGGTCAACACAACTCACCAAAGCAATGAAACCTAAGCATTGTTCTAACTCGCGTGGGTGGCACAACCAATGGGTGACCACCGTATGGTGGTCACTTAGATAGAGGTGAGTTGGCCCTTATAAATCCCGCTCAGGTTGTCATGCACTCGATGGATTATTTTCCTAAAATAATCAAAATGAACACCATTTGATTTTTTCTCTGACGATCACAAAAATTTCATCGAAATTTACCACTTTGCTAGTAAATCCTATCGAAACCCTCGTTGTTGCTGAAAAATACTAAAATTTAGGTAGAAAACTAGAAATATATTTATCTTCTAGAGAACCTTACATGAAAAATAGTGAATCATTAAAAATGCAAAATGATTAATTTATTCCTCCCGTCTGTGCAATTCCATTTGCCAGAGTGTTCAAGACCCATCGGAATCATGATTTTACACTGAAAATTGATAATTCCATCAGAGAATACAGTGTCACTGGAACGTCCAAAATTTCAAAATTGCATCAGAAAATTATCTAAAGGAGGTCAAAAACTAGCCACGTGTCGCATGCCAATTCATGAATGAATTTTAGGGCTTCAATCTCGCATTTTGATTGGCTTATTTAAACCTTAGGAGGGATCTTCCATTTTTTTTGTAATCGTTTACGGCTGCCTACAAAGTGTTTTCATCATCTATGTGATTTGCTTGTCTATGTTTTGCATCACCATAGTCTACAAAGCAACGGTTTGCTACTTATCTTCCATCTCACCTGAGAGCTGCATCGATGGTCATGCAAAGGGAGGGCACTCCTGCCCTGGGTGGCTATTGAGGATGACCATAATATGTCTGGCCCGATCAGCTGGTATTCAATCGAGGGCAGTCGCCTGAGAATTAGCGGTGTCGATAACAGGCCATGAAACGGTCCAGTGGGTGGTCGTTCGGTTGGTTACTGGTCGGTTGAATGAGACCCGTCGACTAAATTGATAATGTGCTCCGCAATAGGTAAAAGGCCTATTTGTATCTGAAAGTATTAATATTAATATTATATTTTAATCTTTACTTTATGTAGTAAACAACTCTCCAAAAGAAAATTTACCCAACATGAAAAAGATAAGGAGGAAATTTTTTCTTCGAAAGCCCTGATACTCTCTCTCAAAAAGGAGAGCCAAAACCTTCTCTTCACCAAAAATTGGCTTCAAATTGATGGAGCTCACCCTCAAATATTTGATCTCTTTGATCTTCAAAGTAGATAACTTTTCCTCAAGGCAGTCTAGTTTACCCTCTGGTTTTTGTCAGGGGTATTCGGTGTAGGGATAATTTTTGCCTTTTGCCACCTCTAGAGCTTCACAAAAATGGTGTTGCAGTTTACCTCAAGCCAATTTCACGCAAACACCTACCTAGGATCTGATGAACTAGACACCTAGTAAAGAAGTGGTAAACTTGCCCTCCTTGCAAAAATGTATCCTTTGGATCTGATTACCACTGATATGGAACTCAAATGTGAAGCTGATTTTATACCTCACATGAATACAAAGTGCAAGAAATAGAAAATAATAATAAAATAATAACATAGGCTTATAATTAAGCCTAGGGTATAATCATATCCTCAACATTTGGTATGTTCTCTAGATAGAATGAAATCTTGTTTGACAATTTGGAAAGGTAAATTCTTAACCATGGCGAGAAGGATACAACTCATAAATATATATTGCAATCCATCCCTATTTATATGATGTCGCTTTTAAGATTGCCTATAGGTATAGCATTAAAAATTGATAAAATTTAAAAAGGATTTATTTGGAAAGGACATGAGGAAAAATTTAGATTTCCTCTTTGTAAGTGGGATAGGGTTTATAAAGGGAATAATATTGGAGGTATGGGCTTGCATAATTGTAAACTTATTAGTTTGGTCTCAGGGGAAAATCTTGAGTGGACATTATTAAGAGATCAAGGAAATATTTGGGAAAAAATATCACTTCAAACATATGTTTTTTTTTATTTATAAATTAAAATTTCATTAAAAGAAGGGTTTTGGAAGGGACCCCAAAACCTTAGTACATCCAAAATAAAACTTAATTAAAGTAGGCTTAACAACCAAAAAAATAAATAGCCCATACAAAAAATATGACAAAATTAATGAGGAGGAAATAATAGAAAGCAAGTTGAATAAGGGGGATTATCCATCCTGAGGGTCGGGCCCATCCAGGGGGAGACTTATCAATCGGGACAAAGTGATTAGTTGTCATATGTGGCAGTGTGAGGCTCCTATTCATCCCTAAAAATATTTTTGAGTTGTGCATAAGTAGCTTCAAGGTCTTTTGTCACTTATTGGAAGATTTTCCATTGGGATTTGATAGTTTCATCAATCGCAAAGAGGGTGGCCACTAAACTGGCTAGGTGAGTGAGCACCACATTGCATAGTGCAGCCTCATCACCAACCTCTTTTTCCTATCCTTGAACCCTTATGTCATCCATATTCACCTCCACATGGGTAGAATCCTTAGCCACTTCATTAGACTTAGCTGGGGATGAGTCAATTTTCATTGTTGGCTCACTGATTTTGGCAAGGAATTTCGAGTCCGTTTTAAGCTTCTTTAGAATATGAAGAGACCCGCATGGGGGAAGGGGTGGGGTTTTGAAGTAACTTGGATGTAGATCATTTAACAACTCTCAATTTGGTTTAAGAATTATTCAAAGCCTAAATTTTAATCTTAGGAGCCATAGGGGAGGAGAAATCAATATCCGAGTCATCGTTAGGGATCTCTTGGATGTGGGTTTTGCTACTGTAGCTACCAATGAACTTGGCATGGGTAGGATAGGTGGGGGGATAGACAATATAAGGCAAAGGGGAGGGATGAGGTGGGCTATAAGGAGTGGTTTGATAGGCGCCAGTGGAAGCCTAGTGGGAGGGGTTGAGAGGGGCAGTCTAAGAGGGACTAGTGGAAGCATGGTGGAAGGGACTAGGAGGGGGAAGGGTAGGTTACGGACCAATGGCAATGAAGGCTCTTCTAGAAAAAGCATCGAGGATATGCTTGTACAAAATGTAATGCAGGCCCTAATGGATGGTGTAGTGGGCCTTCCTAGTTCTAACATTAGAAACTGATAATTCAATATACCTATAAAAATAATCCAAAATATTTATTTTCTTATTGCCTCTTAGATGGTTCAAAAATACAATATGGAAACTACGTAAATTTGAATCAATTTTGGTAACTATAAAATACTGGAGGACATGGATCATTTCTTGATCCCAAGGACTAGGGTTTTTAGTTCTATCTATACCTCCATCAGTGGTCAGAAGGCCCTTAGCATTCTCAGGGAAAGAATTGAGCTCCATCAACATTGAATACTTGTTTCGATGGACACTCTTCCCATAAGTAGGAAGACCAATCATGTCTTCTAGTAGCTAAACATCAATGGTAAAATCAAGGCCCTAGATGGATACATGACCATCCTCTCAAATTATCATGATGGCATTGGTGATATCCTCCTCATTACCAGTAAATATTTACAAAAATAGGAGGCAATTGTGACTATTCAGGATGTCTTCAACTACAGGGCTAAGCTTCAAAATTGAGGGTTCAAGAATTGTTATTGGAGAATGAGGATAGGGGGGTTTGAAATAAGGATAAATGAGATACAGATGAGGATGGTCAAAATGGAGAATGTTTGGGCATAGACCAAATTTAACAATCCAACCAACACACATGTCAAAGAGGGTGGAATATGAGGTTCACTAGGATAGCACGAGGTACGGGAGGCAATAACTTATTGGATGCATGCTAGTTAGAAAAACCTAAAAGCTATGTAGAGGAGGAGCATCGATGGGTCAATTATTTTCATAGGCATGGTGAACAATCATATCATGGGAAGTTGCAACGTTTGAGGTGATATCTTTGCTATTATTTTTGAAGGTGGTACAAATATGCATGAAATCAAGCTTGAGATTTGTAATACACATGTGAAGTGGTATGGTTCTGAGGTTCACGTGGTGCTAATTCAACAAATCCCATAGATCAAGATCATGAGGGTTGATTCACATGACCAAGGTATGAAAAATCATAATGAAGCCAACACCCAGAATGAATAGGATTTTGGGACTAAGCACAAGGAGTGAAGGGAACTAATGATTGATGTTTGGTGGTAATCAAGGGGGGTGGGGATGGATAGGATACACATGGAGATCAAAAATATAGTGTGAGGGGAGGGGTAAAGAGTGCAAGTGGGATCTACTAAGGGTGAGTGGATGGAAGGTCAACAGGTTTGAAATGGTGAACCAACAAGGATGACACATGGAAGGTGAAGATAGGATACCAACTAGAGGGATCAATTCTTAGGGTGAGTATTGGGTATCAGGATGGTCTAGGACGATCCTAGGGACAATATCAATAAGGTTTGTGGGGAAGGCATCATACCAAACACTAAGGGATGTTTGAGAGTGGTAAAAATTGGCAAGGGAGTCTGCTATCCCATTAGCTTCTCTAAACATGTGTTGTAAAAATATCTCTAAATGATTGAGGAGGAGCCATATGACTTTAGAAATAATGTTCCTAATCCTCCAACTGGGATTCTTGTTAGTTTTGGAGTATTTGATGATGTGTAGAGAATATCCTTCAACTACCATTTTACATTTAAGATCACTTGTGATTCATAGTCCCTAGTATAGAGATTTTATTTCCACAGCATGATTAGTGAGGGTACCAAGATTCTCGACATAGACTAGAATTATGCTTCCTTCATGATTTATGATAACTCCAACTCCACCAGTTGGCCTAGGATTTCCTCTAGAAGATCCATAGAAATTCATTTTTAGCCATCCTTCTGGGGTTGAGGTCAATTTACAATTAGCTCTAGGATTAGAATGCATGGGCAGGATGATAGAATCCATGGAGAGATGGAGATAGGAGGCTATAGAGGCTTCAATCCTAGGGCTTGGGGGTCTGGAGCATGAGCAAAATGAGGAATTTTCAATGATAAATTTGAGGACCCTATTGACAACCAAGGAAGGATCCCTTGAGGTATTGGAGAAAGCACAATTATTACATTCGAGTCATAGCTACCACAAAAAAAGGTGGAGGCACATTGACCAAAGAAATTAGACTCTGGGATTTCAAAAGGGGTTGAGTTATTGGTTAAAGAGGCCAACCAGTGTGCGAGGGTGGGTCTAGGAAATGCTAAAAATGATAAATATTGAGCTCAAAAATGAGTTATAAAAGGAACTGTCAAGAAAAATATGACTTATAGAATCCCACTCAAATATGCATAGATAGCAATGGTTGGGTAATTGAAGCCCTTGAATAGTAATATTATCCAAGGTCATGATTTTATTCTGTGCAGCTAACCAAGAAAAAAATTCAATTTTGGGGATGAGGTTCTTGATCCAAATAGACTTAATGGGGATGCTACAATCAATGGGTTGGTAAATCAAGAGGTAAGAAGATTTAACAGTAAATTGACCATTGTCACATTCTTTCCAAATGGGGGTGTTGAGGGAATCAGTGGGAATGGGAATGATGAAAGGGTGGAGGATGGAGGTTAGGGTGGAAGCAACATTATAGAGGTTAGGAGGCAAGAATGAAGTGGGGATGGCTTTCCAATAATTTCTACCTAATGAAAAGATATGAAGTTGTCAACCTTATAATCAAAAAGGGTGTCGACGATTGGATTGAGGGAGGTAAGGGTGGGATCAGTGATGAGGGGTTGACTATGAATCTAGGGGTCGTTCCAAAGGTCAATGGTTTACACATTATTGAAATGATATATGATGCCCCTGGATATGATATCTTTGGTGTTTGAAATTGAGTTCCAGAAGGCAAAACTAGTAGGGAGGCCCATACTCCAAGATATTATAGTTTTGTAGGTACTTCCTTTTGACAATGGAGACCCATTCTAAGTCTACATTGGTTACTATATTCCATTCCTATTTAGATATGAGGGTAAGGTTCATTTTTCTTATTATCCTTAGGTTGAGCCCCCTTGAGATTTGGGCCTCCAGACTTTGTCCCAAGCAACCATGAAACCTTTTTTTTATTTTTTGATCCTGCCCATAGAAACCTTTTCTAAATTTGTTCAATTTTGAAGTAAATTAGTGATAGGACTTTGAATATGGATAGTAAATAGATAGGTATACTTTGGAGACATGTATTAACCAAGGTGGTTTTATCAGCTTTGTTGAGGAGGGTTCCTTTCCATCTTGCAAGATGTTTGAGGAGTCTATCCACAAAATTATTCCATATGCTATCGATGGGGCTGAAATGAAGAGAGAGAGAGACCAAGGTAGTAAGTGGCCATATTACCAATGGAGCATTGGAGGACTTCAATAATTCGTTGTTGATGGGCAGGGATTGTGTTGATGAAGAATATTTTTCTCTTTGAGTAGTTTACCTTTTGGCCCGTTGCATCCTCATAGAGATTGATAATTGACTTGATGGTTCTAGATTCTACCACCGATGCAATGGTAGCTAAAATAGTATCATCCACAAATTACTAGTGGGTAACCGGTTCAATATGAGAAGCATGTTTGATTACAGATATGGCACCACTAGTATGAGTAGCTTTGAGATTTCTTCCCAGGGCCTCAACTAAAATGATGAATAGGCATGGTGATATGGGGTCTCCATGTCTGATCCATCTACTACTTATGAAGTAGCCTCTAGTAGACCCATTGACAATGAATTAAAACCATACTTAGAATATGCACGCTATGATGAGATCAAACCACTATGTATGGAACGTAAACTTGAGAAGGACCGCAAAAAGAAAATCCCATGAGACTCGATCGAACACATTATTTATGTCAAGATTTAGGAGAAATCCATCTTTCCTGCTCTTAGAGCTAGAATGTATCACCTCATGTATTGTAATAACACCATCAGTGGTATTCCTTCCTTAGTGATTACTTGACAAGGATCAATGATAAGGAGGAGGACTTACTACATTCTGGTGGACATGGCTTTGGTTAAAATTTTATAAAGTACATTGTACAGGCTAATAGACTTGAACTTAGACAGGGATCTAGGTTGATCTTATTTGGGAATAATGTCAAAGAAGGTTGAATTGATTTCTCTAGGGATAAATTTAGCTCTTTTGATTAAGCGGATGATAGAGCATATATCAAGCCCAACAATTTCTTAGAAATTTTGAAAAAAAAAGGGGGAAACCCATGAAGACCCGGATATTTATCTGGAAACATGGAAAATAGGGTGGATTTGATTTCATCATTGGACAAGGGTTGTAAGAGGTGTTGATTAAAATCCTACAAGATATAGTTGGGGATGTGATGGATAAGGGTATGTGGGCAGAGACATAGCTAGGATGGGGTTTTTCAAGGAAGGATTAGAAATGGTTTACCGCCTCAAACCTGATCTCATGGCTATTGGATGTGGAATAATTGTCCCCTCTGATCAACTCCCTAATCCTATTATAACTATAATGCCTAAGCATGGATGTATAAAAAAAATTGTGTTGGAGTCACCTTCCTTTAGCCACTCAACACGAGACTTATACCTCCAAAAGGTTTCTTCTCTTGGTAGGATGTTGTGATATTATGAAAACAATATTCTTTCCTCATCCATGGTGTTGGTGTCAATTCTCTCTTGCTAGATTTGGTTCTCAATCAGTTGAAGTCTTTCTTTGATTGCTTGTTTATTTTTGAATATGTTACCAAAAATTTCCTTATTCTAGATTTTAATATTAAATTTAATGGCCCTACGGTTATTGGTTACTTGATAAATTGGGTTTCCATGATAAGGGAGGCTCCACCATTCAGTGATGTGATCCCTCAACTTAGTGTGTTGAATCCATATAGCTTCAAAGTGGAAGGGGGTCTTGAATGAGGATTGACAGGCCACTTTGAAGACTAGGTGGTTATGGTCCAACCCTATTTTTGGTAGAGCATCAAATGTGGCATCTCCAAACAAGGGGATAGTTTCTCAAGAAATGAGGAATATGTTGAGCCTCAATTGGATGTGCCTAGTTCCAATCCTTTTGCTGCTCCAAGTGTACCTAGATACTTTGAGGTGAATATCCATGAGCTCATTGGAATCGAAAAAATCATTAAATTCTTTATAATTTCTTAGAGATATGGATGTACCCCCTCTCTTATTAGTAGGGTAGAGGCGTGAGTTAATATACCCATCTAGGATCCATGGCTATTTAGAAAATATATTTCTCATTTTGCTGAGAGTGTTCCACATGTTGATTATCCCAAGGGGTGAATTGAGAGTATAAATATTTGAAAGAACCCAACATAACCTTGTGTCTTTACAGTAGAAAATAATGTTCAAAACTCTATCAAAAATGGATAAGAGCCTTCCTTCCACCTATAAGAGATTCCAAAGGCAAATGAGACCCCCCAGTTGCTCCTTGGGTTGGGTTGGCAATAAAATATACATCCTTCTAGATGTGTTTTGTTTCTTTTTGGAGTTATTTTATTCCAATTTAGTTTTTTCATGATTAATATGGTGGTTCTAATTTCCTTTATCATGCTAGTGACAAGTCTTTACTTGGTCGGGCCATTGAGACCTCTCACATTCCATGAGAGGATCTTCATTTAAGGTTCTTAGGGTTGTTTCTCTTCCAAACTCTACCTTGGTGTGAGGTGGATTTGGTTCTCTTAATTTCTTCCTTGAACTTATCTAGTAGGGGTTGGAAGAGAGTAGTTTGAGTACCATTGATGATATCATCATAAACCTCTTTCCTTATTTGGTCATTGAAGTATGAATGTCCTCTCTTTTTATTATTACCCACATAAATGATGGTATTTTTAGAACTTTGAGTGTGAAGGGGGATTAGGGCTTATTGGGATTGAGTAGCAATAGACTAGGTGAAAGACATATTGGAAGGTATAAGGGAATTAGGGGATGAATTCCTTTGATCTTGTAAGGGATTTGGAGGGTCAGGAGTTTAGGTCGACTACCAAATTCAGAAGGGGAACAAGGATTCAAGATGATCGAGAAGGAGTAAGGGAATCAAGAGGGATTAGGGGAACTAGAGGAAGAAAACATTTTGGATGGGCTAGAGGTGTGAAAGGAGTTGGAGAGCGAGAAAGAGGATTTGGAGGAGCTACAAGGAGTGGGTTGGAGGGTTTGGGTTTTTTAGAAGGGTTGGGGGTAGATATGAGAGTTTAGGTATATGGAAGAGATATTTGACTAAGATAACACCTTTTTACCATTCAAAAATATGTAAGTTCTCTTGATACAATAAAATTATTTAGGAAAAGAACCCTACCCATGATCACCAACATGGAACTTCATACTAGATAGTTTACAATTGATCAACAAATATTTTAGATGCTTATTCAATGAGGAGAATTATCCAAAGATTTTGTTTGATGCTTGGTTGAAGCCTTATATTCTTATGTATAATTTAAAATGGTAACCATTGACTTGGGCATGTCTATTTTATAAAGGTCCAAAGATCAAATATTATATTAATGTAAGCAATAACTCTATATTACATTTTTTTATTAGTAACTTAGTTAAAGGAGAGGAACTAAAAAATATTGCATATGAGCTTTAAAAGATGATTTAATAGTTTTATTTACATAAAAGGATGATTTGGTTTGGAATCTATCAAAAAATGGTAAATAGTCGATTAATATGGGATATGAGGATTTAGAGTAATAAAAAATTTTCACTCCAAAATATTTTCCTTGGAAGAATGTTTAGTTAGTAGAGGATCTCCCTAGGGCCTCAACATTGTTTTGGTTAGCAGTTCAAAAAATATTCTTAAAGGAGATAACCTACAAAGAATAGGATACCATGGATAAATTAGATATACCTTGTGTATGAGGGATTTAGAAACACTACATCATGTACTTCTCTATGGTCCATTTGCTCATACCATTTTGGTTACCTTTTAAAAAATATAAGGATATATTAGGTAGCTCCATCAACATTAAAAGAGTTGATGAAATGTTCAATTAGTTATTTCAAAGCTAAAGCATTATGCATTTTATGAAGGATTGGTTTTTCCACTATATTTTGGAATTTATGGCTTGAAATAATTTTTTTAAAAATAAATTTTAAAATTATGCCCAAGTTTAGAACAATATTATTGTCTCTCTTACATAATATTTATAGATATGGTTCTTGACATGGGATGTATCAAGTATCTAAAAAGTTGTTCTAGCCAATTGTTTACAAAACCTAAATATCCATAAAAGTTGTTGAAATGAAATACACCATACTACAACACAATTCTATTTCTACTTAAATGAATAAAATATTAATGTTAATATCTTATGATTATAATGCATACACTCTGCACACAACATATATTAGACTACTTTGATCTTAGGTTCAGACAACTCAATCTACAAATAGGAAGGTCTATATTTTTCTAGACTGCTAACATTCACTATTTTCTAGAACTTCCTATTGTACAATAATTGCTCTCCATCATATAGTGTTTGAGTCTCCACTGCAAGACATTTTATTGTACCATAATCATGGTATAGTAATCATTGTATACCATTTGAAAATGTTATGTATAGTTTTCACTATACAATGACTTCAATATAGAGTAAAATTATTGTATAACAACTTCAAATCTATGTAACAAAACTTGAAAGAACACATTACAAAATATATCTACTATATTAATCATCAATAACAACACACACAAAACTCATAAGATAACAATACATGAAGAATAAATATAAGTAGAAATTAAATTAAAATCTACCTATATGATGGAATGCATGCAACACTATAAAATTTTGACATGCATGTGACTTACATTTAAATTTCATTTTATAACTCACTTTATGACTAATAACTTATCTCTACATAACTAATACTTCACTTAACATTACATAATATCACATACAATATTATATCACAACTTTCTAGCATCAAATATATCAAAACTCTTAATATTTGTGTTATTAATTTCTAATGCACTTATTCATTGATTGTGAACAACTTTATAATATCAAATAAATCAAAACTCTTATTATGTTTGTTCTTTATTTTTAATGTACTTATTCATTGATTATGAAGACATGTCAATTTTAGTTCCTACCTACAAAATTCATCTACAACAATATCATTAAAATTAAGGATTGGCTTCCATCTATGGTAAAATAGAAATGTTTAGAAATTGGATATGAAAATTAATTTTGATAATGCTTCTAAAGGAAAATTGAGATAGATAATGGAAGTGGTGTTTTTCAAAATAATGAAGACAAAATTCTACAAACTTAGTCATAATAATATGGAACTTCAACAAACAACTATGTAGAGGTTGAAGAACTTCTTACAATAATTAAACTTATAATTGAGAAATATGGAAATATATTTCAAGGTAAAATTCTCATTAATTCTATCAACAAAAATAGTTATGGGATTGGATAAAAAATAACATTATTGGTGATGTTCATCATCTATTATTGAAGGTAATCTCTTGTAGATGCGAACATATATATATATATATAAATAAGGAAATTAGGTAATTGATAATTTAACCAATCATGTTGATCTTCATCTTAATAAAATTCAAATTTTAAAAAGAATATGATTAAATATAATATTATCTCTTAATAAAAATGATGTATTATAAAAATGTAACACTATTAAGAAAAATAAACAATATATATATAATAAAAAACAAATATAAATTAAAAAAAATATAAAATTTAATAAAAAAGCTTTAATACAAAACATATATAATTTATAAAATATAAATCAAATATATCTAAATAGATTTATAATTTGAAACCCCAATGATAAAGGCCCTCCAAACGTAACCTTCTAAGATGCATGACTATTAGGTTTTACTTTTGGTGTTCTACGTTAATGAAGTTCTTAGTTTTGAATATTGGTTTATGGTCTTGATTTTATGGCACGAGGCCAACGCTTAGTATTTTTTGTAATGGAATCTTCGTACAAGGCCCTTTAACCACTGAAAGAGCAAAACGTAAAAAGATAAATTAAAGATAACAGTAAAAATCAAATCAAAATTGAGAGTCATATATTAAAGATAGTAAACACCAAATCGTAATGGGGTGGTAAATTTTGTTTATTGATCAGAATGGGATGGTAAATTTCTTTTTCTTTCTTTATTTTTCTTTTTTCTTTTTTTTGATGGAAAAGGATTGTGAAAGGGATTTTGAATCTTTTATAAGATACAAAGGTAAAATTGGATAAATCAACAAGATTAACCCAAAACAAAAAAAAACAAAAAATGGAGTAACTAAAACAACATCTCAAACCAGAAAGAGAGGAAAGAAATCCAAATAAATCTAAGCACAACCAATTCCAAGAACTATAAAAAGACTCAAAGGAAATATAGAATTAACAAATGTCATCATCCTTATTTGCGGACCTGAGGTTATGAGGGAAATAAGCATGCCAAACCCAAAGGGTCTCTTCCTCAACACCTCTATTAGCAAGTGAATCAATAGCTTTATTTCCTTCTTTTAAGAGGTGCTGGATAATGACATTCGAGTACCTTCTAACAAGCCTCCTACATTCATAAATGATATTGTAAAGGCTCTATGAAGGGTATTGAGAAGATTTGAGATAGATTATGATCAGAAGGGAATCTCTTTCAATGATTAAGTTGTTGGAACCAAATCCTTATAGGACAAGTAGGCCTTGATAAAGAGCTCTCACCTCAGCCAAGTTGTTCATTTGAACTTCGATATTCTCTGCATAGGCCGCAATGATTTTCTCTTTGTCATCCATGATTATGCCTCCACTCCCAACACTTCCATAATTTCCTTTAGCCGCTCCATCGAAGTTGAGCTTTATGCACCATGTAGGAGGAGGGGTCCAAGTAATGCCTAATCTATCAACAACATGTCGAGGAGTTCATGTAACATAATTTTTTAGTTAAAAATTACAAATAGATGAGATTCAAGACCAAGTATGGGGGCCTCATTCAACAAGACAAGGCATGCATTTTCAGAGTGAAAGCACGAGGATACAAAAAAAAAAAATGAAAATCTCCAAGAACGATGCAAAAATGAAACTAAACTTGACGCTAAACCCTACGAATTAAAAATGCATGAACTGGAGAAAAACATGAATTGAAGCCCAAATGAAATAACAACATTTCTCTTTTATTGATGTATTTCACATTTTGGTTACAATCCACATCCTCCCTTTTTAGGGGCAAGGAGCGTCAAATTCATCTCTTGGTCACATCCATGGATAACCATCCTTCTTCCGCGTGCCCACATGTAAGATGGGCAGACCAAAACATCACCACTGCTTGTGTCTATGAATGTTGATTCCTTGTTGCTCCTCTGATGTTCTGATCCTATGTTCAAAGGAACAAGAGATAGTTAGTAGCACCTGTTGATGAAACAAAACATGCAATCCCCAAGCCTATGATAAGTGAATGAGAAAAATGAATTAAACTATAACTAAAATCAATCCAAATGCTCTAAAAACTTGAAAAGGGCATAAAGACATCACCAAGAGGGCACTGGAAAAATAACAGTTGAGAAATTCCTCACCGATTTGAATTCATTCCGGGGAGGGACGAATTCACCTACAACAAAACGTCGAAAAGGTACTGTCCCAAATGTCCTATCTAGAGAGCTCCAAAAGACCTACAAACTTGGGGTTAGCTAATTGGGGGAATTTTGGGAAGACCCAGATGGTAAGATTTTCCCAATTTGGCCTCCATTAGTGAGAATTTGATGATGCTACCTGCAAGTTAGTAAAGACAAAAAGTGATAGAACATGATAAGATTTGCTCAAAATATTACGAAATCAAAATTGCAAACTACCTAAGCAGCATAAGATGAAATGCAAGATAAAGAAATGATAGAAGGAAAAATCTACCATAGATTCCTAATCTTTCCTAAAAGGGATGATTAGACTCACGGTAATGCGGGGGTGCCCGGGTAGGCCGCCCACCGTTGGGACCTGATTTTGGCGCCAATCCATTTGGGATGGGTCCAAAATCCCTTGTAAGGTGTTGTTGGTAAATTGAGGTGGTATTCTATGGCCAAATGTAAAGTTTTGGGCTCAAGATTCGACCTTCCAATTATCACCCAATGACCTCTTCTCTAAGAGAGATCACGAATGTGAAAGGCACAAATCGCACAAGGATGTATGGGGAAGTAAAATGGTAGCACTTTGTTACTCCAAATTTCCCCTACTCTGACTCCATTGGGGTGAGAAAACCCACCAATTTATAGACTTGGAGGTCTCTTGAAATGGGCATGCAGAGGCGCCACTTGACAATCATGCCTTCCCATGGGGAAGGAGATTCCTCCCTGAATAGGGACTTCATGACTGCCCTTGTAACAGCCTCTAACGCTCGAAAACGCTCACCTATACTCCCATGCAATGAAGGAAGCGTTAAGTGGCAGATCCGAGCTACCATTTGCCAAGATTTGAATTTTTTCCCATCAAACCTACAATTCGCCCCACCCTGGGGCGGATTTGGAATTCGTCCCGAGGTGGGGCGAATCCCAGTTTGAATTCGTCCCTAGGTGGAAAAGATATTGAGCAAAGTTCCTGAATGTGCCAAATTGATTTCTGACCTTCCAAAACTATTGTGAGAGTGGTTAGGACCACCGTTTAACCTCTGGGGGTTGCCCTTGGGGCTGTGTGTGCCAATGTGATCAGTATTTGCAGTCACATAATTGGATTGATGTTGTTTTGGTGTCTATAGATGCCCCTTTTTGGGATGCATTGTGCAAGGCACAGTGTCGAGCAAAAATAGATAACCAAAGCACTAATGATTAGGTTTTCTTAGTAGCCTAACCAACTTTTGATGCCCCAAGTATGAAAAGGGGCATGCATTCTTGAATCCTTGCTTCTGATGAGCGAAGGAAATCAGTTCAAGTGTTAACCTTTTTCGGTGAGGTGTTACTTGAGCTTGGACATTGATCAGTCATGAATAGGCAAAGGGCGCAACCTTTTGTCTGTGGGAACCTTGAGTTCACGATTCATGAATGCCAAGTGATTGATCAGTTTGTGATTATTTCTTGTTTACTACCCCAAGCAGGGGCGTGATTTTTCTTTGCCAATGATTCTTCGAATGCATGCCATTTCCATGATTGGGTGTGTATTTGTTGATTGGTGACTATGTGTGACTACCCCTTCAAGCGACGAATCGATGAGGGAATGACCTCCATGAGAAAATCGATGAGTCACTTGACCCAAGATGACTTAGGTAAATGTTCCTTTAGAGATTTATCTTTGAATGTGTGTGCAGTTTTTTGACATTTAGACCTATTTTTGGTGGGTGTTAACCCTTTTGGGGACGCATTTTTGGAGCTGAAATTGTCAAAAATCCATCTTCCCGTGGAGCGGTCTGGCCATGGTGGCCTTATTAGTGAGTAGGATGGTGATGATTTATAACCCCAACATTTTTTTTGGATGCCAAGAATTTCAAACATGAAGGCACCTTCGTTCGGCAACTCTATTGCTATTTTTGGTTGGGTTTTGACCCTTTTGGCGACATCGTTTGGGGATGAAATTCTCGAAGATCCATCCTCCCGTGGAGCGGTCCGGCTATGGTAGCCTTCTTAGGGAGTAGGATAGTGAGGATTTGTGACCCCAACATCTATTTTGCATGCCCGAAATGTCAAGTTCAAAAGCACTCTGATAGGGCAAGTTTATTGTTGTTTTTGGTGCATTTTTGTGCATTTTTGCTATTTTGTGAAATGTTTGCTCCGTATTCGTCCCTGGGTGGGATGAATTCCTGTTGAGAATCCGTTCCAGGGTGGGACAAGCGCTAACCAGAGTGCTTTTCCTAGGGAGGAACAATTATAGGCTCAAAAAGACTAATTAAAGGCCAAAACTAGGGTTTGGGCTCATTTGCACTTGTTTTTTCTGGCGATTTGGAGCTCTTGAGGAGGAGGAGGTCAATTCTGCGAAGCGAAGCATTGCCAAATTTTTTTGAAACCATGAGTGCACGAACCATATCAAGCAATGAAGCTGAAGCAATACCAGTAAGTGAACTCCCTCTTTATTATTTTCTTGTGTTATAGTTTTTTTTTTTTTTTTTGTTCGAATTTATCAATTTGAGAGTATAAAATCCTAGGTTGACAAATTATGTTTTTTTATTGCGCATATGCTATTTATATCTGTACACTATTTTTCATGATTTTGATGTACTTATTTTGTTGTCTGTTGCAGGTTGTGAAGAGTCGGTATCGCGTGTCGACTGTTTTTGCTGAAGTGCGAGAGGCGCTAGTTGTGGCTGACTGGGAGTGGCTTGACGCCCTGGGGCTCAAGCAGGTGACTCGGCTAGAGCTAATGATTGGGGATCGGGCCTACTTGACAGCCTTGATCAACTTGTGGGATCCTCAGACTAATGCTTTCCATCTTCCAACAGGGGAGATGACAGTCACTTTGGAGGATGTCTATCGAATTCTTAGTATTCCAATAGACGGACTGCCGATCAGGATGATGTCGTGGGATTAGCGGACAGCGGTGCTGACACGTTGCTTCGGGCACGGGCAGGAGTTGGGGGTTTTTTATTTTTTGGATTTTTTTGCGGGGTCACATGATCGGTTCTTTGTAGCCTGCGGGCATTTTTGATGATATATATATACATACTTTATTTTTTTTATGCGCATGTGATGATTTGATTTTATGCACGATGATTGATGAATATGGATGTATGCATGTTAAGTTATAGTGATGAATACATATGTGTTGATGAATGCAAATGTTTCTAATTTATATGATATGCAAATGGAATGGATGGATTGAATTTGTGATGTTTGGTAGTCGCACCATAGGCTGTGTAGAACTTTATGGTTTTTTGTCCTAGGCGATGGCTACGGTAAATAGCTTTTTATGTATACATGTTTTTTTTTTTTTTGATGGCGATGCAAGGATGAAAGATAGCAAGTTGGTTGAGAATGTCGTTAAAGTTTTCTGGGATTCAGATGTTTTAACTAACTAGCCATGACTGTAATTTATCTCACAAGACTTTTGACCAAGGTATGAATCGGACTTGTCTTTGACCAAGTTATTTCACATCCCTGTGTGTGCAATTGAGTTCATTTATGTGGTGTTGGTTAGGATACCGCCAGTGCCAAATAGGCTGTCAACCAAACCTGTATTGAGGATCACCTGATTAGCTCCACTAACTCCTTTGTTGTATTTAGTCAGATTAATCTACGGTGCTATTGTAGGATACTATAAGATAGCTCATCCACATGCAAACATTGATCTGCACACAAGTTAATGTGACAGATATATCATCATGCGGGAGGTTCACCACCAATGATCGATAAGCTATTAACCAAATCGGTACTAAGGTTCGCCTCATGACCCGTCTGGATGTTGAGAGTTCCAGGGATTCACGTTCGACTCCCTTCTTTTCTTCAATTGTATTGGGATACTTGCTCTTTTGTAGTGATAAAAATCACTCTTTATTTTTGTATTATATTTTTCTTTTGAGTAAGGGATTAGGATATGGAGTGATGAAAATCATTATTTTATGTACTTTTCTTGATGTATGCACTTTGGTTGTGATGTCAAATTTTTTTTTTGGAGTTTTGACGTTTGCAAATTGTTGATGTTTTGCAACTTTTGAGAACTTGGGATTCTTGGGGAATTGGGTAGGGAGGATGCTTGTCGTTTTGCCAACTCTCAGCATTCTTGGGGTCATTCGCATAGGGGGATGAGCAAGATAACCGTTTCACTTATGGTGACCTGGATTGCTTTGTAGGTTCATCTTTCGTTCACACAACTTGGGAATGTTTTATGTGTTTTAATTTGTGTTGGGATGCTACATAACAAGGTGTGATCCAAGTAGAATTCTACCTGCGTAAAATATTTCTAACTTGGTACAGTATGTGGCTAGACAGCTAATGACAATTGAATGAAGAAAACTCTCGATACATGAGACAACAATTGACTATGATGTGGGAGAATAACGTGAATTGCAGCTATAGGCGATGAGCTATTGATAAAGCAAAAAAATTTAGAAGATGATGGTTTTGCCAAGTAATGACAGTCTATGGCGCTTGGACCTTTATGACCACAAATATGCAATGTGTGGGTGCGATGCGTAATGCAGCTATATGTTTTTGTATTTTTTATGGATTGATTTGTGTGAATATGAAGATGATATGCAAAATAGAGCTCTTTATTTTTGTGACAATTTTGAGCATGTATGGAAATGAGATGCAAATTTTGTTATTTTTGATGATTTTATTGTTTTTGAATTTTCTTGTTTTTGACCAAGCGATTACGGGAATCCTTGGAGCATTTTGGGGATTGACCAAGCGATTGGGGAAATCCTTGGAGCATTTTGGGGATTGACCAAGCGATTACGGGAATCCTTGGAGCATTTTGGGGATTGACCAAGCGATTGGGGAAATCCTTGGAGCATTTTGGGGATTGACCAAGCGATTGGTGGAATCCTTGGAGCATTTTGGGGATTGACCAAGCGATTACGAAAATCCTTGGAGCATTTTGGGGATTGACCAAGCGATTACGGAAATCCTTGGAGCATTTTGGGGATTGACCAAGTGATTACGGAAATCCTTGGAGCATTTTGGGGATTTGACCAAGCGATTACGAAAATCCTTGGAGCATTTTGGGGATTGACCAAGTGATTACGAAAATCCTTGGAGCATTTTGGGGATTGACCAAGTGATTACGAAAATCCTTGGAGCATTTTGGGGATTGACCAAGTGATTACGAAAATCCTTGGAGCATTTTGTTTGGGCTATGGCTCTTCTAAACATGGAATGGCCACAAATGACTGATGTTCAAGGGTTCTAGTTCCTTGATTCCATCAAGAGAGGCTAGCCGGTATGTTCTAGGTCCTATTTTGCTATCAATTACATAAGGACCTAACCATTTTGCCATAAATTTTTCCCTTAAATGGGACAACAGACTAGAGTTCTGTTGGTTTTCTTTCAAGACCAAGTCATCGACCTGAAAGTCCCTCAAGTGAACTTTCATGTTGTATGCTTTCTTAAGTCGCTCTTGATAGATATGTAAATTCTCGAGGGCATTAACATGTCGTTCATCAAGCAACGTAAGCTGGTCTAACCAGGCCTACCACCCAGTATCATCATCGATGAATTCTTGCATTGATATGGGAAGGAATTTCCAACTCGAGAGGCATGACAGCCTCGGAGCCATACACGAGCAAAAATAGAGTTGCCCCAGTGGGTGTCCAAATTCTAGTGTGATAGGCCCACAGGGCAAGTGGGATCTGAATGTGCCAATCCTTATGATTATCTATGACTATCTTTTTGAGGATGGTGACCAACATTTTGTTTGACGCCTCTGCTTGCCCATTTGCCTGCAGATAATAGGGGGTCAAAAAACTATGCTGAATTTTGTACTTTGTGGTCAAAGCACGCACATCTTTGTTCTTGAATGACATCCCATTATCCAAGATTATCTTGGATGGAATACCAAAATGACATATGATGTTATGCAAAATGAACTCCACAATGCGGGGTCTAGTCGTAGAGGTAAGCGAAACTACTTCCACCCACTTGGTGAAGTACTCTCTGGCCATGATGATAAACGTGTGATGACCTGACAACGCAGGGGAGATATTTTTGACTAGATCTAGGCCCCACTACAAAAAAGGCCAAGAAAATTGGATCGGATGCAAGGCCTGGGAAGGTACATGTGTCAAATTAGCATGGTGTTGACACTTCATGCACTTCCTGACATATGCACAACAATCTTGCTCTAAAGATGGCCAATAATAGCCCATGCAAAGAATGCACTTTGCGATGGCCATACCGCTGAAGTGACCACCGCATGTACCATCGTGCGCTTGGGCGATCACCCAAGTGGACTCTTGCTAGTCCAAGCACCGAAGGAGGATCCCTTCATAGCTATGACGGTACAAAATGTCTCCTAACAAGACATGCTTTGTCGCTTTCTTCTTGAATGTGTGTTTTGCGGCATGCATCAATGCAAGTGGGAGGTTACATAACTTGAGGTAGCCCCTGATGGGTGAATACCAATCCTGCTGATCAGAAGCCTCGATGGTATGAATAGCCAGTCCCTCTTGAAGTTCATCCCTAGCAAAAGCTGAGTGGGAAAGAACTTGTAAGAATAGTGTTGTATTGCTATTAATGGGAGTAGGGGAGAACAAGGACCCCCAGTTGGCATGTTTCAAATGATCATGGATTCGATAGAACCTATCCTGAGGAGGTTCAATCTGGATCATGTGGATTCCTAGTGTTAAATCAGAGCTTGCACGCTCCATCACTGATTGCGATAGTGTTTTGACTTGAATGGTGGTCATATCACCAGAAATGTCTTGCGGGATTAGCGACCCCAAAGAGGCCATAGTGTCCGCAAAATAATTCGATGACCGAGGGAGTGCCTCGATGTCATACCATTCAAGATTTTCTAGGAATTTGTCCACAAGGGCTTTGTAGGCCTGCAGGACTGGGCATTTGCATTGGAATACCCCTTTGACTTGATTGACAATTAACAGTGAATCATCGAAGATATTCAATCGTTTAATGTTCATGGTGATTGTTGTTTGAAGACCTATGAGCAAGGCTTCATATTCTGTATTGTTTTTGGTGCATGGGAAATTTAATTTAAATGACAGGGGCATTGGAGCACCCTGTGGTGTGAAGAATACTATTCCTACGCCACCACCTTGCTCACATTTAGAACCATCAAAAAATAGGGTTATGTCGGCATGTGACTCAGGCTCGTCAAAATCTGGTGATTCTGAGACATGGAAGACCCCATCATCGGGTAGTTCTATGACTATTGTGTTGACTATCGAGAAAATTGCGTCATTGAATGCTCGTAGAGTGTAGGTGGAAGTTATGATGTGAGATGCGGGCAACTTCAGATGTTTGAGAGCCGCAGTTGTGATGATGTTGTTGGACGAGCTAGTGTCTATCAACACCCTCTTGTATGGGATCCCATTGACCAACGCAATAATGTGCAGGGGTGGATCTGCCATGTCATCAGTCACTGATCTCAATTCATCTTCCTGAAATGTGATGACTTGCTCAGTGCATCATTTTACATGCCCCACAAAGTTGTTGAAAGAATTTATCTTGTGGGGCTGCAACTCGATGGCTTTCAAAATCTCCATTAGAGCTTCTCGATGGGGCATAGATTTTTGTATAAGCTCGTATATGGAGAGCTTAGCCGAGGTGGTCCTCAAACTCTGAGTTAGTTTGGTCCAAAGTGTGGCCACCGGCTTAGGTGGAGGAGGTTGTGCAAGGTGCTATTGTGGTTGTAAAGTTTTTGGCACCTCTCCTACCGCTGTCGTAGGAGCATTCATGCTCGGATACCTCCTATTTTGAGTCACTATATTGATCATCCCTACATATCCCTGCATGGGGTAGTTCTATGTGACCTCGTTAACTTGTAGGGTCTTTGCCTGTAGAGCATGAGTAGGTAAAGGGTCTTTGAAGACCTCCATTTGTTGATTGCTTGGTGTGACGGGATTATCCACCGCTAGTGTCTTGTTATCAATCAGGTCTTGCACCAAGCCCTTAAATTTCCAACAGGCATTTAGGTCATGTCCCTGTCGCCTATGGAACCTACAGTACAAGTCCTCTCTATACCCCTTAGGCTTGGGTGCATTGGGGTCTATGGTTTGAACCTCTGGCAGGTTGATCAAATTTGCCGCTAACAAGTGGTCAAACAGGGAGTCTCTGGACTCTGTGTAGGGTGTGAATTGTCACCTAGGGCAATGCTGCTAACTCTATTCTTGCCTCTGATTTTCTCTGTCATAGTTGTTAGGAGGCACTGCCTGATAGTTAGCCTTTTGAGGCTATGTTGCTTGTGCAAGCTTAGGGACATTGATAGCAACTTGGTTAACCACAACGGGTTTTTGTTGCGTGGTCCTAGCTTTAGTGTTTTTAGTCCACTCTTTTTTCTTAGGTTTGGCTATCTTGCCATCCTGTATTTTTATCTCTTCAATGATCCTGGCTAGTGCTAGAGCTTCTTCTAAGGTGGTATATTACTGTAGTTGCAATAGCATAGAGATTGATCTCAAACAACTCTTGGAGAACATCTGAGTGAGGTCGGACATAGGGTGGAGGTAGGGCAGCTTCAAAAGCAATGTCCTCCATCGATTCCCATAAGCCGCCATGGTCTCCTCTTCATACTACCTGAGGCTAGCTAAGTCACACAGTGATGCCTTCTTGGTATTAAAGGCGAAGCATTCGAGGAACGCATCCACTAACTGATCTAAGTTGTTAATGTTGTTCTTTGGTAACTGAGTAAACCAATCCGAGGTAGGGCCTGCAAATGTGGTTATAAATGTTCTTAATAACAAAGCATAATTGTCCTGAATGCCAAATCATTGGCTTAGGAACCTTGTCACATGCTCTTGAGCATCCTCCTCACCTCTAAAGGTTGCCAACTAAGGCAGCTTAAAGTGTTCAGGGTAAGGGGGTGCTAGCACGGATGGATGCACAGGATGACTACGAAGTTGGCGTAAAGTGGGCTTTTGGGGCCCAAAATTTTTGGTCTCCACAGACTCCAAACGCTCTAGCAGTGCTTTATATGCATTTGAGGATTTGATTTCTTCCTCTTTAGTTTTCTCCTCGTTGTGGGTTGTGGGAGACTTGAGGCCTCTGAAGGGGTGGCCGGATGGCAACTCCTCCGCCTAGGTAGGGCATTTTGGCCCGCTCATCTTCTTGCTCGTACTCCTCGTAAGCTTCCTAAGGAGTCTCTGGACGAGAACTATGACCCTGGGTGGGTCCCCGTGGAGGATACCCATTGTTGTTCCAGGGAGTGGCCTCCCGCTCAGGTCTAGGAGGTCTCAGAGGTAGCACTTGGTAAGGTCGTAGAGACCTATCTCGCACCAAGGGATTATGCCTCTCATATGGTTCTGCTCTTTGGGTGTGAGGGGTTGGGACCCTCTCAAGCACTGGGTTATGGAGTAGCTCATCTGTTTGGCATCGAATGCACTCTTTGCTAAGGCGATATAGATGCTCTAGCTACTGCTGGTCTTGCTCAAGCCGCATGATTTGTGCTTGGTGGGTGGCATGTTTGGCGACTGCCAGGTCAATTTCTTCCACCATCCTAAGCCTAGGAGTCCTGGATGCCTCTCCTATGCACTTACCTCGGTCCCGATGATCTAAGATCTCAATAGGTTGCTTCCCTCTATCGAGGTTGGCGGCATTTACCCAAGGCTCTGGCCTCAGTGGGTGATCATGGTATCTAGCTAGTGCGGAAGCGCATGGCCCCCGCATTGTATATTGCTCTTGAGGAATGTAATCATCTTCCTTGGGCTCCCTTCCATATGTGTGAAAGGGGTGGGCAGAGTTAGCTCACCTTGCTTGAAGAGCCTTGCGCTCTAGGTTTTGTCTATTGGTTCTAAAAGTGATGGGGGGCAAAGGAGGGATGCCATCATCATGTGGCCTCTCCTCATGGAAACTATGTTGCTCTAGCACTTCATCGTGTGGTGGCCACTCATATTGAGCTTCTAAGGGAGCCTTTTTATCTATGTTGAGTGCCACATGTAAGGACTCTTCCCGAAAGGGGCTATGATGAACGGGCATGTCCCTCAAAGGGGTGTCCCTATAATTCCATCTTGACATGGAATGATGCGGACTCTCTTGCGGGTCAAGCCACCAAGGTGGTATGACTAAGTCCTTAGGGCTATAGTGGAGGCGACTTGTGCCCCCTTGTACACTTTCCGTAGCTTTTGCCCTTGATTGGGCTTGGCTACGTGTGTACACCATGGTGGTGCTTTCCTACAAGCTATGTAGATTTTTATCTCTTTTTATGATTTTTTATGCTACACTAAACATAAAAGATCATACACACACACAAGTAGTGATTATATTGTTTAAATATTGAAAGTGTGTCCTAGACCTAGTTTAGTGTGTTTTTGATTTTTGTTTTTGTTTTTTGTTTTTTTTTTTTGAAGGTTTTTGTAAAGAATGTTTAAATGAAAAATGATGGCTCTTGTGACTCCCATAGATGTTCGCCCCTTCGATATACCATTTCCAAGCCGATATACCAACCTCTCTATATACCCACCCTTACGTGAGGGAAACTATAGGTACGTAAGAGCATATGGTACGTGGAACATAGGCGGTATGAAAGGGGGATCACCTTGTTTATGACACCTACCATAGAAGACTTATCCTCATGCACTGGGAATCACCCCAGCTACACTCGGTCAGCTTTCGTCAGGATTTACGTCTAGCAACAGTTGCGATTGGGGTAATGGATGCAAAATTCAAGCCAAGGTGGTGATGAAATCCACCGTTGGTCTTGATCAAGGGCTGGGGTTTTACGATCAGCGCCTTGGTTTTTAAGTTGCCACGTGGTGTGTGGGGTTCTTTTTATTTTGCAAAATGGAAACAAGCAAGCAAAAAAAAGAAAAAATTTACCTAAGCAAGCAAGTACCCTAAGAATAGAAAAACTGAAGATAGAAAATGACAGGAAAATTTCAAAATCCTTACCTCTTCTCTGCCCAAATCTGTCGGTTCTGATTTTCTACTAGAAGACTGCGCAGATAAAAATTCATCCCAGGGGGGAAGGAATTACAAGACTGTATTCATCCCAGGGTGGTGCGAATTCCCATTCGTCCCTAGGTAAGACGAATTACATCTCTGTATCCGCCTCCTGATGGAACGAACAACAGTCAGTGTGTGAAACTCGGAACCTGCAAGCAAAAAACAACCAAGTTTGGATCAGATCTCTGATATTAAAAATAGAGGATAGGGTCCCATCGTGATCGCCACTGAAAGCATGAGGATACAAAAACAAAAAAGGAAAAGCTCCAAGCATGATGCAAAAATGAAACTAAACTTAACGCTAAACCCTACGAATTAAAAATGCATGAAATGGAGAAAAACATGAATTGAAGCCCAAATGAAATAACAGCCCTTCTATTTTATTGATGTATTTCACATTTCGGTTACAATCCACATCCTCCCTTTTTAGGGGCGAGGAGCGTCAAATTCATCTCTTGGTCACATCCATGGATAACCATCCTTCTTCCGCATGCCCACATGTAATATGGGCGGACCAAAATGTCACCTCCACTTGTGTCTACGAATGTTGATTCCTTGTTGCTCCTCCGATGTTCTGATCCTACATTCAAAGGAACAAGAAATAGTTAGTAGCACCTGCGGATGAAACAAAACATGCAATCCCTAAGCCTACGATAAGTGAATGAGAAAAATGAATTAAACTATAACTAAAATGAATCCAAATGCTCTAAAAATTTGATAGGGGCATCAGGACATCACCAGGAGGGCACTACAAAAATAATAGTCAAGAAATTCCTCACCGATTTGAATTCGCTCTAGGGCGGGACGAATTCACCTACAACAAAATGCCGAAAAGGTACTGTCCCAAATGTCCTATCTAGAGAGCTCAAAAATACCTAAAAACATGGGGTTAGCTAATTGGGGGTATTTTGGGAAGACCCAAATGGTCATATTTTCCCAATTTGTCCTCCATTAGCAGGAATTTGATGATGCTACCTGCAAGTTAGTAAAGACAAAAAGTGATAGAACATGATAAGATTTGCTCAAAACATTACGAAATAAAAATTGCAAACTACCTAAGCAGCATAAGATGAAATGCAAGATAAAGAAATGATATAAGGAAAAATCTACCATATATTCCTAATCATTCCTAAAAGGGATGATTAGACTCACGATAGTGCAGGGGCACCCGGGCAGGCCGCCCACCGTTGGGACCTGATTTCGACGCCAATCCACTTGGGATGGGTCCAAAATCCCTTGTAAGGTGTTGTCGAAAAATTGAGGTGGTATTCTATGGCCAAATGTCAGGTTTTGGGCTCAAGATTCAACATTCCAATGATCACCCAATGACCTCTTCTCTAAGAGAGATCACGGATGTGAAAGGCACAAATCGCACAAGGATGTATGGGGAAGTAAAATGGCAGCACTTCATTACTCCAAATTTCCCCTACTCTGTCTCCATTGGGGTGATAAAACCCACCAATTTATAGACCTAGAGGTCTCTTGAAATGGGCATGCAGAGGCACCACTTGGCAATCATGCCTTCCCAAGGGGAAGGAGATTCCTCCCTGAATAGGGACTTCATGACTGCCCTTGTAACAACCTCTAACGCTCAAAAACGCTCACCTATACTCCCATGCAATGAAGGAAGCGTTAAGTGGCGGATCCGAGCTACCATTTGCCAAGATTTGACTTTTTGCCCGTCAAACCTGCAATTCACCCCACCCTAGGGCGGATTTGGAATTCATCCCGGGGTGGGGCAAATCCCAGTTTGAATTTGTCCCTAGGTGGAACGAATATTGAGCAAAGTGCCTGAAGGTGCCAAATTGATTTTTGACCTTCCAAAACTGCTATGAGAGTGGTTAGGACCACTGTTTAACCTCTGGGGGCTGCCCTTGGGGCTGTGTGTGCCAATGTGATCAGTGTTTGCAGTCACATAATCGGATTGGTGCTATTTTGGTGTCTACACAGAGGCAAAGGTGGTGATGAAAAGGAAGATATATTGAGAGTCTTTGGCAACTCCTTTGAAAAATATGTTGTTATGTTCCTGCAAAATATTCCAAAGCAAGTGATGTAGGCATGTGGACCACAATAATTTTAATTGAGAATTAAAGAAAGGGCTAGGCCATTGCTGAAACAAAAGGATGATGAAAGACGTTTGAAACTAGATAATGTTGACCAAATCAAAGAGGGAATTTAGAATTAAAAGAGAAAAAGGAAATTGCAAGAAAATATGGATAGTTGATTCCCAATTGGAATTGCAAAGAGGGAAACAATTGGGGATAAAAAGTCTCTGATGATTAAATTATCGATAGTTAAAATTCAATTTTGACGAGCAAGCTAGGAAAAGAAGCCAATTTTTGGAATCAATTTATTAACCTAGACTTACTTAGTAGGTGTCTAGCTAGGTGAGGGGTATCTTGAATATAGTAATCAAATTTAACCGTGAACTTACCATCCTCACTAAGCTTCCATATGAGGTTGTATTTTGACTAGGATTTTGAAATAACAAAGACTTGCAACAAATTTTGAAGGATTCTGGTAGTAGAGGTAGAATTAAAATCCAGATCTTTGGTGGCAATGGATTTCTAGAGACATCACTTAGGAGATTGAGAAATTAAGTTAATCACTCTACTTTTGAAGGTTTAGTTTGTGAAGGGCTTAAATATTGTCAGATTGGCTCAGATATGAGGGGGTGATCCTTAAGACAAACATCATTCCAGAACCTAATAAAATTATTGTGGCTAAGTTTCCATTGCATTCCCTTCCTAATTATGTCCTTGCATTGAATGATAAAATTCCAAAAACATGAAACTTGAGGAAGAGGTTCATTATCCATGAAATATATTTGTTGGAGGTATTTCTTTTTCACTATATCAATCTAAGTAGATTGAGCCTCAGTGACAATTCTCTAGGATTTCTTTCCCATGAGTGCTAAAATTATTTTGTGGATTTTCGTAAAGCCTAACCCTCAGTATTTTTTCTTGCAGATTCTATCCTAAGCAACTAAAGGGAATCTATTCCGATTTTCATTTCCAACCCAAAGAAACCTCCTTTGAATTTTTTCAATATTATGGAAAACAAAAATAGGAACTTTGAATATTGACATGAAAAAACTAGAATACTTTCGAGGTACACTTGCACAAGAGTAGTCTTAACTGCTTGACTTAACATTATTTTTCCACCCTGCCATATTCTTGTTCATTTGCTCAATGAAATTGCTCCATAAAAATTATGAAGGATTACAATGAAAAAGAGGGAGCCCAAGGTAAGTAAAAGGATGTTTAGAAATAGTACAACCCAGAATCCTAGCAATCTTAAGATTTTTGCAAATGGGAGTATTTAGGAAATAGATTCTGCTCTTCACAAAGTTAATTTCCTATCCAATAGCTTCTTCAAAAAAATTTAGAATAGATTTGATTATTTTAGCTTCAGGTACTGAGGATAAAGTTTCTAGGATAGTATCATCCACAATTTATTGATGAGTAATGGGCCTATAAATATATGAGGTCTTGATACCTAAAAGAAGACCCAAATGGCAAGCCTATTTAAGGGATCTTCCAAGTGATTCAGCCATTATGATGAAGAAGAAGTGTGATAAATGATCACCCTGCCTGAGTCCTCTGAAACTTTTAAACTATCCTGTTATTGAACCATTAACAATAACTAAGAACCAGGAAGATGTTAAACATTCCATGAATAAAGTGATCTAGTCCTCATGAAAACCAAATTTCTTTAAAATTATAAAGAGGAAGTCCCAAGAAACCTTGTCAAAGTCTTTGTTGATATCAAGTTTCAAAAATATGTCAAGTTTCTTGTTCTTGGTAATAGAATGAATAAGTTCGTGTATAGTAATTATACCATCTATAATGAATCTATGTTTGATAGAGCTCTCTTGGTAGTGATCTATTATGTTTGGAAAGATAACCTTGAGTCTATTAACCAAAACCTTGGATATGAGTTTGTAAATGACATTACAAAGGCTTATCGGTCTAAAGTTAGATATGGATTTATTTACTTGTGACTTAGGTATAAGAGCCAATAATGTTGAATTAACATCTCTGGGAATGGATTTTGATAGCTGAAAGTCTTGGAAAACATTCATTACATCATTCTCAACAATATCCCAAAAGTGCTGGAAAAACCTAAGAGGGAATCCGTCAGGTGTGGGAGCCTTATCGAGGTGCATAAAGAATAGGGCATATTTGATTTCTTCTTTTATGAACTTCTCAAGAAGATCAACATTTGATTCTTAGGAAACAAGGCAAAGAATATATTGAAGAAGAGCATTATAGGTATGGAGGGAGGATGGTGTGCTAGGTCCCAAAATATTCTCAACATAAGAAATAACTTTAGAACCGATTTCATGAATGTTACTAATGCTTGAACTGTCACTCCTGAGGATTTCCTTGATTCTGGTAGAACTTTTGTGTCTAGGCATTAATGCATGAAAAAATTTAGCATTGGATTCCCCTTCTTTTAACCACAATGCTATGGATTTTTACCTCCAAAATATGTCTTGCTTAGATAGTAGATTGTGGAATTCAGCAAGAAGGTTATGTTCACCCTGCTTGAGAGTTGGGTTTGGATTCTCATTATGAATACTAGATTCAATATTCATTAGTTTTTTAGAGATTCGTTGTTTGTCCTGAAAAATATTCCCAAAAAATTCTTTATTTTGCTGTTTTAATTTAAGCATTATAAAGTGAAGTTTCTTGGCTAATTGGGTTAAGGAAATCCCTGAGAAAATTTCTTTCCACCAATTAGATATGTATGTTCGAAGGTCGAGGTGTTGAAACCACATTGACTCAAATATGAAAGGTGTTTTGAACTGGGGAGCTGGTTGCAAACCTTCAAATATTAGAGGGTTGTGATCTGACCCTATTTTAGGGAGAGAGGTCAGAGTAGGATCATCAAAAAATTGAATAGATTCTTTAGACAATAAAAACCTATCAATTCTCATTTGGATGAGTTGACTTCCATATCTCCTATTGCTCCAAGTATATTTTGAACCTTTTAAGTGAACATCCATTAATTCATTCAAATCATCAAAATTTGTAATTTCTTCAAAACATTTAGAAATGACTAAAGATCCCCCATGCTTGTCATAAGGATAGAGAGGGTTGTTGAAATCATTAACAAGCATCCAAAGTTCATTTTGAAAGTTGCTTCTTGTACAACAAACATAAAAAAAAAAAAATTATAGAGAAATTAATAATTTTTATATTTTTTACTATCAAGTTGAATTTAAATTTTGAAGTTGTCACTATAATTTCTACTTTACCTTATTATTAGTGATCGGCTTGAGGAAGATCACGGGTGACTATAAGGCTACTATGAGGTGATCGTGCACTCGACGGAGTCAAGAAAGACTACCTTTGCCCCAAACAAACTTGCCTCCAATATTTGAACTTAGGAATTTACCTAGCCCTTGAACTTCAAATCCAAATTACCAATACCCATTTTATATGTAAGGTATTTTAGTGATATATCTTTAAATTTTTATCTAAAAAATTTAAATTCAAATTTTAATATAAATATCTTAAAAAAAAATCTCAAATCTTACCAATCACAATCAAAATCACAATCAAATTACAGATAATATTTAAATTTTTAGTGATAATGTAATGCCAAACAAAAATTGAAATTACTAAGTGATAATTTCACGTCCATGACGAGATCCTGGTCCAACGTTTCCTGACATACTGCAACCTCGTTGTCAAACCCTCCTCGTCTTCTACCTGTGTAATATCAAGAGGTCTACGTGTTCTACTCTCGGGAATGTTTAACAAAAGTTGATATAAAAGAAAATCAGAAAATCATAGTATCGGGAGTTTTTAATATAAAGTTTCCAAATGATATTAATTATTTATTGTTTTTAAGTTTTAATTATAATAATAATATATGTTTAATAATTCTAGATTATTATAATATTATAAATCAAATTTATTTCTATATAGCCAATTCAAGTACACTGCTTACATTTGACACTAAACAATTTAAAAGAAGAACAGAGCTCTTGCAGTTGCAGATACTGTACACCGCTTACATTCACGTGTGGCGCTATGAAACATAGAGTACATGCAACAAACCTGAATTCGAATGTAAATTTCTTCACATAACTATAGCTTCATTACTGTATTTTATACCTGAGCTCTCAATTCTTTTAATGTAACCCTGCAATTGTCTTCAAAACCAACCAACAAAAGAAAAAGTATTAGGTATTAAATTTTATGAGACAGATCTACACATTATTTTCCTCTGTTACACTTGCGTTCGTCATTCTATACAGATCTACACATTATTATCCTCTCTTACACCTGCATTCATCACTCTATTCAACATTTTATTCTATATCACTCCACTCCCCATCCACAATCTGTTGAGCAAGGTGCAGCAAAAGTATTGTCATTGTTGTCAACACAGACAGAAATTGATGCATTTGGAGTAGTGGACAAGAATTCAGAGGTCAGTCAGATCAAGTACAGTGAAATTCCAGGAAAACAGAAGTGGCCCATATTTAGAAATTTGTAGAAAAAGACAAGTAAGAAAACTGTCGCGATATCGCGACATGTTTTCTGTCGCGATTTTGCGACAAAAATGAGGAGAGAGAAGGCACAGCCGAAAATGTCGCGATTTCGCGACAAAAATGAGGAGAGAGAAGGCGTAGCCGAAAATGTCACGATTTCGCGACAAAAATGAGGAGAGAGAAGGCACAGCCGAAAATGTCACGATTTCACGACAAAAATGAGGAGAGAGAAGGCGCAGCCGAAAATGTCACGATTTTGCGACAAAAATGAGGAGAGAGAAGGCACAACCAAAAATGTCACGATTTCGTGACAAAAATGAGGAGAGAGAAGGCGCAGCCAAAAAATTTATGATTTCGCGACATGCTGGAAGGAAAGAAGCAAAGTTGAAAAACTATCGCGATTTCGCGACATGTTTCGGGTAAAGGCGCAGGCAATGAAAAGTGTCGCGATTTCGCGACAGGATCGGAGTAGAAGCAACAAGGCAAAAAAGTGTAGCGATTTTGCTACATGTCGGAGTTTCGCTGGCAGAAGCAAAGAAAAAGCGCTAAGTCAAGAAGGTGTAGCGATTTCGCTACAAGTCAAAATGCAAGGCAACAAAGGTGTAGCGATTTCGCTACAAGTTAAAATGCAAGGCAACAAAGGTGTAGCGATGTCGCTACAAGTCAAAATGCAAGGCAACAAAGGTGTAGCGATTTCGCTGCAAGTCAAAATGCAAGGCAACAAAGGTGTAGCGTTTTCGCTACATGTCTTGATTTCGCTAGTGCATGAAGTAAGAAATGTACGGATGCGAAAGATGTCGCGATTTCGCGACATGTTGCATTTTCGTGGGTGAAAAGCAAAGAATAGTGCTAAGGCAGAAAAGCATCGCGATTTCGTGACATGTTCCGATTTCGCTGAGGCTTGCGGAGAAAAGTGTACGATAGCGAAAAGTGTCATGATTTCGCGACATGTTCCATTTTCGCGGCTACAAGCGAAGCAGTGCAGTGGAAGCACAAAGTGTCATGATTTCGTGACATGTTCCATTTTCGTGGCTACAAGCGAAGCAGAGTGCAGGGAAGCGCAAAGTGTCGTGATTTCACGACATGTTCCATTTTTGCGGCTACAAGCGAAGCAGAGTGTACGGAAGCGCAAAGTGTCACGATTTCACGACATGTTCCATTTTCGTGGGTGCTGGTGAAGGAGAGTTGTATGGAAGCGGAGAACGTCGCAATTTTGTGACATGTTCTATTTTCGCGGGTGCATGCCAAGATAAGGTCGAGGAGGCTGAAAATGTCACGATATCGCGATAGGTCAGGTTTTCACGGTCAACAGTCTAGAAAAATTCAAATGGGCAGAAATGTCACGATATCGCGACAGGTAACAGTTTGGCGGGTAAAAGCCGAAGGAGCATGCACAGTGATAGGTGTCAAAAAAGTGTAAAGAAAAAATCATGCAGCCAGTTACGTAAGAGTTAACTGGAGTCAGATCTGTAGTTACACAGTGACAGATGTTGAAAAAGCATTCGAACAATCGTGTTTGCAGAATTCGAATAGCCACATATGGAGAATCAAAAATGCATTCGAACAGCCATATATGCAGAATCGTAAACGCCTTCTAACAGTCGTATTTGCAAAATTTGAACAGCCGCATATGGAGAAGAGAAAATGCAATCGAACAGTCGTATATGCAGAAACATAAACACATTCGAACAGTCGTATTTGCAGAATTCGAACAGCCGCATATGGAGAAGAGAAAAGAATTCAAATAGTCACACAAGTAGAATAAAAATTGCATGCACGCAGAGAAAGGAATTCAAACAGTCAGAGTATGTCATTCGACTACATGCAAAATTAGAAAAGTCATAGAAGACGAGGAGTCTCGATGAGGAA